>JBCNJP010000008.1:42904620-42936620 GCA_039602395.1 Deinandra increscens subsp. villosa | reverse complement strand
CAAATATACGTGACCATATAATACCAAAGGCCACGCTTTTTATATTAAAATGTGGTCGTTGCCATCCTTTGGCCACGCGTATTGGGACAACATATCTGATTTCAACTACCCTTTGGCCACTTTTTTTTTTTCCAAATATATGTGGCTAAAACACAAATATACGTGACCATATAATACCAAAGGCCACACTTTTTATATTTTAATGTGGCCGTTGCCACCCTTTGGCCACGCGTATTGGGACAAAATGTATGATTTCAACTACCCTTGGCCACTTATTTTTCCAATATATGTGGCTAAAACACAAATATACGTGACCATATAATACCAAAGGCCACACTTTTTATATTTTAACGTGGCCGTTGCCACCCTTTGGCCACGCGTATTGGGACAAAATATATGATTTCAACTACCCTTTGGCCACTTTTTTTTTTCAAATATATGTGGCTAAAACTCAAATATACGTGACCATATAATACCAAAGGCCAAACTTTTTATATTTTAACGTGGCCGTTACCACCATTTGGCCACGCGTATTGGGACAAAATATCTTATTTACCTATCATTTAGCCACTTTTTTTTCCATATATATGTGGCTAAAACACAAATATACGTGACCATATAATACCAAAGGCCACGCTTTTTATATTAAAATGTGGTCGTTGCCACCCTTTGGCCACGCGTATTGGGACAATATATCTGATTTCAACTACCCTTTGGCCAATTTTTTTTCCAAATATATGTGGCTAAAACACAAATATACGTGATCATATAATACCAAGGGCCACGCTATATATATTTTAATGTGGCCGTTGCCACCCTTTGGCCACGCGTATTGGGACAAAATGTATGATTTCAGCAACCCATTTGGCCACGTTTTTTTATAACATATGTGGCTAAAACACAAATATACGTGACCATATAATACCAAAGGCCACGCTATTCATGTTTTAACGTAGTTGTTGCCACCCTTTGGCGACACGTATTGGGACAAAAATTATAATTTCACAACCCATTTTGCCACGTTTTTTAAAACATATGTGGCTAAAACACAAATATACGTGACCATATAATACCAAAGGCCACACTTTTTATATTTTAACGTGGCCGTTGCCACCCTTTGGCCACGCGTATTGGGACAAAATGTATGATTTCAACTACCTTTTGGCCAATTTTTTTTTTCAAATATATGTGGCTAAAACTCAAATATACGTGACCATATAATACCAAAGGCCACACTTTTTATATTTTTACGTGGCCGTTACCACCATCTGGCCACGCGTATTGGGACAAAATATCTTATTTAACTACCATTTGGCCACTTTTTTTCCAAATATATGTGGCTAAAACACAAATATACGTGACCATATAATACCAAAGGCCACGCTTTTTATATTAAAATGTGGTCGTTGCCATCCTTTGGCCACGCGTATTGGGACAAAATATCTGATTTCAACTACCCTTTGGCCACTTTTTTTTTTCCAAATATATGTGGCTAAAACACAAATATACGTGACCATATAATACCAAAGGCCACACTTTTTATATTTTAATGTGGCCGTTGCCACCCTTTGGCCACGCGTATTGGGACAAAATGTATGATTTCAACTACCCTTGGCCACTTATTTTTCCAATATATGTGGCTAAAACACAAATATACGTGACCATATAATACCAAAGGCCACACTTTTTATATTTTAACATGGCCGTTGCCACCCTTTGGCACGCGTATTGGGACAAAGTATATGATTTCAACTACCCTTTGGCCACTTTTTTTTTCAAATATATGTGGCTAAAACTCAAATATACGTGACCATATAATACCAAAGGCCACACTTTTTATATTTTAACGTGGCCGTTACCACCATTTGGCCACGCGTATTGGGACAAAATATCTTATTTACCTATCATTTAGCCACTTCTTTTCCATATATATGTGGCTAAAACACAAATATACGTGACCATATAATACCAAAGGCCACACTTTTTATATTTTCACGTGGTCGTTGCCACCCTTTGGCCACGCGTATTGGGACAAAATGTATGATTTCAACTACCCTTTGGCCATTTTTTTTTTCAAATATATGTGGCTAAAACACAAATATACGTGACCATATAATACCAAAGGCCACACTTTTTATATTTTAACGTGGCCGTTGCCACCCTTTGGCCACGCGTATTGGGACAAAATGTATGATTTCAACTACCCTTTGGCCATTTTTTTTTCAAATATATGTGGCTAAAACACAAATATACGTGACCATATAATACCAAAGGCCACACTTTTTATATTTTAACGTGGCCGTTGCCACCCTTTGGCCACGCGTATTGGGACAAAATGTATGATTTCAACTACCTTTTGGCCAATTTTTTTTTTTCAAATATATGTGGCTAAAACTCAAATATACGTGACCATATAATACCAAAGGCCACACTTTTTATATTTTTACGTGGCCGTTACCACCATCTGGCCACGCGTATTGGGACAAAATATCTTATTTAACTACCATTTGGCCACTTTTTTTCCAAATATATGTGGCTAAAACACAAATATACGTGACCATATAATACCAAAGGCCACGCTTTTTATATTAAAATGTGGTCGTTGCCATCCTTTGGCCACGCGTATTGGGACAACATATCTGATTTCAACTACCCTTTGGCCACTTTTTTTTTTCCAAATATATGTGGCTAAAACACAAATATACGTGACCATATAATACCAAAGGCCACACTTTTTATATTTTAATGTGGCCGTTGCCACCCTTTGGCCACGCGTATTGGGACAAAATGTATGATTTCAACTACCCTTGGCCACTTATTTTTCCAATATATGTGGCTAAAACACAAATATACGTGACCATATAATACCAAAGGCCACACTTTTTATATTTTAACGTGGCCGTTGCCACCCTTTGGCCACGCGTATTGGGACAAAATATATGATTTCAACTACCCTTTGGCCACTTTTTTTTTTCAAATATATGTGGCTAAAACTCAAATATACGTGACCATATAATACCAAAGGCCACACTTTTTATATTTTAACGTGGCCGTTACCACCATTTGGCCACGCGTATTGGGACAAAATATCTTATTTACCTATCATTTAGCCACTTTTTTTTCCATATATATGTGGCTAAAACACAAATATACGTGACCATATAATACCAAAGGCCACGCTTTTTATATTAAAATGTGGTCGTTGCCACCCTTTGGCCACGCGTATTGGGACAATATATCTGATTTCAACTACCCTTTGGCCAATTTTTTTTCCAAATATATGTGGCTAAAACACAAATATACGTGATCATATAATACCAAGGGCCACGCTATATATATTTTAATGTGGCCGTTGCCACCCTTTGGCCACGCGTATTGGGACAAAATGTATGATTTCAGCAACCCATTTGGCCACGTTTTTTTATAACATATGTGGCTAAAACACAAATATACGTGACCATATAATACCAAAGGCCACGCTATTCATGTTTTAACGTAGTTGTTGCCACCCTTTGGCGACACGTATTGGGACAAAAATTATAATTTCACAACCCATTTTGCCACGTTTTTTAAAACATATGTGGCTAAAACACAAATATACGTGACCATATAATACCAAAGGCCACGTTAAATAAACACATCTGGTCGTTGGGAGCCTTTGGCCACGCTTTTCTAGAAGAATTGTTTGATTACAACAACAAATATTGGAACCCTTTAGTCACGCTTCTAGGTGGCTTCAGCCACTGATATTGTAACGTGGCCGTAGGATACATAAGGTGACGGGACCTTTGGTGGCGATTGGAATGGAAAAAAATGTGACAAAACACCTTTGGTCACGATTTTTTTCCGTGGCCAAAGGTGAATTTTGACGTAGTGGAAGGTGCTGCCAGTGGACAAATGAAGTGGTGTAATGCTACTTAGTTACGAGGTCCCTGAATCCGGCAAACTTACCGTACTCGACACACCGTCATGAACCATGTCACACCCCCAATTTCCACTAATGGAGTTTTACCGTATGGGTGTGAATCAGACCAGGACACGAGTCATTAGTTACATTAAACATAAGTTAAGGGTTCAAAATGTAAATATATTTTCCAAACGGGAAACATCAAAACCAGAGTTAAAGTTTAGCGGAAAATCATAAAAGTTATGTTGCGCAAAACAAGCGCCCGATAAGTAAATACCAGTTCAAGTTGAAAAGGTTTGAAAAAAATTTCCCAAAATAAATGGTTTTAGCCAACGTACATGCCCAAAAATCCGATACTCCTAGCGTCCTGCAAAGCATGCGTAAGAGCAAGTGTCAACTAATGTTGGTGAGTTCACATAAGCACATAAGTATATCTAGTATAATTATGCAGTACGAATACAACGGTCTTTATTCGTATGTAAGTATGTATATTACAAGTACAATCCATATCGTAGGTAGCGAGCCTAAGTTCATGTCACTAAAACGTTCGCAACCGAAGCTGACCAATTAGTTATAGGAATAATTCCTTACGTGTTTTGCCTTCCCCGTGTCTACTCGGTCACGGTAAGTTTAGGCTGACATTGTCCTCAGTCCGACCGCCAGTCGGGTGGTGCATCTCGTGCCCGCTGAGTGGGGTTTGTCAGACCCGAGTAGTACTACCCAATATCCCCTTGCTATTTGCTATAAAAGGTTCGATAAGTAAGGACATTAAAAGATAAAACATTTTACGTGAACATGTGATATATACTGGATTTCTACTTTAATCATACATAATAGTTGTCGTGTTATCACCCTAACCCGGGTGTAACGTGTTTGCATGTGTTATCGTCCAAACCCAGACGTAACGTAAAAGGTTGTGTAACTCACCTTAGGGTGCGCTACTACAAATTTAGTAAGACTCCGAGTCTTGCGTAACTACCAAACACCTATTGAATTTACATACGTAAGTGTGTGTCCGCACATGAGTCACATAGCCTAGACGACGATGATAATATCAAATAATTCCAGATATGACGCAAGTGACAATTTCAATACGTGATGAAAATTGTTTGTTCGAAAGCAATCAAAAATGATATTTAATCGAGGACACAAAGATTTACAAAAATCAAGATGCGTACATTATTCCACATAATAAATGTAGGGATCATGGTTATATATATATATTTGTAAATATAAATATCGTGGTGTAGTGAGAAGTATGGAAAAATAAAACGTCCAATATACATATTTATATGCCATGCCGAAATTTCACAAGTTTAAAAAAAAAGTTGACATGTATGTAAGTACATGACAATAAATCAAATATATATATATATATATATATATATATATATATATATACTACTATATAATACATATTGGTTATGGGGGTATTTTCGTTATAAAATTCCTTAATTTTAAGACGCGTACAAGTAGTTGAGCATCAGGTACAAGTTTCTAAAGCATCACATTTAAACCATCTAAACGATCTGACCATATATACAAGGATATATTTGTAAATCACCCCTTTCCACCCACTCCACTGGTCATCTTCTCTCTCGATAGGAGCATTTGTCTCGAAATACCCCTTGCCACCCACCTCCACCAGTCATCTTCTCTCTCTGAAGTCTCGATAGATGCATACAACTCAAAGGTTCCGGCCAGATTTGAAGTCCGACGCTTACTCTCTCTCACAAACCCTCTTTCCTCTTTATTTGAATCAGGTTCTTGCATAATCGATATCACATCTATCCAGTCTTCATATTTTCATTCATATGCACTTTCTCCATTTCACAGGCTCTGCAATTACTCTTCTTGCACGCCTTCGCTTCTCCATCCTCTGATTGGACCTCACATCTCCGCTCAATCGATTCACGCAATCTCTCTTGATAGTTGCATACTCATTTCAAATTGTTCACCGCCCAAGAAACTCTCTAAATTCGCATCTCCATCTGGCATTCTCAAGAAATAATTACTACAAAAAACGATCCAGAGACTTATTTGAGGTAAACCCTAGACGAATTCTGATGCTTTTGTCTGATGCTTTGGTCTAATTCCGTCCTATTCCTTCTCATTCTTCTTCGCATCAGGTGGCTATGGAGGAGTTTCAAGACACATCTACGTTTTGATTTGGCTATGGAGGAGTTACATGGGATGCAGGTGGCGGCGATAATCACATCTGCGTTTTTATTTACAGGGTCCGAATTCATGTAGAAGCTAAACATCGCAGGTAGCATGTTATTCTATTTCATTTAATCAAGCTAATCTCTGAATATTTCTTGGGTTTTCGTATACTGAATTACATTTTTGTCACGTTTATGCTTAAAAGTTTTGAAGGTTGACCTAATATATAAAGTAATCGTTGTTTCTTCATGTTACTTTAATGTTCTTTTTGAGATTTGGTATCCTCTTGCTTTGATGCTTACTTTTTGTTTAAAACCGTGCAAGATAAATTTAAAATTAGGTTTGGGCTTGTCCTTGGTGTGTAGCAGGTTTGCTTCTTGCATCAGGGTGTGTTATCTTAGTAAACCAAGCTTTACTTTGGATCTACAATTGTTGTAAGAAAACACATACATATTTCTTGACAAAAGAATGTGTATTTTTTGTTTGATATTCAATTAGTAGTTAATCTTTTGGTTTTGCAGGCTGGAGTTCATAAAATGTATATATATTATAGAGGCATGCCTATAATCCAATGTGTATTCCCTGTCAGGAAGATGTAGGTGAAAGTTGTTGGAACTTGAGGCATATGCAAAAATGGGATGATATGGGTCATGTTTGGGATCATGCCTTCTATAATGAACTCAAGGTGAGTACCAGTTGGCTTTTGACGTGGTATTTGTGGACTTGATGCTGTAAGAATGCAATTCCTGTTATATTTTGACAGGTGGATCCATCACAATGTAACATTTTGCTTACAATTGTGCCTCTTAATCTTTCAAGAAATAGAAAAATGATGGTTTGTACAAACAATATAATCTTATAAAAGTTTTAATTTACAGTTCTCAAAGAATGGTAGTGTTTGTTAATGAACTTAAAAATTAGGATCATTTTGATTTTAGATGGAGCCGTGGAGGCTATGTTCGAGAAGTACAATTTTGCTGAAGGAGCTTATAGGGTAAAGATTTAATTTACAGTCGATGGGATTTTGTCAAGCCCAAGCAGATGCAATTACATGTGTATGATTTGTCGTTATATATGCATAATTGTTTTTTATTTTTATCAGGTTTTCGTTAGATGTTCATTAAAATGTATTTCTTCAGGAAAAGGAAGGTTTAATAACTGAGCTCAAAAGATAATTGGGATTGTCAGGTTTCGTAACACGACACCCAGTGGCAGTGATGTTGTTCCACCAATAGAAGGTATGCAATTTTCGATTGTCATAGATCTTGAATGGTTTTCGAATGTATATGTAATCTTGATTTGAAGAAATATTGATCAATGTTGGTTGTTTCCTAAGAATTTCAAATAGAGGAAGATCTTAATTTTGTAGTGTTTCTTGAGCCATTGATGCTATAGGTTTGTTTGATTTATGTTCTGTTGCTGATCTGCAGCCATCGACATCTATTTCCTTCAATTAAAAATTCTGATTTATCAATTTTCTCAGGTTGTCGAATTGCTACTGCTTCCTCATGCTTTTTTATTTCAGGTTTGTTTGTTTTATGCTACGCTGCTAGATATACAGGTAGTGTCCGTTCAATTTTTTTGTTTACGTGTATCATTTGGTGGATTGTGTATCAAGTCTCAAATGCCTCATCTTGAATTCCAATTGATGAATCCAAAAGTAATTTTATATGATATGTGTATTGATTTGCTTATATGGCAGGGGATGTTGTAAAATTAGGAGCTGATAAGTAAATATGGGATCAATAGTTTTTATCATGCCACCAAATAGTATCAGCTTTGTGCTTTTTCATATATTTCGCTCTTAAATCTGGCTAATGCTTATTGAATTGGCTGTCTATGCATTGAACAGTGAAGGTAGATGTTATTTTGCTGCAGTGGGCCTGGCATCATGTTATTTGCATGGTGGAGGATCATCTATTTCTCAAATCGTTGAATTAAAGAGAGGGGTGAATATAGTTGTTTGGGCAGCGGGTCGTGTGAAGGTATTAGCTTTTCTTTAAAGTGTTTATATATATGTATGGAAGGTCTGACATCATGATGTTTGTATTCATGGAATGTTTACTTTTACCAATTTGTTTAAAGTTCAAGTATTGGTGTAAAACCTTCATTATCCTTTCTATGACATACTCACTCATATAAACAAAACAAAAAAATGTTTATGCAGGTAACGTCCAAGGATACATCGAGAACATAGGTTTGTACTTCTCCACTCCTCAAAATCAGATGTATGAACTTTAGGTTAACAACTCAAAGGCAAGCATTAGGCTAAATAAATTGTTGTTAGTTTCTGATGTAGAATTGTTTCCTTTCCCACCTGCAGGCAAGAGCATGAGTGCTTCAGATTTATAAAAATCTACTTTTTTTAAATTATTTCGGTACAAATTAACTTCATTCGCAGAATTGATGCTTTAAAACATCATTTTGAGAAAGATTTGATGTTTTTTTAGTATCATAGGTTTGGTTATAAAGTCAGGACTGCTCAGTTAGAGGTAGAAAGGGCTGAAATCGACATCAAATTTTGGATTTTATGTAACAATGAAGGCCTAGAGTGCGGTGAAGGTAATCATTGATCCGCGGCATTCCAGTCGGGTTTATAGTTGCAACTTCACCATCTTTTAACCATTTACAACTTCACCATTTTTTTTCCTAAAAGTTACAGTCCTAATTTCTAAGATTCTCTGATTACTTTAACTTTGTTGCATTAAATTTGAAGTGGAGTTTTAAGAACATGTAACTGATATGACAGTAGGTTAGGGACTGGTTAGGAGTTTTTTTTAATATCGAATTGGTTATAAACCAGCTAAAATGTTTACCATTTTAGCTTGTTATGTTAATATATATATTATTGATATATTAGCAATGCTAATGAAGAGGGAAAACTCCATGTTCAGTAATGCTAATGAAGAGGGAAAACTCCATGTTCAGTAATGCTAATGAAGAGGAAAAACTCCATGTCCAGTAAACGGGTCACTCTGACCCGTTTAGTAAAGCAAGTTTGTATGTAAGTTTGTAGTAGTACTTAAATTCATGCAAGTTTGTATGGCTCCCTAACGATTTTAGTTTGCTCTTCTATATCTCAGAAGGTGTTGGACTATTTAAATGGATTAATTTGATATTCTTGAAATAAATAACTAATCTACTGATCAATTTTCAGGTTCCAAACGCTATATTATACAACCTTTATACTGGTGATGATGTTATCAAGGTAAGAGTTGTATATGGTTTTATAATGGAATATTGATTTTCTAAGGAAGCTGGTTAGTTAAAAGAAAGAATACAACTTGATAACAAAAAACCAACCTGAAACAATACCCAGCATAGACGCAACTGTTGAGAATTAAAACAAAACCATCTAGATCGCAGGACCATTTTCAGCATCCAAATATGCCCCCAGGCCGATGATTACGAACATCAGAATGCTTCCCAGCCATATCTCCACAGTAGTAAAATTACCATTCCAATGTTACAGCAGCCCATTACCTTAAAATCATCACCTTAACCCATGTAGTTGCATTGTACACTTTCTGATCCACCAAAATAGTGCAGCAAACAAGATTGGCTATAGATACCTCCCCTTGTACTACTTCATTCTTTTGTTAATAAACCTTTTTCACATAATGTATTTCTTTTTAAGATTCCCAGTGAGCCGCTAATATAAGTTCCTATGAAGGTGATCACTAATTCACTATTAAGGTGATGCAACTGGGTATATGGATTCTAATAAGCAGCTAAGTGACATTATTTTGGGAATCAAGTCCCATGAAAATTATAACAGTATAGTTTGGGACAACCCATTAAAATTACAATGTTTTCTATTTTTAGTGTCATGTACTAACCAATTTTTCTTTTTCTAAGTTTGTAGTGGCCCTAAAGAGAATAAACCCGCTTCTTAATCCACCCAATCAACAACAACAGATAATCAAATATAACAAAATGGTCGATCATGAGTCCACCAACTGTGGAGACCAAAGATTCTTTTTCGAGTTTTCTTGAATACACAACTAACAATGTTAATGAGGGGTTCAAGTGTTCAATCAACAATGATCCTTCACCAATTGCTGAAGTTGGACATGGTATGTGGACATCAGCATGTTGATGTCATTGTTTTCTTTTATAGTTTATTTTTGTGGAATTCATTTTTCATCTTTTGATGATGATTTTGATCCTCACTGTTTTGTTTTGTTTTGTGGATCCTAAGAAGGGTTTCTTGTTTTTATTTTTGTAAATTTAAAACTTCTTTATTTTGTGGAGTTACAAGAGGTTGCTTGGACAATGTAATGTTCTCTAATTAACACATGGTAAAGTTTATTTCATGGGGGTATGAATTAATGATTATGTTCTTTTGGTTTTTGAATCTGCATCCTTGAAGTTTTTATTTATTTTCTTTTTATATTTATATAGGATAATTATAGCAGCTTTACTTTTTTATGCATGGAATGAAGCGGGGCCTAGCCCATTTAGGAAAAACCATCACTGTCGCAAAGCACAGGACGTTGCACTGGGCGTTCATTGTATTTTTATGTGATTTGTTTGGCGTTTTTTTATCCAAATAACCAAATTTGTTATGTTTAGATATAGGGTAGTTGATTACACTGAGTTTTTTTCAACATCCATTTTTTTAAATTGTTGGATTATGTTCTCTGGCTGATGATCGTATCTAGAAAAAACCAGCTGATCATCATTCGAGTTGGTAGATTAGCTAAATTGATAAGGCACCTAACGTTGGGTTGGCCCTATTAATTTTCATCTCAGTTGCCATGTGTGTAATGGATGATGTCTTGGTTTCAAAACCCTTTAGGCGACAACTCTTGTATATGGATTTTTGCTTCTTTTAGGTAAAGGTTATTTTTATATCAAATTATGTATAGAGGTATTACTATCTAATTTTGATAGGCACGTGATAAAAATACAACAATTTTATGTGCATCACGTACTTGATGTTTTATTCTCATGTCTTGGTTGGCCTCTCGGCTCTATGCTTCTTTTTTTGAACGGCAACGATATTATTAAAGAGTAGCAAGGAGCTAGCAAAAAAAGAGATTACATATGGAAAGATATACAAAAACTATTCCAATCTAATTCAAACATATTCGCACGATGTTTGAGCCATAAAAAAGCGTCGGTTTTGATCTCTTCCACGATCTTGCCCGGATGAGTGTTGAGGTCTTTGAATTCTTTCCGGCTCTATGCTTCTATCTATATAAAGACAATGTCATTAACATCGGTTTACTCAAACTTGTACTAAGTATACAGTGGTTAGAAACATAGATTAAATGTTGAATAGAAATGAGGTCAATCTAACCCAAAATGGTTGAAGAATCGAGCACGCACTGTCATTTAGTGTACCATTTTGTAAACGTCTTGGTTCATTTGAGATCCATGTTATATATTTTTACGAGTTGGTAACCTATCCGCACGTCATAAGTCACAACGCGGTAACAGAAACGGACATCGCTTTGTAAATTTTTGTCGTCGCCGAATGCGCGAACAGAAAACAAATAAGGTGCTATAAACTTCCCGGTCGTAGAGAAAACCTTCCCAAATCTGAAATTGTTCGCGGCCTAACCTATTTCAAGTAAGTCAGCTATGATCTTTATCTCTTCTCTTTATCTCAGCGGCAATCGATGATAATCGTCCACCCTAACGTATTCCCGCTCTTGAACTCCCCAACTCCGGTATAGCTTTCATGTTCTTTCTCCCGTTGCTTTAACACAATGCCTTAATCCGGAATACCTCGATGTAAATTGTCGTGCCGCCATATCAAGCGAACAAATAAACAAATACCGCATTGTAGTTTGTTGTGCCGTTGCAACGCGCGAACTGAAGCCTAATAACACGCTATACACTGTCGCCGCCGCAACGCGCGGACACACGGCTAGTATATATATATATATATATATATATATATATATATATATTCTACGTTTAAAACTAATTTATATTAATATAAACGAGACTATAAAATTTCGATACATTTAAATCATAATGTTTAAAAAAAAAAAACTCAATGAGTACCCTAACGGGGTCTACGGAAACATTTATGGATCAAGATTTTATAGAAAACAAATGCTGGTTGGATTTTAGACCAAGAATTCTTTAAAAATGGTTAAAAAGAAATGAAACAGCAAAAATGTTGGTCATGGGACTCGAACCCATGACCTCAAGTTTAGAATGCGAAGCCCAAACCACTGGGCTAGATCGCCATTTGTTAACCAACTCGCAACAGATGGCTTTTGTTCATGCAGTGACAGGGAAATCGGATCAGGGACAAAAACGTAAAAGAATTGGGGCTGGGAGGGTTCAAACCCCAGACCTCTCGGTCTCCAACTAAGGCACCAACCAACTGCGCCAAGGGCTCGTTTGTATTTTGAACCAGCACCTTAAACTTATATATTTTCCCGACCTGTCATCCCTTTCTTCCCCAAAGCTCCGGTGGCCGGAGTTTTATTCCAGTCACCGGAAAATCACGAAACTAGATTCAATGTGAAGGTGAACGTGCGACTAAGATAAAGAAGTGATTACCTCGAATCAAGGATAAGTTTTGACGTGTTTTTTTTTCAAAACGAAAACCGAAACTTCGAACACGACGCCCATGACAACGGTGATGCTTGATTCTTGCTGCGATGACTACCCGAGCGCGATCAGTGGATGAAAACGGCTACACGACGGCCAACTGTGGTTCAATAGTGACGGTAGTGAGAGGTTACACTTGATCGGATTTCTTCCCAGTGGTTTTCTTGCGGTAAAGCTCGATAAAGAACGAGAGGGAAAGGGGTGCCGGATGGTTAAGGATGAACAATGATTGCTTATTTTGGTTCAATCACTCAAATAAGGCTGGAATGAATGCACCGGTCGGTTACCAGAAGTCAAAAGGATCGCCGAAGACGGTTACGGGACGAAATCAATTGTCGGCTATAATTATCATTTACTCATAATTAGGTTTGTTTGAATGTCAATTTCAGTCCCTCAAAGTTTTATTTACTAAAACAAGTTTTAGAAATTACGGGGTTGATCCCTCAAGGTTTAGAAATTACGGGGTTGATCCCTCAGGGTTTAGAAACTATTAACGAACTCACTAATGGAGTAACGGAGGTAACTTGACGATGATTATTCGAGCGTACGTCAAACCGTATTTAACGAACGAAGTTTTATATATAACCAAATATATAAATAACCTATATATGTTTCACATAAAATCATAGTTATAACCACATAACTAATGTTTTTAGATTTCTATAAAATCATAGAAATGTCTCGTACGATTACACGACACACCGTCACATAAAATCATAAAATGACGTGCGTATATATATATATATATATATATATATACATATACCACATAATAATAAATATAATTGCCACATGAAATGACAAAACTTTTTCGTGAAATCATAAAATATAATTATTATAAATTATATACATTCAAGTTGGTCAACCGACGTCTAGCTATGCAGTTAATACGGCCGATATCCCACCGGGATATCGGTGGGATATCGGTTATCGGACCTCTAAGAAAATACGTTGCAAAAATACGGTCCATAAATACGGTACCGATAATAATTTCAACTATTTTTTGATGCTCTTATATGATCTTCGATTTCCAGAAGCAGAGAATACATGAATCATTTGGGTGTTGAATTTTTTTGGTTAAATCGTTGCAATTTTTTTGGCTCTCTGCTTCACTGTACATGTATTTCCAGAAGCAGAGAATACGTGAATCATTTGCTGTTTCTTATGCCTTTCTTATGCCTTGTTTGCTTTGGTTAAATCTTTGCAATTTGTACATGTATGACATCACGAAAAGTGTTTAGGAGCAAAAGAGAGCGCTATAGAGATGATGATATAGTTCAAGAGGAAAATGTTGGTGAACAATTGGATGGTTTAGTTGATGTGGACTCGGAAGAAGATTTCACGACATATCCTTAGATTCTGTTTTAACTTTTAAATGAAAACCCCCTTTTGAATGTTGACATTTCGTACTTCATATTTCTATAATTCTATTAATATCGACCCTTTTGGATATTTACATTTCGTATTACTATTAATATTATATTATATATATATATATATGTGTGTGTGTGTGTGTGTGTATATATATATATATTTAATGTATATATTAAAATGACCGATATCCCACCGATATTTTTCCGAGATAACCAATATATCGTATATTGGTCCTCGACCGTATTCCGAACTTTTTCCGTATTAACTGCATAGACGTCTAGACTCATGTGCAATGCTCGTGTAACTATTCTAGTTAACTAAGGTAACGAACGTTATCGAAATATAACACAAGTTATTAACGGGGTTAACCCGGGAAATTGCCGGTTGTCACATCATCCCCTTGTTAAGGAATTTTCGTCTCGAAAACTGCCTTAAGTTGCTACGGTTTCTGTGGAAGGAAAAGAAAAATTTTAGGGTTGCTACATCATCCCCTTGTTAAGGAAATTTTGTCCCAAAATTTAACTCATACCTTAATTAGATGTTGAGGATTGATCAAATAGGTGAGGATATTTCTTTCTCATTTGATCTTCTCGTTCCCATGTGAACTCCGTGTCACACCCCGACCGACGGCGGAATTTGTCGGAGCGTGATAAATTGTCCAGATGCTCACAACCAAATAATATAAGTTGCGATATACTTAATCATGCCATTTTATTCCATAAACATAGTAGTTTTACAAAACACATAACAAACAAAACATGATTAAAGTTTAACTAGGTCCAGCAGAGCCTAACGTGATAACACAACGGAAGTCTCAAGTAGCATTTCCTGCAACATGTATAAAATATCTGTCAACTAAAATGAGTTGGGGAGTACACATAGGTTTAATATTAGGTATAAGTATAAAGTATGCTATCAACGTGCCAAGTGTATGATTAAGAATATGACAAACAAGTATTAGAGGCAAGATATAAACGCGTAAAACAAACCTTGACAATTTAGGTTCCAATCACCTAATTGAGAACAAGATTACGTCTCAATATCCTAGGTGGGTTGTCAACCAATAGTTATTAAGAACCAAAGGCTTGGTGTTGTTAATGTTTACGCAAGAATAAAGTTTCAAGTTTAACAAGTTTCAAGTTTCTCAAGTCTCAAGTCTCAAGTCTCAAGTATCAAGTCTCACACAAGTAAGCATATCAAGAATAACACAAATACTCATATAATCGCATTGTTTTGTATCAAGAATAAAGAATAACGATTTTGATGTAGGATACATGTTGCACCCCAAATAACAAAAGAAGAGGGGCTACGAGTACTCACATGATGAGAGGTTTGAGGATGAACGATAACGCTGAGAGTGATAATGATAGACCTTGAGATTAGCCTATTAACATAAAATAGGCTAAATAAATACAAGAATATAGTTCCAATTGGATAGGGTTCTTGAAGAGTGTCATGTTTTATTATTATGTCAAAAGACTATCTCCGTATTGATTAAAACAAAGATTAGTGATAATATGAAAACGCGTTTTCCTATAAGTAAACACTCACTCCAGGAATCCCCAGGTAAGTCTGCCAGGTCCAACGAGGGATTAATGCGACATCCTTACCTATGCCAGGAAACCCAGTGTACAGGCGTTTACCCTTCCGGTCCGCGCGAATTCTAAATAGTTTTATAAAAATGATATTTCATAATATATAAATTATGAATACTTATAGATCTTGATGTATATATATATCACAATATATTTAATAATTGAAAATATATATATATATATATATTAAATTATGTTTTTAAATATATATATTTTTATAAAATACACATATATTGATAATAATGTTGGTAAAGTTATATATATATATATATATATATATATATATATATATAATCATATAATATCAAATATTTAAATTTATGATCATATAAATATATATTTGTTTTTAACAGATATTTGTATTTATCAATTTTATGAATAATATCAAACGTGCTTGAAAAATGATAAAAATTTAGGGTTTTAATCTTGATAGTATACAAAGATATCCCCTAAAATTTGAGACCCAAACTCATAACCGTTTGTTAAATTTGGGCATTATAACGACGTATAATACCGTTTTTACTCGGAAAAAAAAATGTTCTCCAATTATGAAATTAACTTAGGGGTTTCTTTAGTTAAGTGTTCGTATGAAGATCCCCAAAATTACACGTCCTAATTCCTAACAGATTGTTCTAATTTTAACAAACTATCTCAAGAACCCTAGTTTTTAAGCAAATCTGGAACTTGATTAAAACAACGATATGAACAGAAATTGATAGAGGGCTTTTGTTCTACGTACCAAATAGAGGAGGACTGCAGGAAATTAGACCTCGAGAGCTCCTGAGTTGAGAGAATTCGGGCAGTGAAGATACGGGTATGAAATGAAGGTTTTTGAGAGATAGATTTTAGGAATTAAAGCTTGATTTCGAGTTCCAGAGGTTGATTTATATACTAACAGGGACGAAATCTCGTTAGGACACGCGTTCTGGTGACTAATCCAAGAATTTGACACTAATCAAATGGTTAAACGGGGCTGAAACACGTAGCAAAGCTAAAAAACACGTCTGCACATTCTAGGGCGTACCGCCCAGAAGTGATTTTGGCAGATTTACACTTTTAGCCCCTGAAGTTTCATTTTTGCAGTTTTAGCCCCTAAACTTTAGTAAATTGACACTTTTTACCTCCAAAAATATATTTTTATTATATTTATAATCTTGGAGTATAAATATTTTGATTTTGATGATTTACAAGACCTCCGATTAATACCGAAATCGTGTAAAGTACCGAAATTTCATTATTTTTGTCATAAACCTCCAACTTTTTATGAAACCTCACTAGTATTTATTTGTATGCGTGACTAGTATTACACACAAATATAATACATGTTTGGATTTGCTAAAGTTATCTGGTTTTAACTTTAATAACGAAATTGATTGAGATAGAATTTGAATTTAGACTTCGATATAATTTCTATGAATCATATAACATAATTGTGATAATAATGTATAATATGATTCTTTATTGATTCAAGATCATAATTACAATCCAAAATTGAAAACGGGTCGGATAAAATACATATGGATTGACCGAAGTGTCACAGTCTCCCCTACTTCAGGAAATTTCGTCCCGAAATTTTGATTTAGGAAGACTGGTTGAAAAGTTGAGGATATTTGATCTTCATCTGGTCCCCACGTTCCCAGGTAAATTCTGGTCCACGTTTAGACTCCCATCGAACTTTGACAATAGGAATACGACTACGCTTTAGTTTCTTGACTTCCCGATCCAAAATTTCCACAGGTTTTTCCACAAAATGCATAGATTTATCAATTTGAATTTCGTCCAAAGGAATGTGAAGGTTTTCATCAGCCAAGCATTTTCGGAGATTACACACATGAAAGACAGGATGAATGTTTGCAAGTTCAGGAGGTAACTCAAGTTTTTATGCCATTTTTCCAATTCTTTTCAAGATTTTGAATGGCCCCACAAAACGAGGTGCTAGCTTCCCTCTTTTGCCAAATCGGATAATGCCCTTCCAAGGGGATACTTTAAGTAGGACCAAATCACCGACTTTGAACTCCAAGGGTTTGCGTCGCTTATCAGCGTAGCTCTTTTGGCGACTTCTAGCAGCAAGTAAGTGATTTTGAATTTGAGAGATTTTGTCAGTCGTTTCCTGGATTAGTTCAGGACCAGTGATTTGTGTTTCACCAATTCCACTCCAACATATAGGTGAGCGACATTTGCGACCATAGAGTGCTTCAAATGGTGCCATACCAATGCTTGAATGATAACTGTTGTTGTATGAAAACTCAACCAATGGCAGATGAGTATCCCAGTTACCTTGAAAATCAATTACACAAGCCCGAAGCATATCTTCAAGGGTCTGAATAGTTCGCTCAGACTGACCATCTGTTTGAGGATGATAAGCAGTACTGAGATCTAAACGATTTCCTAAAGCTGATTGAAGAGATTGCCAAAACCGAGAGATGAAACGCCCATCACGATCAGATATAATGCTCAGAGGAGTACCGTGAAGTCGAACAATTTCATTAACATAGATACGAGCTAACTTTCTAATTTTGAGATTTTCACGAATGGCAAGAAAATGAGCAGATTTTGTCAAACGATCAACTATAACCCAAATACTATTATTCCCACTGGAAGTGCGTGGAAGTTTAGTGACGAAATCCATAGCAATGTTTTCCCACTTCCAAACTGGAATCATAGGTTGTTCGAGTACACCAGAGGGTCGTTGATGTTCTGCTTTGACTTTAGAACAAGTAAGACATTTAGCCACAAAAAGCGCAATGTCTTTCTTCATTCCAGGCCACCAATAATGACAACGAAGATCCTGATACATTTTATCAGCACCAGGATGAATTGAATATCGAGTCTTATGAGCTTCGTTCATGATAAAGGTTCGAAGTTCATCTCGGTCCGGAATCCAAAGACGATTCATAAAATAGAGAAGACCATTTGGTTTGGTTCCCAATTGAAGTTCGGCACCACATGAAATTTCTTCATACATATTGCCTTCAGTGACAGAGATATGTTGAGCTTTCAAGATTCGATTTTGGAGATCGGATAGGTGATGAGTACCTTGAAAAAGAATGAGCTTGACATGTTCCTTTCGACTTAGAGCGTCAGCGACGACATTAGCTTTACCGGGGTGGTATCTAATCTCACAGTCATAGTCGTTTAGAAGTTCGATCCAACGACGTTGTCGCATGTTGAGTTCTTTCTGGTTGAAGATATGTTGAAGAATTTTATGGTCAGTAAATATAACACATTTGGTACCATAAAGATAATGTCTCCAAATTTTCAAGGCAAAAACGACGGCACCAAGCTCAAGATCGTGTGTCGTATAGTTTTTCTCATGAATTTTAAGTTGCCTTGATGCATATGAAATTACCTTTCCTCGTTGCATAAGAACGCATCCAAGGCCTTGATTAGATGCATCACAATAGACAACAAAATCATCTGTACCATCGGGAAGAGTTAAGATAGGAGCATCACACAACTTTTGCTTAAGTGTTTGAAATGCTTTCTCTTGGGCAGGACCCCACTCAAATGGTTTGCCTTTCTGAGTTAAAGCAGTGAGTGGTACAGCGATCCTGGAGAAATTTGAAATGAAACGTCGATAATAGCCCGCCAAACCAAGAAAAGAGCGGACTTCAGTAGGGGTGGTTGGGGTATTCCAATTTTTAACAGCTTGAACCTTTGCTGGATCAACATGAATGCCCTTGCTGTTAACAATGTGCCCCAAGAATTGAACTTCTTTAAGCCAAAATTCACATTTAGAGAATTTTGCATACAGTTGCTCTTTCTTTAGAAGTTCTAACACTAGGCGGAGATGATTTTCATGATCTGATTCTGATTTGGAGTAAATAAGAATATCATCAATGAAAACTATGACAAACTTATGAAGATACGGTTTACAAACACGATTCATGAGATCCATGAATACCGCAGGTGCGTTTGTTAAACCAAAAGGCATGACAGTGAATTCGAAATGACCATATCTTGTGCGAAAGGCGGTCAAGGGAATATCATCTTCATGCACACGAAGTTGATGATAACCAGAACGAAGGTCAATTTTTGAGAAATACTTGGCTCCTTGAAGTTGGTCAAAAAGATCATCAATTCTAGGCAAAGGATAACGATTCTTGATGGTAAGTTTATTGAGCTCACGGTAATCAATACACATACGAAACGTACCATCTTTCTTCTTTACGAATAGAACAGGTGCTCCCCAAGGGGAAGAACTAGGACGAATGAAACCTTTATCAGAGAGTTCTTGAAGTTGCTTAGAAAGTTCCTGCATTTCGGAGGGTGCGAGGCGATAAGGCGACTTTGCAACAGGAGTAGCACCAGGCACCAGGTCAATGCGAAAGTCAATTTGGCGAACGGGAGGAAGACCTGATATGTCTTCAGGAAATACTTCTGGGAAGTCTCGAACTACTGGGATGTCTTCAATCCTCTTTTCCTTATCACGAACTTCCACAATGTGAGCCAGGAATGCCTCATACTCCTTACGCAAGTACTTACGGGCTTTAGTACAGGACATGAGTTTGAGTCCATTTGATGGTTTATCGCCATAAATTACTAGAAATTGACCATCTGGACGAGGAATACGAATGGTTTTATTGAAACAAATAACCTCAGCATGATGTCGAGATAGCCAATCCATGCCTACTATGACGTCAAAACTCCCAAGTTGCATAGGAATGAGGTCAATAGAGTAAGAATGATCACCAAAGTTCAAGGCACAATTTTGAATAATAGAATCAAGGGATATTGATTTACCATTAGCTACTTCAATAGAGATAGGAGGTTCGAGTGCAGTACGAGACATAGCAAGCAATGGTTCAAATTCTAATGAAACGAAGCTCCTATCGGCACCAGTATCAAATAAAACGGAAGCATAACGGTTATTAATAAGAAACGTACCGTTGACAACTTCCTGGTTTGCCTGAGCCTGATTAGCATTGATATGAAAGGCTCGAGCGGGTGCACCACGATTAGCATTGTTTCCAGGAGGATTTGCAGTGATAAGCCTTGGACATGCATTGCGGAAATGACCAGGATCCCCACAATTGTAGCATGCACGAACACGTGGAGCCTGAGCAACATTAGGCTGAACAAGCTGACGAGCCACTGGTTGAACCATTTGAGTTTGAGTACGAGCAGGCAATCGACAAGTATTCATGAAGTGACCATAGCAGCCACAATTAAGACAAACTCGACAAGCAATAGTGGTTGGGTGATGAAATTTGCAGGTGTTGCACAAAGGATGATTGCCGGTGTAAGGCTTTTTAGCAGGAGGAGCATCAGGGGCAACCTGAGTAATAGGTACAACAGGTGTAGCGGGAGTAGTAATGGCAAAGTTGCGGTTTTCAGACTTCCGCTTCTTTTTGTTGGTTTTGGAAGACCCAGCCTCAGATTCTTTAGTTGATTCAGACTTAGAATTCTTCTTAGATCCTTTTCTGGTTAAATTTCCCGCCTTAACGTGGTTATCAGTTAACCTTCCTGCAAGAGCGATGGCGTCATCAAGTTTTTCAGGTCTACTTGCCCAAACAGCATCCTGCATGACCATGGGCAGTCCACCAATGTATCTCTCGATAGCACGATATTCAGGAGTAACGACATGGGGTACCAAGATACTTAATTCATGAAAACGATCAGTGAAGGCTTGATTTTCTCCACTGTCTTGCTTAAGTTCCCAGAGTTCATCCTCTAACTTCTTTCGTTCACTAGGAGGACAGAACTTACGTGTCATTAGTTCTTTGACTTCATTCCATGATAAGGCTAATAGAACATCAGCACCACGATTACGCTTCTCGCTGTTCCACCAAGTGAGTGCCTTCTTGGTTAAGGCACTAGTGGCATAACGGACTTTAAGATTTTCAGGACAATCACTATTAACGAAGGTGTTTTCGATACCTTCGAACCATTGCAATAAACCGGTTGCACCATCAGAACCACTGTACTTAGGTGGATTACATGAGTTGAAATGTTTAAAGGAACAAGTAGGGGTAGGAGCAGCTGAAGGAACTGGATTAGCATTTAGATTTTGCTGAATTTGAACCATCATATCTGGTATGACTGCTGCCATTTGTTTGGCAATTTGAGCAGCCAAATTGGTACCAGAATTCTTAGAACGATGATTACGACCCATGAGACGCTTAGACATGCTGAAAGGAAAAGAAATGATTCATGAGTCAAAGGATGTGAAACAACCGATAATAACATCTGAGTGTGTAAAAGGAAATACAATTGGAATGATATAGAATATAGATCATTGAGAATCAATAAAAGTAGTGCACAAATAGATAACCATGTTGGATTTGTGTGAAATCAATGGAATGGTTTTCATTTCTCGATTGAGAAATTACAACCGGGACTAATCAGAGTTATTTATAGTTTTTAGCAGTAATTGACATGCTTTGGCCTAATAGGTTCCAACACTCTCACCGGGGCGTCCCAGGTAGGTATCCAGGTCCGACGGTAGGTTCGAATTTGTACGCAACACCAACCTTTGACAGAGACCCCAGCTACCGGTGTTTTCCCCCTTCCAGTTACTACATGTCTACTACTAGAAACTTAACCCCGACGAGGATAAAGAAATTAATAAATAAAAATAATCAACTTTTTATAAACATTATTATTATGAAGAGAGGTTAGGAAACCCAAAGAGTTTAGTGTATAAGTGTGTGTTTAAAAGTGGAGATGAGATTTAGAGGAAAGCAGGATTAAGAAACATCAAAGGACTTAGCATATAAATAGGTATACTATACATGAGATTATCATGTGGACACCTATGGTATAGTCTAGGTCATCCATTTCTAATAACCTAAATCCCTATAGCCATGGCTCTGATACCAATCTGTCACACCCCGACCGACGGCGGAATTTGTCGGAGCGTGATAAATTGTCCAGATGCTCACAACCAAATAATATAAGTTGCGATATACTTAATCATGCCATTTTATTCCATAAACATAGTAGTTTTACAAAACACATAACAAACAAAACATGATTAAAGTTTAACTAGGTCCAGCAGAGCCTAACGTGATAACACAACGGAAGTCTCAAGTAGCATTTCCTGCAACATGTATAAAATATCTGTCAACTAAAATGAGTTGGTGAGTACACATAGGTTTAATATTAGGTATAAGTATAAAGTATGCGATCAACGTGCCAAGTGTATGATTAAGAATATGACAAACAAGTATTAGAGGCAAGATATAAACGCGTAAAACAAACCTTGACAATTTAGGTTCCAATCACCTAATTGAGAACAAGATTACGTCTCAATATCCTAGGTGGGTTGTCAACCAAATAGCTATTAATGAACCAAAGGCTTGGTGTTGTTAATGTTTACGCAAGAATAAAGTTTCAAGTTTAACAAGTTTCAAGTTTATCAAGTCTCAAGTCTCAAGTCTCAAGTATCAAGTCTCACACAAGTAAGCATATCAAGAATCACACAAATACTCATATAATCGCATTGTTTTGTATCAAGAATAAAGAATAACGATTTTGATGTAGGATACATGTTGCACCCCAAATAACAAAAGAAGAGGGGCTACGAGTACTCACATGATGAGAGGTTTGAGGATGAACGATAACGCTGAGAGTGATAATGATAGACCTTGAGATTAGCCTATTAACATAAAATAGGCTAAATAAATACAAGAATATAGTTCCAATTGGATAGGGTTCTTGAAGAGTGTCATGTTTTATTATTATGTCAAAAGACTATCTCCGTATTGATTAAAACAAAGATTAGTGATAATATGAAAACGCGTTTTCCTATAAGTAAACACCCACTCCAGGAATCCCCAGGTAAGTCTGCCAGGTCCAACGAGGGAGTTATGCGACATCCTTACCTATGCGAGGAAACCCAGTGTACAGGCGTTTACCCTTCCGGTCCGCGCGAATTCTAAATAGTTTTATAGAAATGATATTTCATAATATATAAATTATGAATACTTATAGATCTTGATGTATATATATATCACAATATATTTAATAATTGAAAATATATATATATATATATATATTAAATTATGTTTTTAAATATATATATATTTTTATAAAATACACATATATTGATAATAATGTTGGTAAAGTTATATATATATATATATATATATATATAATCATATAATATCAAATATTTAAATTTATGATCATATAAATATATATTTGTTTTTAACAGATATTTGTATTTATCAATTTTACGAATAATATCAAACGTGCTTGAAAAATGATAAAAATTTAGGGTTTTAATCTTGATAGTATACAAAGATATTCCCTAAAATTTGAGACCCAAACTCATAACCGTTTGTTAAATTTGGGCATTATAACAACGTATAATACCGTTTTTACTTGGAAAAAAAAATGTTCTCCAATTATGAAATTAACTTAGGGGTTTCTTTAGTTAAGTGTTCGTATGAAGATCCCCAAAATTACACGTCCTAATTCCTAACAGATTGTTCTAATTTTAACAAACTATCTCAAGAACCCTAGTTTTTAAGCAAATCTGGAACTTGATTAAAACAACGATATGAACAGAAATTGATAGAGGGCTTTTGTTCTACGTACCAAATAGAGGAGGACTGCAGAAAATTAGACCTCGAGAGCTCCTGAGTTGAGAGAATTCGGGCAGTGAAGATACGGGTATGAAATGAAGGTTTTTGAGAGATAGATTTTAGGAATTAAAGCTTGATTTCGAGTTCCAGAGGTTGATTTATATACTAACAGGGACGAAATCTCGTTAGGACACGCGTTCTGGTGACTAATCGAAGAATTTGACACTAATCAAATGGTTAAGCGGGGCTGAAACACGTAGCAAAGCTAAAAAAACACGTCTGCACATTCTGGGGCGTACCGCCCAGAAATTAGACATTTGGGGAGTACCGCCCTAAAGTGACATTTTGGGGAGTACCGCCCAGAAGTTAGAAGTTTGGGGCGTACCGCCCAGGAGTGATTTTGGCAGATTTACACTTTTAGCTCCTGAAGTTTCATTTTTGCAGTTTTAGCCCCTAAACTTTAGTAAATTGACACTTTTTACCTCCAAAAATATATTTTTATTATATTTATAATCTTGGAGTATAAATATTTTGATTTTGATGATTTACAAGACCTCCGATTAATACCGAAATCGTGTAAAGTACCGAAATTTCATTATTTTTGTCATAAACCTCCAACTTTTTATGAAACCTCACTAGTATTTATTTGTATGCGTGACTAGTATTACACACAAATATAATACATGTTTGGATTTGCTAAAGTTATCTGGTTTTAACTTTAATAACGAAATTGATTGAGATAGAATTTGAATTTAAACTTCGAGATAATTTCTATGAATCATATAACATAATTGTGATAATAATGTATAATATGATTCTTTATTGATTCAAGATCATAATTACAATCCAAAATTGAAAACGGGTCGGATAAAATACATATGGTTTGACCGAAGTGTCACACTCCGGTCCACGCTTAGATTTCCATCTCACTTTGACGATGGGCATTTTACTTCGTTTCAGTGTTTTCTTCTCACGTCCCATTGTAGAAACGAGATACGATCTTACTACTGCATACTTTGATCAAACGTAATGAACACGGATGTAAATAAGAGATTTGTTATTGAATCACTTGAGATTACAATGAACTCTCTCTAGTTTCTCTCTCTAGAAACACACACAGAAAGTGTAGAAATGACAGAAGTATTTAGAAGTCTCTTTCTCTCATTCTAACACTACCTATTTATACTAAGTGACTAACAACCCAGCGTACCAAATTGGTACGCCGGACCACATGGTCCGCCGGACCATGTGGTACGCCACTAAAGACATTTCTACCACAACTCATACTCAGACACGCTCACATAGATACAATACACGAGACACTCATAGCATAGGGATATGCTTCTACAGACTCCCCCTTAACATGTAGTGTATCTATTTTCTAACTAAACTTCAGTCTTCAATCTTCAACATTGCTGCATCCGATCTTTGACTTGAAATCTTGTCAGAAATAGAGCTTGCATGGCTGGATCACTCTTGAATCAACTTTGAACGTCAAGATCCACTTGTGAAAAATATAACAAACTCCCCCTCTCACCATGCTTGATTCTTTGATATTCATAACCTGCAATTTCAGAAGACAGAAACGCGGTTTCCTTTTCCTTTTGAAAATTAATTTAATCTTGGCGCAAAACTTCTTTTTGAGAATCCAAGATAGATTTTAAAATTTCGATTTCTTATCACATGTCGATCTGTCGAAAACAAATAAGAAATAAAATCTTTTTGGCTTTTTGAAACTTTAAATCAAAACACACCGAAAATCTTTTTGATTTTTCTAAGTTTATGCTAAAACACACCTAAAATCTTTTTGAACCTTTCAGATATGAAACATAAATGCAATACAGAATTAGACACTATTTTTTTCTTTTATGAGAAAGATCACAACTTGGGATCATATTGAACATAACATGCTGAACTACATTTCAATTTCAATTACTTCAGCACATAAGTCATGTCGATTACTGGTATAATTTGTCCATCTTAAACTCAGGCACATTCATACTCATAACATCTGGATATGTTAATGTATTGATTAGATTTGCTTTGACCAGTGTACCCCACACTATCAGACATACTCAGATATGTTTTTTTTTTTTTGCTTTTATATCACACTTTGTGATTTCATTTGTGATTTAATCACATAATGATTGTATTCATGATTTAGTCAACTGTGTTCCATGTAAAAAGAAATAAGAACGTTAAAATCGTCTACCTTAAGGTCGATCTTTCTATACGCAGATAAGGCCTCGGATTTAACAAAATAAGAAAATAAAACAAGTTGAAGTTGTATAACCCAACAACAATCAGGTCGGTACTCCCATACACGCAGAGAAAGTCCGATGAGTTATACGAAACACCAAAGAAAATATGCAGAACATCAAACGAACAACAATCAGGTCGATCTTTCGATACGCAGAGAAAGTCCGATCGTTTGACAAAATAAAGAAAATCAAACAAGTTTAATTTTTTTCAAAATGAACACATGTATACACAGTGACTTCTCATTTTCTTTTCCACATATCTTTTCCTTGATATCATGAGACATGCATCAAGATTTTCTCCACTTGGTTAAGCATTAGTATTTAATGTGTTTATCACATCTGAATACTTTCTAATTTAATGCCGGGCCTACCAAGCACATCGAGCAATGATCTTATGGCTTTTTTATCTATTTTATCCATAAGTCAGATACGTAAGCCAATGTACCATCATTTCCCAATTATGTCGGATACAATTTCTCATTTTTCAGTGTTTTTGTATTTTTCCATTTTTTCCCCCTTAAAATGAAATCTATTATGGATTTTCATTTTATCACAAACAAAAACACAAAGGCGCTATTTTTGATGTTTCACTTTTCTCCCCCTAAGCTATTCACACAATGTATTAAAGAAAGAAAATTGACCTTTCGACATGGATACCTTTCAGGTTTAGCTTTCAGAAAAATTTCAGTTTTGAAATTTTGATATTTTCATGAAATTTAAATTAAATCAGCAGAATACTCCTCCATCAGCAACTTTTCAATCACCAATAGATCTTCTAGAAGTACCTGCACACTGGTCAAACACGTCAGTTTATAAATGACCCGAAGCGAATTGCTTCTGGTCGACCAGTATCTTGATTTCCTTTTGAAACCACTTTAGGTTTCCAAATTTGTTGTTTTGGTAAATCAGTATTTGAGGAACCGGTCACAGTTGATTGTGACGAACAACCTACATATGGAACATTTTGAAAATGCGGAACAAATCTTCCTTGGGTTTTGAAAAATGTAGGTTGTGGGTATTCATCAAATACTCTGCCATATTCATCAATGAATCGTTGTTTGGCAGCCTTACCAACATGTGGAACCTTTCCTTTTCGTGAACTAGAAGCAGCAGTAACATGACAATCTTGTGCCATATGCCCTTTTTGTCGGCAATTGTAACACAAACGATTGTGTACATTTCTTCGTTTTGGAACCTGCATTGCTTCACAAAAATATTCATCTCCAAAATGATCATAAAAATTATCATATACCTGTTGTCGATGATCATGAACCCATTTAGAAGTCGGGCTCTTTGGAGTAGAATTTGATCCTCCAGAAGAAAAATTTGCAGATTGATTCTTCTTGTTCCTCGGATCAGCAGTCTTCACACATACTTCAGCAATTTTCTAAGCATCCACGCAGTGTAGCGGGAATTCTTTGTCAAAAAATATTTGTTCCGAACCCTTGAGCTTGTAGAACCTCTCAGGTTGAACCTTCTCAGCTTTGAAGACATCTTTCTTTACTTGCTTCACATTGACTCTTTTCAGTTTTTGTTGTTTTGAAGCATCAGCTATAGCAGTTTTTGCTGCAAAACCTAAACCAACACTCTTTCCTGAACCTTTCTCTCCCATTCCAGTAGATTTATGCCCATTCTTTGCCAACCTAGAAAATTCAGCTTTAACTTTCTCGAGATCTTTTGGAGCATTGATAATTGTTTCATCAATGTCCGCTTTTGAAGACGAAGACCCAGACACAACCTTTTGAGCTTCAGAAGCTTCAGTACTTTTGCCTTTTTCCTCTTGCTTTTCTTCAACAGATTTAGTATTAACAAATCCAGAATAATCACCAGTCTCAACTTTGTCTTTCAAATCATGAACACCTTCCTTGAGACTTCCTGGTGGTGACACGGTTTTGTTGAACATCTTCTCAAAATTATCATCCTTGGCCAAAAAACTTGTAAAAGATTGAGAATTTGTAACATTGTTCAAAAGACGTTTTGAATCAATGACTTCAATCTTTAATTCAGAAATTCTTTGATGAGCTTCAGCCAACTCCTTTTCTGTTGCAATTAACTTCTTTGCCACTTTATTAGTTTCATATTTTTGCAATCGCAACTCATCTAGTCCGGCCAACAATTCCTTCTCGAGTTTATCTTCGTTTCTTTTCTGAATATCCAAATTTGCATTTTGCAACTTGTTCACTCTAACCAACTCCCTCTTCTCATCAATTAACTTTTCCATATCAGTCTGATAAGATTGAATCTTAGTAGCTTGATCATCAGAAAGTTTAGTAAGAGTATCAAGTCTGGACTTGGATTTGTCAAAAAGATTTTGAAAATCGTTTGCTGTATCCTCAGCTTCATCTTTCCATTTCTTTACTTCTTTGGCTAATTCAGCCTTTTCTTCAGACAACTTTGTAATTTTCTGTTCAAATTCTTGTGTAACCTTTTGAAATTTTGATTCTTTCTCTATAATCTCTGCTTCTAAATCTGAAAACTTTTCTTTCTGAGAATCTAACTCTTGGATCATACCTTCCAACTTTTCTCTATTAGCAACCAAATCATTAATTTTCTTCTCACAATCAGCAACCAAATCTTCATCTTCCTTAATCAGACTTTGAATCTTCTTATCTTTTGGAGAACATAATTCACAAACGGATTCATAACCACTATTTCCAGAACTATTTATTTCAGATTCAGAATCCGAATCAATTACGTCTACTTCATCATCACTATGAACAATTTGAGCAATCATTGCAGATGTGGTAAACCATGTAGACTCATCATCGGAATCGGGAGTGCAATAAGGCCCTTTATACGATGTTTGTGTGCTTGGCTCAGAAATAATAGCAGTTAAAGCAATTGAATCAGAATTTTGTCCCCAATCATATTGCTTATCCTCCTGAGAAACCAAAGCTGTTGGAGACTTTGATGAAGAAGCCGTTGATTTTGAACACTCACGAGCAAAATGACCAAAATTGGAACATTTAAAACATTTTACCTTTGTTTTGTCGATGCCAACCTTGCCATTTGGATTTAAATTTATCAAGCCGGTCTTTTTCTTGAATTTTTTAAATCATTGAGCTAACATCGCCAGTTTCCAACTAAGATCCATTTGCTCAAGATTATCAGGATCAATCTGATCAAAATCTTCTCCCATCAAATCAGATGTTGTCAAACCACCATTCAGTAATCCATAGTAAGAAGATAATAAATCAGAAATTAACGCCAAATGTTCATCAGGTGTTTTTGCAGAAAACGAAGTCTGACTTGAATGATTTGGAATAGTGAAGTTACATCCTCTTGAAGAATTTCCAGAATTCCCTCAACCATGACCAACAACAAAAGCAGTTTGAGGTGGATTTGATGAATTAACACTGAATGATTTTGCCTTTGCATTGATACTTGCAGAATTTTGTCCATGATATAATTCAGGATTTTGTAATTGAGCAGTGGACTTGTTTGAATTCATCATTTCCATTTCTCGAGCATGAAGCTTTCCGGTAAAATCATGAAATGATAATGTGGAATAGTCTTTGTCATGAGTAATCAACAACACATAACTTTCCCATTTCTATGGTAATGCTTCCATTAATTTTCTTTCAATTCTTCCTCGGTCTTTTCAATCTTGACAACTTTCATCTCACTAATTAGATGTGAAAACCTTGAAACAAGAGCAGAAATATTTCTTTGTCATATTGTTGAAAATTTTCAAATTCCTTGTTCAACACTTTTCGTCGACTCTTCTTATATTGATCATTGCCTTCACATCGAGCCGATAAAGCATCCCATAACTGTTTAGCCTTCTTGCAAGTACTGAATTGATGTAACAACTCAGTAGGTAAAGCCAAACTTTTTGTTCAAGTTCATAACTTTTTCTTTAATCCTTATCAAAATCTTGAATCTCTTTATATTCTCCATTGTCAGTTGGACGCACATACAGCTTTCGAATCGGAATCCACAAATCAATATCATTTGTGCTAATGTATGCAGAAAAACGTTGCTTCAAATTTTGATAATCTTCCAATTTTAACAACTTGGGAACTTTCTGACTTGTTCCTATTTCATTATCAAAATTGAGCATAGCTTGAACCGTGCTTTGCATAGCCGCAAACGCTTGAAAATCGGACATTTTTTCACCGAAAATAATACTTCAAAAACTTCGAACTCAAAAATGAAGGTCTTCCAAGCGGATTTTGGGGGTCAAAACTGGACGGTACTGGCCGTAGGCGGGTACAAGTCCTAGATCTCGTCGAGACGAACGTTTTGGCTGGTATTGGGTTCCGTAACTCCAAACGGTTTGCAAGTTACGTCAGTTTTTAGTGAAGTTTACTATTCTGCCAGCGGACCAAAACAAATCGGCGGACCAAAATACTACCAGCGGATCAGACGTGTACCTGCGGACCAAATCCGGATCAGATTTCGTCCGGCGGACCAGATTCCTTCAGCAGATCAGATTTCGTCCGGCGGACCAGATGATACGCTGAAATAACTGCCGCGGATCAGTTGGTACGCTGAAACTGCCACGGATCAAAATTATGAAGATTGCCTATGCGGACCAGATCAGCGGATCAGATCTTCGATGAAGATACACGGGCGGACCAACCAGCGGACCAGAAAATTCATCCGGCGGACCAGAATTTCAACCTGCGAACCAAGTTGTAATCGAATGATTTTTCGATTTTGCGACTTTTGAAACTAGAAATTGATTCAGTAAGGTGCGAAATCACTCCAGAAACACTTAGAAATCATTTTTCATCTCAGAAACACTCGGAATTGGAAGAATTTGATGAAAACGTGAAGAAACCCAAACTTTCTCTCTCTAAAAATCCGAAATTTGATCAAAAACACAGCAGTAGAGCAACCAAATGCTCTGATACCACTTGTAGAAACGATATACGATCTTACTACTGCATGCTTTGATCAAACGTAATAAACACAGATGTAAATAAGAGATTTTTTATTGAATCACTCGAGATTACAATGAACTCTCTCTAGTTTCTCTCTCTAGAAACACACACAGAAAGTGTAGAAATGACAGAAGTATTCAGAAGTCTCTTTCTCTCATTCTAACACTACCTATTTATACTAAGTGACTAACCACCCAGCGTACCAAACTGGTACGCCGGACCACATGGTCCGCCGGACCATGTGGTACGCCACTAAAGACATTTCTACCACAACTCATACTCAGACACGCTCACATAGATACAATACACGAGACACTCATAGCATAGGGATATGCTTCTACACCCATGATCTCCACGGGTTGTTCGATGAATCGTAGATGTTCATCAATTTGCAGTTCTTCTAATGGAACTATGAGAGGTGTCATCAGCTAAACACTTCCTTAGGTTCGAAACGTGAAACCAATGTGTACTCCATCTAATTCAGGAGGTAAATTTAAATGATAAACCACAAGACCAATGCTTTTGGTGATCTCAAATGGTCCTACATAACGGGGAGTCAACTTCCCCCGCTTGCCAAAGCATACGACGCCTTTCCAAGGTGAGACTTTCAGTAGTACTTTTTCGCCGACTTCAAATTCTAACGGCCTTTGGCGTTTATCTGCATAACTCTTTTATCTATCCCCTGCCGCTTTCATGCGGTTCTT
>JBCNJP010000008.1:42843116-42904120 GCA_039602395.1 Deinandra increscens subsp. villosa | reverse complement strand
ACGGACAGTCGGTCCCACGCCCTCCCCCGCACCTGGCAGGGTGCGGCGGAGGGGGGTGTGACACCTGAGCGCGATCAGTGGATGAAAACGACTACACGACTGCCAACTGTGGTTTAATAGTGACGACAGTGAGAGGTTACACTTGATCGGATTTCTTCCCGGTGGTTTTCTTGCGGTGAAGCTCAATAAAGAACGAGAGGGAAAGGGGTGTCGGATGGTTAAGGATAACCAATGATTGCTTATTTTGGTTCAATCACTCAAATAAGGCTGGAATGAATGCATCGGTCGGTTACCAGAAGTCAAAAGGATCGCCGACGACGGTTACGGGACGAAATCAATTGTCGGCTATAATTATCATTTACTCATAATTAGGTTTGTTTGAATGTCAATTTCATTCCCTCAAATTTTATTTAATAAAACAAGTTTTAGAAATTACGGGGTTGGTCCCTCAAGGTTTAGAAACTATTAAGAACTCACTAATTGTTGAGGCTAGATTATGAGGCTTGTAATATTAAATTAGTTGGGCTGGGCTTAGAGGGTTTATTTAGATTAGTAGACTAGTTTGGTTGGGTTTACTATTGGGTTTGGGGTTTACCATTGGGTTTACTATTAGGGTTTAAGGTCCATTAGGGTTCCTATATAAACCCCATGTGGTTCTCGATTCTAGTTGCTGGTTTATGATTCTGGTTGCTGGTTTACGATTAAGAGAGGAGCAGCCCAAGGTGTTTACGATCAAAAGAGATTACGATCGTAAACCCAAGAGTGAGAGGAGTTTACGATTACAAGTTTTGTACCCGACAAGTTTTCTTGTGTGCAAAGATCAAGTTTTTATTGTTTATATCATCGTATTCTTGCATTCTCTTCATCTTTCTTCTTGAATCAATCACTTACGAGGATTCCGCACTCGTTTGTGATATCAATATCGTGTTTCGGGAGATTTTCTGGACCTACAATTGGTATCAGAGCTAAGAAACGTGTGTTTCGAGGTTCTCACGATATTGGATTCAAGCATTTTTCTGGAAAAGGTTCGAGTTTTTGGAGTTTTTTAGGCTGTTTGAAGGTTTACGACTGAGTTGCTGCTGTTCCAGTGTGTTTACGATTGCTTTCTGGGCAGTTTTGGGTGTTTACGACTGCTACTGGTTAAAGATCTTCATCGGAATTGGGTTTACGAGTTCAAGATTGGTTTTTTATCGTGTTTACGATCCGGAGGTTTGGTGTTTACGATTATGCTTGATCGTAATTAGGGTTTACGACATTTCTTCACCGGAATCATTCATCGTAATCGGCGTTTACGACTTTTCGGATCGGAAACAGGTTTACGATCAAGTGTTTTCGATCCAACTGTCTGTCTAAATCGTAAACTGGTGTTTACGATCGGAAACGGGGTTTACGATCGGAAACAGTGCCTACGATCGGAAACTCTTCTTTTGCGGCAAAAAGTCACTATTACACACTTTCACGGAATCGGACGTAACTTTTGACTCGTTTGGAGTTAGAAGCTCAAATTTTAACACGACGTTCGTGACACCGAGCCCCAGATTTACCCCTGACTAATGTCTAGGGGAGCTCATTTGGACCCCCAAATTCCACTCCGAAGGCCTCCGTTTTTCAGTTTTAAGTTTTTGACACCATTCTTTGAATAGTACTTTTGCCGATTTTGCCATTTTTGCCGATTTTTCAAGATTTTCAGAAGCTGCATACCTAAAGAAAGAAAATGAGTTCAGTGGTTGAAGAAAAGAATATGGTTGAGGACATGGATGCTTTCGCAGATGAAGTTGACAAAACTAAGATATGCCCCAATCCCACTTGTGCGCGTTTAATTCCTGGACTTAGGCAAATTTGTAAAAATTTTGAGTTAGAACTGTTTGAGGTAAAATGCGAAAGGAATTCATTCAAGGGTAGATGGCAAAAGAATGAGGAGAAGGTAAAAGCTCAGAAACTAGACATTGTGAAATATCAAAAGCTAGCAACGGAGAAGACTATTTTATATGATCAGGCTAAGATTGAGATTGGTGAGCTAAAGAAGCAATTGGATGAACTGCAACAAAAATATAACGAGCTGCAGGTCAAGTATGATTGCAATCAGGAAAGAAATAAGCGAATGTTAAATGCTGGAAAGGAATTATCACATGCTGTTGTAACGGGTCAAGTTGGGAAAGACACAACTGGGTTCGGATCAGAGAAATCTGATAAGTCCTTGGCTGCAAACAGCATCATTCCTCCACCAGTTCCCAGAGACATTATAGGAATACTTCTTAGTGAGGAACAGGTTGAACGAACCAAGTCTGATTATAAAGAAGCTGCTCCTCCTATTGATAGTGTCTTGGTTGGAACTACACCATTGACTCAAGAAGAAATTGATAATGAAGCAAACATGACTTATGGTGAAGGGAGAGTAAATGATATATCAGACGATGATGGTGAGTGTCAGAAATATGACAGGTGTCATAACTCTAAGTCTGATGATATTGGGATAGAGTTGAAACCATACCCTAAAATTGAAACCCCATGCTTCAAAGTAATTGATGAAGTCAAAAGGGAAAAGGTGATCTTGACGACACGGCCTGAGGGGAAGATCTTTATGACATCTGGATCTATGTTTGACCAAGAACCAGATGTAGGATATGAATTACCATCCTTCTCCTCCAAGTTCAAGGGTATAACCGATGGAGTGATAAGTGAATCTAAAGTTGAGAGGCCAAAGATCACCATCAAGCATCCGAGTATGAAGCCAACAGCTGGAGTGAAGAATGAAAAACTCAAGGGAGTAGCTGTGTCTCCCATTTCTTCAGTTGCTTCATGCAGTTGTAAGTGCAGTTGCAAGAATGGTGCTTCTTCATCAGGAAATCCAGAGAGCACAAAGACAGTAAAGACAGGTTCGACACAGGCTTCGACAAACCAGCAGAAAGTCAAATCTGAAGCTGCAGTCAAAGCAAAGAAGCAGACACAAGGCAAACCAGCTCCATATCAGCCACCAAAGACAAATGGGTACACGTCTGACTTCTATCTAAAGAAGCAGACTTGTTTTAATTGTGGCATCGCTGGTCATATTGCTAGAAACTGTCTTTATCGCCCCTATGAACCCTATTTTCCAAAAAGTCAAAGGGTTTCATCTCAGGAGTCTGTAAAGTCTAAGCCCATGAAGGTGGAAAAACCTAAGGCAATGAAGATTGTTACTCCTAAGGTTAAACCCTCTGATCAACATTGGGGTGCTGCCAAAGCTGAAAGAAAATCTTTAAATCAAAACAACAGCTTTCCAAGTTACCAAAATTTCCAAAAACAGGTGAAGAAACCATTTTCAAAACAAACAAAGTCTGAAAAACCCAAGGTTACCCCTCCCAAGGTAACTAAAACTGTTTTCAAAAATGATTCTAAAATGTAGAAGGTTGAAATACCTAAAGTCACAACTCAAAAGGTGACGAAAACAAAAACTGTTTTGAAAAGTGAATCTAAAACGAAGAAGGTTGAAATACCTAAGGTCACAACTCCAAAGGTGACTAAAACAAATGTTAAATCACCTGGAACTTGGGAACAAAAAATCAAGGCAGTTCCATCCCAACTTCCTGATTTTTCAAAGGGGATGTTCTTACAAGAGGTATCTTTCATTGATTCCTCAGGTGTACCCAGAAAAACAATGGCCTGGGTACCAATGGCTAACTAATCTCTCATTATGTGCAGGAACAGTCAAGGAGGATTATCACTAACATTTTTATTGATTAATTTATTTGTTGATAAGTGATTGTTCCAGGCACATTTTAGGAGACGTATCTTCATGTCATGACAAGCAATTTTTTATGGAAGATATGTTTCTTTGAGAGGTAAAAGGTAAAACTCAGCGCGAAAGGTACTGTTCTTAACTTGGTTGTGTGAATGAAGCGGCAAAGGGTGTTTTGAGTCAAACCAAATTTCCTAAACTTTTCACTTGGTGATTGATTGTTGAAGTGTTTGACTTCAGATGCAATGAAGTGTGCATGTCATGAAACCCAATTTTCAAAAAATTTTAAATCAATACTTTGAAAGTTAGCTTGGCCAGATATCTTCAAAATTTTGTGTTTTGTTCTTTCAAGTGTTTATTTGTTTAAAAAAAAAACTGAAATATGATGTTCACAAGATTGTGACATTAAAAATCAAAAAGCAAGGGGAAGAAATGTAAAGATGAAGAAAAAGTTGACCCCTCAAAAATAGTGTGCTTTTCAATTTTTAATTGTTTGTGTCTTGTTTTTGAGAAGTTTAGGGGAAGTAAAATGAATGTCCGGGTTGAGATGGCTGACACGCGTAAGGCGGAAGTGAAAGGCAAGCTCCACGGTGATATGCTCGGTAGGCTCGACCTAATCTTATGACCACCAATGTAAGTGCAATGAACTTAAACTCTATATATGTTTATATTCCCATCCTAGTTTACATGGTTCAAAAAACTGAGTCCCAGCAAAAACGGGTTGAGAGTGTTAATTATACCTAGTATTCACTCTCTCACACGCCATGTTTCTGCTGTTATGACTTCACCACATGAGAAAAAGAATTAAAAAAAAAAGAAATGGAAAAAGAAATGAAAAAGAAAAGAAAAAGAAAAAAAATCATTCAGTTTGGTCTTCTTTGCGTGCTTATGCGGCCGACCTGATCACCGACTGATGATTAATGAAATAAGTGGTAGTCATAACGGTGTTGCATGGTTCCTCAAGTTGGGGGTTTGTGAATCCTCAATAAACTCTGAGGTTGGGTAGGTTTTGCTATGTACAATTGGGTGTGGGGACGGTTAAACATGCTGGTAATTAGTAACCTATTAAGCATGATGCATTTGGTTGGGTTTAAACGGGTATGGGTTTAAAGCGGACAAACATACCGGCAATCACCTGGACTGGTCGAGTAACTGAAGCTGAAAAGGGTTCCTCAGTCAGATTCATACGGTTTGATCCCTTGTAAACTTTCTCATGTTTGGTTTGGTAAGTATTTGTTTAGTTTTTATCTTTCGTGTGTGAGTCGTTAAGTTCTTTTTGGTGTGTTTTCGTCTTGGCCAGGTTGATTTGAGAAGTCAAAATGTGTTTTTCATGGGTTTCAATGCATGACAATATGCCCCCGACAGATCTTGCCAAATTTTTAGGGGAAGGAGTATGGGATAATAAGTATTATCCGAAGGGAACTCGAGGATGATACTTATTATCTAATGAAAAGACTTCCCTAATACATAGTATCTGAAGGGAACTCGAAGATAATATGTATTATCTCAGGGGAAGTCCTTAGCTGAGGGAAAGTTATCAGCTAAGGGGAAGTCTTTAGAGGTCTTGGGTTCAGGGGAAGTTTTATAGAAACCCCGTAATCTATATTAGGGTTTTTGGTTAAAATTATGTTAATTTGAATCAAATGAACAGATGATAATTACCTCCTAACCCAAAGACCGGTCATCAAATGTCTGGTGGAGTATATTTTTTCAAATGTGTGTCAGACAGGTTGATGAGAGAAAGATGTTGCTGATGCTGCTGCTGCTCAAAGTTAAAGAACCAGCCGAACAAGACTTCCATCTGGAAAAACATCTGTTCAGGGGAAGTTGTTGGTGTCTTTACAAGTTTTCAAAAGCTTCAAAAGTTTTTTCAAAGAAAATGCTCACAAGTTTAGGGGAAGCTGAAGATTTCAAGTCAAATCTTTGAAAAAGAAAATGATACAGAGAGCAGTAAGAGATCATGAAGTTTGAAGATCAACAATCAAGTTCTCCAAAGTTAGGAGGTTTTCAAAATTTACCCTCTAATTTTGGGAGATTCAAGATAGGTACCAAAGATTCAGCAAGAACAAGTTCTTTCAAGAAAAGCAAGTCAATGAGAGTCCTTCATTTCATTGCTTGTTCATTTCAAGAAGTTCGAGCTGATGCTGATCAAGAGGAAGTCCTAAGTGCCCGTCATGAAACCCATTGAAGATTTCTGCGGAAAGAATCTTCATTAACATCTATGCCATCCAGTCAAGAAGAAGAATTTCAAAGTTCGAAGACATTTAATATCACAAGCCTAGGGGAAGATTGTTGAGGCTAGATTATGAGGCTTGTAATATTAAATTAGTTGGGCTGGGCTTAGAGGGTTTATTTAGATTAGTAGACTAGTTTGGTTGGGTTTACTATTGGGCTTGGGGTTTACCATTGGGTTTACTATTAGGGTTTAAGGTCCATTAGGGATCCTATATAAACCCCATGTGGTTCTCCATTGTGGCTTGCTGGTTTACGATTAAGAGAGGAGCAGCCCAAGGTGTTTACGATCAAAAGAGATTACGATCGTAAACCCAAGAGTGAGAGGAGTTTACGATTACAAGTTTTGTACCCGACAAGTTTTCTTGTGTGCAAAGATCAAGTTTTTATTGTTTATATCATCGTATTCTTGCATTCTCTTCATCTTTCTTCTTGAATCAATCACTTACGAGGATTCCGCACTCGTTTGTGATATCAATATCGTGTTTCGGGAGATTTTCTGGACCTACACTAACTAAGTAACGGATGTAACTTGGCGATGATTATTCGAGCGTTCGTCAAACCGTATTTAACGAACGAAGTTTTATATATAACCAAATATATATATATATATATATAACCTATATACGTTTCACATAAAATCATAGTTATAACCACATAACTAATGTTTTTAGATTTCTATAAAATCATAGAAATGTCTCGTACAATTACGCGACACACCGTCACATAAAATCAAAAAATGACTTGCGTATATATATATACATACATATATATACCACGTAATAATAAATATAATTGTCACATAAAATGACAAAACGTTTTTGTGAAATCATAAAATATAATTATTATAAATTATATACATTCAAGTTGGTCAACCGACGTCTAGACTCATGTTCAATGCTCGTGTAACTATTCTAGTTAACTGAGGTAACGGACGTTATCGAAATATAACACAAGTTATTAACGGGGTTAACCTGGGAAATTGTCGGTTATCACAAACCAGCAGGGGAACAACCCTGTGTGGCAGATTATTTTATTATAAAAACGATCTTTTTAAGGGGCTAAGACCAGTTGTGGCAGATTATTTTATTATAAAAACGATCTTTTTAAGGGGCTAAGACCAGTTCCATACACCGCTCTCGTGTAGTGTACGTCTGACCAGAGCCAAGTACACGAACACGTAACTCTCGGTTCCCGTGAAGTGACAAAATATTACCAACCCTCGTTCCCAACCAAATACTTTCAGCCCGCACCTGCGTGGTCAGCAGACTTTGCTTACATAGACATAAGGACCTCGAACGTATCATGTAGCATGGGGCGCGAGTCACCTTTCGGATCATGCATCGTCCCTCGACCGGGTGTCACGGGTGCGGCCTTTGGGATTTTGACTCCCCAAATGGTCTGTGATACGTGAAGCACGCCTGGTTCGGAAAATCAGTAATATAATTTCAGAAGAAAGGATTTTTATAAAGTCATTAAACACACCTTAAGCGGGGTTATATGGCCGTTAACCAACCTGCCTAAAGTTTGTTACTTCCCAAACAAGTATAAGAATTTAGCCAAGCATGGCTCTAAAGATTTGCTTAAGAGAAAAAGAAGAATTCATAGACAAACACCTACAAATTGAAATTGAAATGAAGGATGAGAGGGGTATTTATCGGCAGATTCTGGAGTTTGGCACGGGGCGTGCCATATCAGACGATCTTCGACGAATTTTTGGTGTCAGTGGGCACGGGGTGTGTCTCTGTGGGCACGGGTCGTGCCATGTCAGGGGCACGGGTCGTGCTTCGCCAGGCACGAGGCATGTCGTGTCAGATTCTTCTGCCGACAGTATCAGTGGCACGAGGCGTTCTTGAAGTAGCACGGGCGTGTTGTGTCAGAGGCTTCTGCCACGGTGGTCAGAGGCATGGGCCGTGCTGAGTGGGGCATGGGATGTGTCCAAAAAAGTCAATTTTTAGGTTTAACACGAGGCGTGTTGGATTATGGCACGAGGCGTGTTGACCCAAAAATCATCTACCTCTCGCCGAGATACTCATAATTCACTACTCATTGGTCCCGTAACTCATTTTCTAGCCCGAGATATGCTTCTGCGAAGTTTAGGGCATTTCCTGACCGCACCGATGTCTTTCAGCAGTTGCGCTTCGAGATATGTTTGAGTCTTGGGGTTACCAATATGTCTTGACTCAAGAGAAGGTTGCATGAGGGCATCCAGTCTATCTTGCAAGGTTAGAGCTCGGTTCTTGGCACAAAATCACGGAGTCTTCATATATTCTTCTTTTTCGAGCGTTTCTGTCTTTTTTTGTGATTTTCACCTGGAGTACACTGAAAAACTAAAAAAGGAAACAACATCATACTGTTTTGATAATAGTTATTCAGATATAACCCAAAATGTGAGGAACATTTGATATAAAAGTATGTATAATTTAGCGCACACCAAACATCTCCACACTTGAACATTTGCTTGTCCTCAAGCAAAACTCTATAAATGAGGCCCGGCACATGCCAAAAGTTTATCAATTCGTGGAATCAAGATTCCGGGCACTATAAACACTGTTCCTCTATTTATTTTCTAACTTGTCTTTCATTGAATTTTTATTTTTTTCATTTGTTAAATATGAAAAATTATGACAAGCCTACTTACAAGTTTTATTTTTACACAAACTTATATACCTTACAAGTGATCACTCAACTCTTGGGCTATTGATTTGTATATTTAGGGGTGAACACTCATACCTGGGTGAAAACAAGAAGATAGCATAGTCTTGACACGCAATCGAACCTCTACAGATCTCACCAGAAATCACATAGTTATCATGAGGTCTTAAAAGGGTAGGCTTGGGGTTAGGGTATGGATATCTTATTTGAAAAGGGGTTAAAAAAGCATAAATAGCGGTCTTTTGAGATTCCCCGTTTTTTATGTGACTTTCTTCCAAAGAATCTTTTAAGAGATTTCCTGGATTGCTCTTAAGGGGCTTATCCCTTTATTTCATCACTTACATCTTTTTTTTAGTAAGGGAGTGCGAAATCCAGGGCCCGTCTTGGATCTTCACATTTTATTGAGTATGAGAAGAATAGTCACAGTTGGATTTTTTAAAAAAGAACCGCTTTTTACTTAAAAATAAGGGGTGTAAAATAAAAAGGGTATTTGAGGATTTTTAGGGTATTTTGCAAAGGGGGTTTATTTTGCAAAATGATTGGGATGAAGAAACGAAAAGGATTAGGCTCAAAGGGGTTTACTAGGGGAATATTTTGGAGGTAAGATAGGAGATGAGGAGCAGAAAGGTGGAAATCCTAGGTGCCTCAATCCTTTAATTATGTGGCCTCTGATTTTGTCTATCTCGGGACGTATTACCGTGTCAAGTTCTACCTCTACTGAATTACTTGGATTTCTCTCAGAATCAAAGAAGAAATGAGCATGTTTATAGGTGATCATGCTATATAGGCTCAAATCATCACTGAAAATGGGGGAAGGGGAAAATATAAGTTGTATAAAAATAAACTTATTTTCTACTTTCCATATAAGAAATATTTTAATATTTTTGATTCAATGGGATTTAAGTCTTTGATAAATAGAGGTGTGACTTTTACGTACACGGTTTCTTGAAGAAAAAATGAATTTTCAAAAAATTTGAGCAGTACAGAGGCCATTTTTTCCAAACGAGTTTTGTGTAAGGCTTAAATATGGACAAACAAAAACTCAAGGCCTGCAGTATCCCGTCCCCACACTTAAAATGCACATTACCCTCAATGTTCCCGCGCGTAAGCAAAAAAGAAACAATGAAAAATAAAGAGTGAAAGGGAAGGAGAAATTGGACATGGCGTCCCCACACATAGAGTTTTTCGGGCGCCATGCTTTACCTGACATTCCCGTACAACAAGATTATAAATACCTTTACTTCCTTCAACTTGCTCAATAGACAAACCTGCATAAGAAATAAAAAACATAATATCCTAATGTTGGAGGTTTTGGTTGTTTGTGGGCACTTTTGTAGTAACATAAGTGTTAATACAAAGTTGCACCAGGCGAACCATTTAAAAATAAACACATAACAACTTGGTTTATTTACGGGTCCCAAGTGTAGAGCCTAGAATTATGAGGCTTGCAATATTAAATGTTGGTTATAATGTTGGGCTTGTAATAGTTAGTAAAATGTTATGTGTGCTAGTTTATAATTGGGTTTAGATATTGGGCCCCGTCCAGTTTAGAGGGATTAGGGTTAAGTTTGTTATAAAAGCAAACTTAATCCCTCATTTCAAGGGTTCACGATTTTGAAGAGAGAGAAGGAGATTGCGTGGAGCTAGGAAGAATTCTTGTGTACCAGACGATTATTAATCGTGTGCACTTTGTTCCAGGTTTTATTAGTTTTATTATTGTGTTTATCGTTTCCTTTATCGCTCATCTTGAATCACTCGATTGTTTGGATTCCGCACTCTCAATCGAGGTTAGATATCGTGTTTGGACCGTATTCGGAACTTACAATTGGTATCAGAGCCAAGAAACGCGTGTTTCGTGGCTCGCACGATATTGATTCAAGAATATCTAACAATTTTTGTTGAGTCTTGTTGAGTATTTGCAGGTTTTCGATCCTTTCAAGTGGTTCTCGATTCTACCAGGGGTTCTCAGTTTTATGTTTAGTTGAATATCGAAATAAAAAAACAAAATTTTGAGTTTGATAACAAGATTTTGTAGAAATATCACATCACTTGTGATGTTTGGGGAGTTGTCGATCAAAATCTGGTGGTTTTCGACCTTGGTGTAGACGTTAATTTTTCTCATTTGAAGAGCAAGATTGGAAAGTCTTTTGATTGAGAATCTGCTTATTATTCGCAAAATCAAAAGCTTGTTCCGCAAGCTTTCGTTTAAATCCGGGTTTTCTACGGGGATTTCTTCAATATCGGTTTCTTTTTTTTTTTTAAAATAAAGGGGCAGGGGGACGAATTTATTTAGTTACGTAAATTGAATTGAAGTTCATTTTAATTACAATTTTACTAGTGAATTAAATTAAATGTGTGGTTCTTATTAATCAATTTGTGAAGCAATAAACGGCCACTCATTTTAAGTTCGTGCAAATTATTATTGACGGGGTTTTGATCGTTGAATTTTTCTGCACATTGTGGAGTAATTCGTTTTTTTTTAACTTTCATATTTTTGCTCCAAGTGTTTCAAAGGTGTTACTAACGTTTTTTTTCTGTGAGTTTGGTGTGATTATTGTGCAGGTTACAAGTGTTGCAGAAGCAAGAAGCCCGTGTTCTATAAGCCATTCGATCGAAAATCTGTGGCTTGGACCCTTATTTCGATCGAAATTTTTGGCTTTTCGACCCTTTTGGACACTTTCGATCGAAGAGTACTTCCCGGTTCCCCACTTTTCGATCGGAAAGTCCCCTCGTGACTTTTCGATCAGGTCCGTTTCGATCGGAAAGTCCCTTCGTGACTTTTCGATCAGCTCCGTTTCGATCGGAAAGTCCCTTCGTGACTTTTCGATCAGCTCGCATTTCGATCGGAAAGTCCCTTCGTGACTTTTCGATCAGCTCCGTTTCGATCGGAAAGTCCCTTCGTGACTTTTCGATCAGCTCGCATTTCGATCGGAAAGTCCCTTCGTGACTTTTCGATCTGCTTACACTTCTTGATCGAGCCGAAACTCTGCCCGATCGAAAAGCTGACTTTCCGATCCAGTTGAGACTTTTCGATCCATCCCTTTTCAATCCATTCAAGTCTTTCAGTTCGTATTTTATCCAGAAGTTCATCCAAAGACGACAATGACAAGTACTCAAGTTGCTTCTCCTCCTGTGAGTGATCAAACTCAGATATGTTCGAACTCGGCTTGCTCCGAATCAATCGAACATTATAAGCAACTGTTTCGAACTGAAGAAAGAGACCATCTCAATGCAGAGTACAAACTAAAGAATCATCTAAAACAAGTCGAACCCTACAAAAAGAGGATAGAATCTTTAGGTAACGAACTCAGTCAGGAGAAGTATCTTTTCCGGACATTCCGTGAAAAAGAGGAGGAAAAGCGGAAGATCAATCGTGCTGATGGAACTTGGATCTGTAACTACGAGGAATGCTCAAACCCCACGTGATGTGCTTTAATTAAAGAATGGGAGAGCAAGTTTACAAATGAATGTCAAAATCATGCAATCACTGCTAGAGACCTTAGGGAGTCCAAAGGTAAGACCAAAATATTTAGAGAGAAACTTGAGGCCATTCAGGTAGATGTTAAGAGTCTTCAACGTTAAGTGAGTGATAAAAGCACCTATCTTAGGCTTGCTAATGCTAAGGTAGAAGAGCTAACTAAGGAGGTGGAGGAACTAAGAACCAAACTTGACACTTCCCAATCTGCCCTTGAGAAACATCAAGTTATTCAAAAGAAAATGATGGACTCTCATCGTACTTTATTCAAATCAGAGGAGCGACTCGAGCATGTAAAAGAAACATCTGGCCTCGGGGATGGAAATTTTCCTCCCCCATTACAACATGAATACATCAAAGTGCCCCAAACTGCAGAGGAATTGTTGAAGGAGTCCCTGAATGAAGCAACCATGGTATATGGGCCTCAACCAGTGCAGAAAGATGAAAAGACAGCCACTGAAGCAACTCAGTCTAATAACACTACTGAGTGTGCTGGTTCAAGCTCTAGTGAAGTGAACAGAGCTGATGAAGAAAAGTTGACTCCTTATCCAAAGATCGAGACTCCTTATTCGAAAGTGGTGGATGAGGTAAAGCGGGAAAGTGTGGTGATGACTACAAGGCCCAATGGTAGGATATTCATGACATCTGGGTCTATGTTTGACCAAGAACCAAATGTTGGCTATGAACTACCATCCTTCTCCTCCAAGTTCAAAGGCTTGGGTCATGATGGCGGTTTATCATCTAACATTAAGAGCATGAGGCCCAAGATCACCATCAAGCCTCCAACTTCTGTTCCTATCAAGATTGAAAGGCCAAAACTACTATCAAGTCTCCAAACTCATCAGTGGGCGCATGCAGTGGCAACACAACAGTCTCAAAGAAACCAGTGGGCCCAAGAGTTCAAATGTCTGGTTCTGCTCAGTTTTCAACAAACCAGAAAAGATTCAACAGAAATGCATCAAGGTCTAAAAGAGCTGAGAACTGGAGACTTGGAGTCTCTCCGGACATGCAACCGAATCACAATGCCTTTCTATCAAAGATGCAAACAAAAGCAAATGGAGCTCCACCTCAGCTGCTAAAGACAAACGGTTACACGTCTGACTTCTATCTCAAGAAGCAGACTTGCTTTAATTGTGGCAATCCTGGTCACATTGCCCGAAATTGTCTCTATCGCCCCTATGAGCCATATTATCCACAAAGTCGGAGTGTTTCGTCTCGGGAATCAGTTAAGTCTAAGCCAATGAAGGTGCAACCACCTAAGGCGATGAAGACTGTTTCTCCTAAGATAAAACCCTCTGATCAACATTGGGGGCGCTGCCAAAGAGCAGAGAAAATTTTCGAATCAAAAATATGTTTTTCCAAATTTTGAAAATTTTCATAAAAAGGTGAAGAAACCGATTTCAAAACAACACAAAGTTGACAAACCTAAAGTTACTCCTCCAAAGGTAACTAAAACTGTTTTGAAAAAGAAACATGAAATGAAGAAGGTTGAAATCTTTAAAGTCACTACTTCAAAGGTGACTAAAACAACTTTCAAATCACCTGGTATTTGGAAACCAAAATCAAAGGCAGCTGCAACTCAAATTCCTGATTTTTCAAAGGGCATGTGTTTAAAAGAAGTAACTTTCATTGATTCATCAGGTTTACCCAGAACCACAATGGCCTGGGTTTTAATGGCTAACTAATCTCTCACAGTGTGCAGGAACAGTCAAGGAGGACTTTCATTAACTTTGTTTGTTTGTGATAGTGATTGTTCCAGGCACAGGATAGGAGGGTATGTCTCTTTGTGAGAGGTAAATCTGAGAAAATCAGCAGTAAAGGTAACACTGTCTGAATTGTTTGTTTCTTGGCTGATTTGATGTGAAGTATGGTTGTGCATGAAACAAACCCATTTCTGAAAATTTTCAAAAGATAAACTTTGAAGGTTAGCTTGGCCAGTTTTTAGTACATATTTAGTATTGTGTCAAAAAAAAATGTGTGTGTTTTTATTAAAAATCAAAAAGCAAGGGGAAGAATAGAAAAAATGAAATACTTGACCTCTCAAAAATTGTGCTTTTTAATTTTTAATCTTTTGTTTGTGTTTGAGAAGGCAAGGAAGTGAAATATTTCCGTTCTCAGAATGACTGACACGCGTAAGGCAAAAGTGAAAGACATGATCCAAGGTGATGTGCTCGGTAGGCTCAGTTCCAAAAACAAAGGTATGGGTCACAACACTTAAAGACAAAGTATGTCATTTGACGGGAAACACACACTTAGGTTAAGTGCTTGTTCTATTTGACTGCGAAATTGTTCCCGATACACACGCCGAACTCCAAAGTGTTGAATCGAAAATCTCAAAAAGTCGGTGTCCCCTCCGTTTTGTGTGAGCAAAGATCTGGGGATGTCAAAGCCGTCAGTTAAGTCTTGCCTCTGCTTTGCGTGAGCAATGACCTGGTGTAGAATGGTTGACGTGTTAATCAGACTTTCCTCTGTTTTGCGTGAGCAAAGACCTGGTTAGTCTGGATTAACGTGCTTGCAGATCGTTGTATATAATTTACACCCCAAAAGATGCCAATGTGCACAACAAAAGAGACCCTCTAGCGTCCAAAACCCTTTAGCCCTGACTTTGTGACTACGCTTATGTGTTTGATGAAAGGTTACCACCTGACTGATAAACGCCTCTGAGTTGAAATCATACAAGTCTTTGTATATTATCCTTATCTCTGTTATGATCTGTTCTTTCTCTTCTCAACCAAGTCTCGAGAAAAGATTCAAAACTCTGGATATGGGAATGTGAAAATATGTGGTAGGGAATGATCAAGCTTGATAGACTGCACATATTAATTACCTAGGATTTTGTGTGTGACTGTCGGATGTTCATAATTAATGCACCTAAAAGATAAATAAGTGACAAACGGCCGGGAAAATGAGGAACATGGGTTTAAGAAGGACCAATATACTGGCAATCGCCTGGACGTGTTCGAGTAACAGATGCTAAAAAGGGTTCCTCAGTTCAGACAAAGACGGTTTGATCCCAAAAGACGGTTTGTTGCAAAGTTTATGAAGTGGCCAGGTTGATTTGAGAAGTTTAAATAATTTGTTTATGGGTTTTATGCAAGAAAGTATCACCCCTCCAGAATCTCAGGGGGAGATAATGTGAAGAGTCCTCGGGTTCAGGGGAAGTATTTGGTAAAATAATTCTAACCCGATAACCAGTCATCATGTCTGGTTAGTGTCTGTTTCATGTTGTGCTTGACAGGATAAGTCAGAAAAAGAAAACTCATGGACAAGATGGTCAAGGACTCAGTTGACCGATGCACTGATGCTGTTACTGTTCGTGTTGAAGAACCAGCCGGAAAAGGACTTACCTTATGCTTAGGGGAAGTTTGTTGGTTGTTCAAGAAAAGCTTCCAAAGACTCAAAAGACACTGTTCACGAGTTGAGGGGAAGCTAAATGCTGTCAGTTCAAAGAAATTCAAGAATGTCAATACAGGGGTTTTCAACATTTTTACCCTCTAAAGTTACATGCTGGTCAAGACAGTTACTGAGAATCCTCCTCTCATTACTTGTTCATCCTTAGAAGTCCAAGCTGATGCTGATTGAGAAAATGCTCCCAAAAGTCTCTCGTTGCTGCCCACTAAAGATTGCTGAAGGAAGGGTCTTCACCAACACAAGTTCAAGCCAAAAGAAGATTGCAAAGTTGAAGACTGAAAGTCAAAGACATTTAATATCACAAGCCTAGGGGAAGATTGTAGAGCCTAGAATTACGAGGCTTGCAATATTAAATGTTGGTTATAATGTTGGGCTTGTAATAGTTAGTAAAATGTTATGTGGGCTAGTTTGTAATTGGGTTTAGATATTGGGCCCGGTCCAGTTTAGAGGGATTAGGGTTAAGTTTGTTATAAAAGCAAACTTAATCCCTCATTTCAAGGGTTCACAATTTTGAAGAGAGAGAAGGAGATTGCGTGGAGCTAGGAAGAATTCTTGTGTACCAGACGATTATTAATCGTGTGCACTTTGTTCCAGGTTTTATTAGTTTTATTATTGTGTTTATCATTTCCTTTATCGCTCATCTTGAATCACTCGATTGTTTGGATTCCGCACTCTCAATCGAGGTTAGATATCGTGTTTGGACCGTTTTCGGAACTTACACCAAGTTCGACCCGGTTTTGTTTTTACCATTAATCAGGTGGCTTTTCTTTGATCCGTTTCCCACTCGTTCCGGTTTATTTTTTTCTTTTATTATCAGATGGGAAAAATCTGATAACAATTTCAAAATATGTTTTAAAAAGTTGGAACGAGTCGGGCCACCGAAACTTATACTTACCTGGACCAGATCTGGCGGTTGATTTATCTTTTTCCTCCTTTGACGGGTGCGCAGAAATGATCACAGGTATTTGTGACTGTGGATACGCAAGGTGCTCGGGGATCTCCTTGAACTCGAGAGAAGGTGGTTCTTCAGTGGATGATTTGATCTATTAAGGTGCTCCTTTTCTCGATCGATGTCTTCAGCTGGATGGATGGGCTCCGAAGGGGTTCCTTCAGGAGGCCGAGCCTCTTCCTTTAAGTTCTCAGGGGGATTACTTCATCTTCTTCTGAGTGCCAAGGAGCATCGTCTTTAGAGGGATGTTGGAGTGCTAGCTTCACCTCCATGGATAACTCATTGCCTCTGAGTTGCTGGTTGTTTGCTGTTTCTTCTTGGATGGTGTCCCATCGCTTGAAGGGAGCCGAAGTGGTTGCGTGCAACTCCTTCGTCTCTGAACAACTGGCTGTCTCGGGTGCATTTTGAGGTTCCTCTTCTAGGATGTCTTCTTGGTTTACACGATTTCGTGCTTCATCTTACTCCGCCCATATTCTTTTCAAGTACTCTTTTATGACCATGATGTGTTCTAGCAATTTTGGTGTTGTTTCTTCAAGGTCACTTTTAGGAGGGGAAGAAGGTGTTTCTATTGTATACGGTGGGTAGTTATTTTTAATTTTTTTCGGGATATTCATCCCTATAATTATTTTCACTACACGGTAAACAAAAGAAAGCGAAACCATGTATACACTTAGAAATTGAATGTGGGAAATCATCATCCACAATCAGCATTCTTATGTTATCTTGTTCATAGACGCAACACTCACCATGGAAAAGGTCACATCTAGGACAATATGAGTTGCGTTCGGTCGGTTGTGTTGATGGAGAAGAATGAGAAAAGTGACTTGGACCTTCCTCTGGTGGTGTATCCTCTACTCGAAAGAACGCAGGCGTTCTCACTAATATGTAACAGTCCCAAGTCCTGAAAGTAATGGGGACCGCTGCAGATTCTGCACCACACAGATTGGGGCCAACCATCATTATAAACGAAATATTCCTCCGGATATTGATCCATCCTTGAAATATTTCTCAGAGATATAAAGAGGGTTTGAAAAAGAAAAATAAAAAGAAAAGGTTAAAGAAAAATAAAAATAAAAAGGTTAAAAAAATAAAAAAAGTTTTAAGAAAATAAAAAGTTAGGCCGTTAACTCGAATTTTTATTAAAATTCTCGTTTGTGTTCCCCGACAATGGCGCCAAAAAGCTTGGTGTGTTGTGGTGTATATATAAAATATGATATAACTTTGTGACACCTTTTTAGCATTTGAAGCTTTTAAATTTATAAAACCTGATTTACTGACAACTACTATTTCACCACATCACGGGCAAGTGCACCCATCGTGGAGCAATATGGTAGTGGTAAGTTGAATCGATCAAGGATACAATGGAAAGTGGGGATTTTAATACTTTACTTTGTTAACGTCTAACCAAATCTATTTTGAAAATGTTTAAGTAGACTAAAATAAAAAGAAGAAAAGAAAATAAAGATAAAATAAGATTGTGTTTTTAGTTTTGTAAATTGAAGTTAATATTACTTGGGAGAACTTACCAATGGTTAAGGAAAGTTAAACAGTTGCTTATATCCTCGCTTTAAGATTGTTCACTGGCAGAAGGTTTGCCACCTTTCGGCACTCTTTGGCTATCTCACCATCCAACTGCTAATCGTCTGCGAGGAGTATGAATGCTGAGGGAAGTGTTGCCAGTGGACAAATGAAGTGGTGTAATGCCACTTAGTTATGGGGTCCCTGAATCTGGCAAACTTACCGTACTCGACACGCCGTCATGAACCAGCAGGGGAACAACCCTGCATGCAGGATTATTTTATTGTAAAAACGATCTTTTAAGGGGCTAAGACCAGTTCCATACACCGCTCTCGCGTAATGTACGTCTGACTAGAGCCAAGTTCACGAACACGTACCTCTCGGTTCCCGTGAAGTGACAAAATATTACCAACCCTCGTTCCCAACCAAATACTTTTAGCCCGCACTTGCATGGTCAGTCGAGTTTGCTTACATAGACATAAGACCTCGAACGTATCATGTAGCATGGGACGCGAGTCACCTTTCCGATCATGCATCGTCCCCCGACCGGGTGTCACGAGTCCGGCCTTTGGGATTTCGACTCCCTAAATGGTCTGTGATACGTGAAGCACGCTTGGTTCAGAAAATCATTAATATACTTTCAATAAAAAAGGATTTTTATAAAGTCATTAAACCCACCTTAAGAGAGGCTATAGGGCTGTTAACTAACCCGCCAAAGGTTTGTTACTTCTCAAACAAGTATAAGAGTTTAGCCAAACATGGATTTAAAAATTTTCTTAAGAGAAAAAGAAGAACTCATAGACAGACACTTACAAAATTTTGCTTAAGTTGAAGTTCTTATAAACTTGATTACAAAACGTAAAAACGACCAAATGACTTAATACTAGGGGGAGAAGAGAAGAATTGAGCGAATTGAAATGAAGGAGGAGAGGGGTATTTATAGATAGATTCTGGAGTTTGGCACGGGGCGTGCTATGTCAGACGATCTTCGATGAATTTTCGGTGTCAGTGGGCACGAGGCGTGTCTCCGTGGGCACGAGTCGTGCCATGTCAGGGGCACGGGCTGTGCTTCTTCAAGCACGGGGCATGTCGTGTCAGAGTCTTCTGCCGATGGTGTCAGTGGCACAGGGCGTGCTTGAAGGAGCACGGGTCGTGCTGTGTCAGAGGCTTCTACCACGGTGGTCATAGGCATGGGTCGTGCTCAGTGGGGCATGGGGTGTGTCCAAAAAAGTCAAACTTTAGGTTTAACACGGGGCGTGTTGGATTATGGAATTGGGGTGTCTTGACCCAAAAATCATCTTCCACTCGCCGAGATACTCAGAATTCACTTCTCATGGGTCCCGTAACTCATTTTTTAGCCCGAGATATGCTTCTGCGAAGTTTAGGGTATTTCCTGACCGCACCAGTGTCTTTCAGCCGTTTGCGCTTCGAGATGTGGTTGAGTCTTGGGGTTACTACTATGTCCTGACTCGAGAGAAGGTTGCATGAGGGCATCAAGTCCATCTTGCAAGGTTAGAGCTCGGTTCTTGGCATAAAATCACGAAGTCTTCATATATTCTTCATTTTCGGGAGTTTCTGTCTTCTTTTGTGATTTTCACTTGGATTACATTGAAAAACTAAAAAGGAAACAACATCATACTGTTTTGATAATAGTTATTCAAATATACCCAAAATGTGAGGAACATTTGATATAAAATTATGTATAATTTAGCACACATCATGTATCATTTAAATTTGCTCTTATCAAGCCCAATAGGAGCATTTTTTGCTCCTCTGTAAGTTCTCCCAGTACGCTTGTAGAAGCGTTGAGCTCTTACGGAGACCATTGCAAGTTGAGTGAGAATGTTTATCTCTTCTAACTCACCTGCACCAATGCATTTCAGGTCTTCACGAGTTGAGCTAGAATATGAGTCAGTGGTTATATAAGCATTGTGAGTGTTCAAAGTTATGCGAAACAATCTCTTGACATCTAGGTGTCTCTAGAAAACTGACTAAAGGTGGTGGTCATATTTCTTTGGTTTTGAAAATCAGTAGTGATGAGAGCAATTGACTGTAGCTGAGTTTGTTTAGAAACTGAGTTTTGTTTGAGATTAATCTCCATTTCATAAGCACATAGAATGCCATGAAGTTCACTTAATTTCATTTTCTTAAGATTTTTGCACTCCCTTATGCTTACAGTGTAGATGGTCCACATAAAGGGAAGTGACTTTATGAATTTTATGTTGACATCAGCCTTTTGCAGTTCATCAAGCATCGAAACAAAATGAAGATACTGGTTTGTCATAGATTCACCAGTTTTATAGCTACAATTTTCATATTTTTGTTTCAAAATGTCTTTCTTGTTTTCCTTAACTTTACTTGTACCTTTATACATTTCATTTAGAGCATTCCACAAGTCAAAAGCAGTTTTGTACCCTTTAAATCCAATAAGAATGGAGTTGGGCCGTGCTGCTTGCAAGGTCCAGTGGCCTTGAAGTCTGGCTCAAGTGCCTCGTGGTCAAGCTCAGTGTATTTTTCAAGTGGTTTTGGAATTTTATGCTTTCATCATCAATAATTGCTATGGTTAAAACAGTGGGACTAACACTTAGTGACTTCCAGATACAGTGGTTTAAACTTCAAACAAACCCCTCCATATGGAGCTTTCATGTATCAAAATCATCAGGTGTGAACATGGGTGGTTTGTTTGTGCTACCGTCTGAAGAAACAATACTGAGATCATTCATGTTGAGATTTTCTAGAGAAAAAAAGCTTTAAGCAGTAGAGTTGACAAGTAAATATCAACTTTGAAGCAGCTAGAGTATTCAAAGTGAGAGCCAAGGATCTGATACCACTAGTGGGATCGAGATCTAAACCGTTTTAGATTAGCTAACAAGATTTACTTGTAAGAATAACCTTGCAAAATTAAGTTAATCTTCGCTCTACTTAACGGGTTAATTAGTTGCAACACTTGTGAATATTAGTTGTTTGCATAAATATAGTAACACACGAAGTAAAGATTACTCAGCACTATTTGCATTAACTCAACAATATTAAACGGTGTTCATGCATACAAATGTTGAGTGACTAACTATGCTATATATAGTGCTAAGGGAAATCAATGATAGCCATTAATTTCCATACGATCATCTTGACCATTAAAATACGAAAGTCAAACTAAATACCAAAAGAACATTCTTCGATTGACGAGTTGAATGGCGTGTGATCATCAACATCCTATAAAAGGAGAGCGACTTTGATAACAAAAGTAAGCAACCAGGATGCATTAACGACGATATGACTACTGATGTGATGTTGCAGGAGATATTCTAGTTGAACTCTTTATCTGATGAATAATAGAGTTCACCTGGAATATTCGCTTCCGGTTCATTTGGGCTTCTTCTTGTTGAATGGTCTTTTCCGCGTTAACAATGACTTTCATGTAAACCTAGTTCAGCCGGAACTTCTTCATAATCACTAATCAACCAGAACTATCAAGCGATATTCCTTACAATATAGATATAGATTAATAAACATTATAAGTTAATATTAATTATTAATAATAAATAAAAATAAAAGTAGTATTAGTGTGAAGATTGTGTCTATTTTGCGATAAATTTTTAAATTCTATTTGTGAAAACTTTGTCACAAATTACCGTATCAAATACTTTGGTAGCTATTTTGTAGAAATAATTATTGTCACGGGAGATTTTTTCCACCAGGCTTTTTCTCACAAAGAGATTTTGTAGAAAGTTTGTCGCTATTTCTTGTTACCTACGAATATAAATGCATATATCCATAGCAAAAAAAAGACAAAGCAACTTGACCAAAATAAAAAAACCTAGAAACATAATGAAAAACAAAGTAATGTGACAAATAAAAAAGACAGTAATAAAAATTAAAATATACAATTTATCAAGTTGATAATCCCATTTCATCTCACTCCCACTAGTAGTTTAATAAGAGAAGTAAGAGAAGATATAATTTGCCACTTGTCTTTCTCCTGATACCTTCCGAAGGGATACAATTTGACCCTAATCAACCGACTTTATCGAGAAAGATTACTTTGCTCTCGTTTTCGCGCTTAATCTTCAGCCACGTGCGTTTCGCTTTTTTCTAAACGAGGATTTCAGATCACTGACGTGTTGGAATATATATATGTACTATATATATATATATATATATATATATATATATATATATATGTGTGTGTGTGTGTATTTTATATATACTAGCATGGTGCCCGCGCATTGCGGCGGCGACAGTTAATAGGGCATTATTCGTATTTTGTTCGTGCGTTACGGAGACGACAATTTGCATCTAGGTATTCATTTCTGTTAGCGCGTTGCAGCCCAATGACAATTTATAATGCGGTACATGGACGTTCAGCGGTGAAAGCAATTCACAAGACTCGTGACACAGGGTGCATTAAACCTGAGTTTTATCGAGTACATAAATAGATTTAAATACAACATACATGAAGCTCGAGTCTTATCATGTAAAACATAAAATAAAAAATGGGATTCTTTGTACTTATATAAATAAAGCATGTTAGTTAAATTTACAAAAGGTTTCTATATTCACCAAATGCTTGTAACTGAGTCAAAAAAAATCATATGGTCTTAAAGGGTTTCAATCGTTGATAGAAGATTAACACTTTCAAATTGATAAGCCACTAATAGAAGATTAGTTTATCACTCTTCTCGTAATATATGATCAGCTCAGCTCAAGAGCGACAACAGAGATGACTTTTACTTAAAAACGCTTTGAATCCAAAAGCAATTAGTGATACAATTGACATGCCTATAATATTAGATAATCACAACACTAATGAATGTATGCAAAAGAACATACCATTCTCTAAAGACCATCATCAACAACGTTATCTATTAAACTTATAAGTCAGCTATTTTTTACTCGTTTTCTTATTAATGTTTATTTCACAAAGAACCTAGCAAAAGATTTAGTTAGAAACATTTTGACTTTTACAACAGACAAACATCCTATTAGAACTCAAAAGGATAATTGAATTCTCGTTTGATAGATGAAATTAGATTTTAATTTTATAAATCCCACGGTATGATAACCACTTCCTACATGGAACCCAATTTTTTTCATTTAATTGGTTAAACATATGACATTTTTTACATGGTTGTTTGCTCTTTTTCAGGCATAGTTTACTCAGTACTCTATGTTAGCGGTATGTTACAACTTTCATTATCAAAGAATTTGTGTATGGTTGTTGGCTCTGATTTTCTTTTTTATGTTTAACACTATATGTTAGCTATAATTTTGGAGGTGGGGTCTCAACAAGAGCATCCGCTCTGTCCCTTAGAGCCAAAGCTCGCCTCCAACACACACCCTCCCCATAACCTACGAATAACTTACTCTTAATTTTCTCAAGTGATTATCCCAGTTTGCAGAATTAGAATCTTACAGAACTGGAATTCTGTTCAAGATTAAAGAGTCTGCGAAGCAAAAATTGGTGCATTAACCTCTTACCAAGATTAGAACTTAAGTCTACTCCAATGAAGCATTAATCTCTTACCAAGTCATATAATTCCACATCAACAGTTTCAAATCGTTTATCTTTGTTAGTACAGAAAATCACAAGCAATTGTAAAATATGATACACAAAATTCACAAATTAGGTACAGAAACAAGTCAAAGTATCTAAAACTAAACACCTTCATGTCGCCCCGAAAATTACTCCAGACCATACACGACCATCAATTGGGAGGCATTAACATTCGACATGGATTCCAGTGTACCTGGTTGTTGTGAAGCTGAGTGATGATGAGTAAACTAATATCCAACGTTGTGATAATCCAACTTTTGTTGACTGAAGGCTCACCACCGATGAATCAAAATATGTGTCAATAACAATTGAACATTTTCAAGGCTGTACCTTTTTAACGGCTCTGCCAGAAGCTTCACACCTTGCTTCTAATACCATTGATCTAAACAAAACACCATGGATTAAATCTGTTCAGGTTCATTTTTAGTAATGACACAAATTATATCATATTTGTTTATATAAATATGTCTATATTTGATAATAATATTATTAATGCATATTCAACGAAAGGATTATTTGGGTAACCTGGTCTAGTTGAATCCATTACCCAATCTATCTAAAGTGCACTTGTTGGGCTAAATCGAGAGAGTTTGCTACCATGGCTTTCCATGATAAATACTTATGAGCTGCATTAAAAGCTTGGGCCAACATGGAAGAATTTTTCCTCTCAGAAGATGCAAGTAAATCATGACAACCGTATTCAACCACATGTAGCCCAAAGGGACAAGCAACATGCTTCACCACATTCCTCTTCCCACGCCCTAAAAAATAAACATCATTAAACAAAAGGAGAATGTCGACATTTAACCAATTTCAAACAGCAACAGCATTTTTCCAATACCGTACAAAGTCAATAAATTATAAAGCATCTGGTAAACAAAACAAAAGAACATCAACCCTGAATTATGATGAAAGTGCCGATGGGTGTTTCTTCAATTCTGCCAAAACAAATCGCTATATGTTCAAAAACCGTTGAGCATCCAAACAATCTCCATTGCGGTAGCAACATGACGTCACTCTTCAATCCTAGCATGAGTACCTGCATTTTTTTAAACATCACATCAAAGTTAAAGTTCCAAAATATAAAATGCTATTGAAGTCTAGAAAATTGAACATGTAAAAGTTTAAGTTTCAAGGTATACATTGCAGAAGTGCTGCAATCTGATGCTAGATGTTGCTCTTTATTTAAGTCCCACACCATGGTAGATAAAATTCCACCTGAAGCATATAGCAACCATAAATATACGTACTTTATAAACAAATGCAGGTATTGATTAACTAATATTGATAAAATTCCACCTGAAGCATACAGCAACCATAAATATACATACTTTCAATACCCACACTTGAGATCCTAGACAGCAACATTCTTGACATTGAACTCCACACTGTCACCAGGGAGAACCTCTGTTAGGGCTTTATGGTGCATCTCAATAGACTTGACTTAAGTGGTCAACCCAAAAGGCCCAAAGGTGACAACCATACCAGGCTTGATCAGACCAGCCTATAACCAGCATGTCACTTATTAAAACTTATAGCATGTCTTGAAAGTATTCAAACGAATCTGGTCCATGTAAGCACAAAGTCACCTTTGGATAGTTTATTATTTTTAACCCTTGACACGCTGGCTAATCTTTATCAGAATCCAACATCCCATGATTAATTTATAACTAAATGATTCAAATAAATCTCACCGACCCTCTTTTAGATGAAATCACGTTAAATGCTAATTCAATCTTAAATTTTAGAGCACACATTCGCAACATTAATAGTCAATCATGATCAACAATATCAATAACTCAAATCATGAACAGATTTAACTTATTTACTACAACAGATGATAAAAGATATGAGCTCTTTTCAAATCCAAAACTCATTCTCAATTACACCCTCAACATTTAGGCAGATGTAATCGATACTAACATATAACTAAATAAAATACACATCGCACATGATAATGTTCATGAACAAATAATCAACAGATCCTATGTTAAAAAATGGATCGTTTTAAAAAAAATATCACTTCAAAATCTGAATATCAACAACTTCATAAGAATTCAAAAGCCAGTTTAAAACACTCACCTCCCAACCTAAAGAAGACTGGTGGAACAAACATAACAAACATGATCACTCCGAAAAATACAAAAAAAAAATAGTTATGAACATTCTAAACCATGTTTAGGTCAAATGTTTGATTCTCACCTCCATAGAATCAAAAACAAAGATGAACAAACGCATACTTTGAAGCAAGATGCGCTGCAATCCCGAAGCTGATGAACAAAAACAAAATTTTCAAGCAATAACCCTAGATCGAACAAGAAACCAATAAAGAAAATTGACAAAGGAGCAAAAAATGAAATCAAGATGCTTATCATTAGCTTCTGATAATCAAGTATCAAATGGTTTCATATTTGATTCACGATTACAAGATATCATATAACAAACGAATTTAGAACATATCAAAACAAAATTTTACCTCAAATCTGATTTATTTTGTAGATGGAGATGGTAATATGAAACCAATAGGCATCAGTGAAGTGAATTTATAGAGGCTTTTGCAATCGAGAGCGCCTTGCAAATTGAATCGATAATCGATAGACGGCTGGAGATGGCGTGATACGATTTCAAATGTGGCAATCAAGAGGCGGCTGGAGATTGCCCTATCAAGGGTGAGAGACGGTTTCAATGCCAATCAATGGGGAGAGAGACCAGAAGCAATCGAGTGAAATCGAGGGAGAGACGCACGCTGAAGAGAGAGACGTCGAGACAATCGAGGGCGGCTAAAGGATGTACACGCTTAGGAGGGCAGGGGTTTAAAGGTTGGTTGTCGGAGGGATAAAGGCTATACACGCATGCTTGTAAAACCACGAGACGATCTTACTACTGCATGATTCAGTAATTGGATAGCAACGAGAAGGTAAATAAAGCTTTGCTTTATTGATTCACAAAGAGTTACAATATAGAGAGAGAAACACACTCAGTTTACACACAGTTAAGATGTTGCAAATGACAGAACTCCCTAACTCTCTCTAACACGGACTATTTATAGTCACTTAGTCAACAGGCCAGCGGACCATCTGGTACGTTGTACCAACTGGTCCGGCGGACCATGTGATCCGGCCAGATGACTATCTGACACACACAGATGCTCTTGACTAGATACAATACACGAGACACAACGTTAGCATAGGAATATGCTTCTACAGACTCCCCCTTAACGTGTAGTGTATCTATATTCTAACTAAATTTCAATCTTCAATCTTCAACATTGCTGCATCCGATCTTTAACTTGAAATCTTGTCAGAAAGAGAGCTTGCATGGCTGGATCAGTCTTGAACAAACTTTGAACTTCAAGATCCACTTGTGAAAGATATAACATACTCCCCCTTTCACCATGCTTGAGTCTTTGACACACATAACCTGCAATTTCAGAAGACAGAAACGCGGTTTTCCTTTTCTTTTGAAAAACTATTTAATCTTGGTGCAAAACTTCTCTTCGAGAATCCAAGATATAGTTTTAAAATTTTGAATTCGTATCTTGTATCGATCGGTCGAAAACAAAAAAGAAATAAAATCTTTTTGGCTTTTTGAAACTTTATATCAAAACACACCGAAAATCTTTTTGATTTTTTTTTTTTAGATGTGAAACATAAATGCAATACAGAAATGAACTACTGAATCACACACTATTTTTGTATTTTGCGAGAAAGATCACAACTTGGGATCATATTGGTCATAACATGCTGAACTATACTTCAATTTCAATTACTTCAGCACACAAGTCATGTCGATTACCGGTATAATTTGTCCATCTTAAACTCAGGCACAATCATACTCATACCATCTGGATATGTTATTGTATTGATTAGATTTGCATTGACCAGTGTACCCCACACTATCAGACATACTCAGATATGTTTTTGCTTTTTATATCACACTTTGTGATTTCATTTGTGATTTAATCACATAATGATTGTATTCATGAATCAGTCAACTGTGTTCCATGCAAAAAGAAATAAGAACGTTAAATCTTCTACCTTAAGGTCGATCTTTCGATACGCAGATAAGTCCTCGGATTTAACAAAATAAGAAAATAAAACAAGTTGAAATTGTATAACTCAACAACAATCAGGTCGGTACTCCCGTACACGCAGAGAAAGTCCGATGAGTTATACGAAACACCAAAGAAAATAAAGCAGAACGTCAAACGAACAACAATCAGGTCGATCTTTCGATACGCAAAGAAAGTCCGATCGTTTGACAAAATAAAGAAAATCAAACAATTTTAAATCTTTGCAAAATGAACACATGTATACACAGTGACTTCTCATTTTCTTTTTCACATATCTTTTCTTGATATATCATGAGATATGCATCAAGATTGTTGTCCACTTGGTCAAGCATTAGTATTTAGTGTTTATCACATCTGAATACTTTCTGATTCAATGCCGAGTCTACCAAGTACATCAAACAATGATCTTATGGCTTTTTCATCTATTTTATCCATGAGTCAGACACGTAAGCCAATGTACCATCATTTCCCAATCATGTCGGATCAATTTCTCATTTTTCAATGTTTTTGTATTTTTCTGTTTTTCAATATTTTTGTATTTTTCTGTTTTTCAATGTTTTTGTACTTTTCTTTTTTTCTCCCCCTTAAAATGAAAACTCTATTTTTGGATTTTCATTTTAACAAAAAACACAAACAAAATGCACGAAAGAAAGAAAATTGACCAATCGATACTGATACCTGTCAGGTTTAGCTTTCAGAAAATTTCAGTGTTGAAATATGATAGCACATGTAATTTAATTTAAAAACGCAGAATACTCCTCCATCAGCAACTTTGTAATCACCAACGGGTCTTCTAGGAACACCTGCACACTGGTTATACAGATTAGTACTCAAATGACCCGAAGCACACAGCTTCTAGTCGACCAGTGTCTTCCGTAAAATCAGTTGCAGCTTGGCTGACCACCTTAGGTCGCCACTGCATCGTTGCAGGTGCAGTTTTTACGGAAAAATCATCTTGTGATGAATCACCAACACTAGACTCACTTTTGAAAACTGAATTACTTTTTGATTTAAAATGTGAAGTTGGTGAGTCAGTAAAAATTCTGCCGGATTCATCAATTATCGTGGCAGTTTTTCCAGAAAATTTTCTTTTAACAGTGACAGAACAATCCTGTGCTATATGTCCCTTTTGGCGACATTGATAGCACAAACGATATGATCGTTTAAATTGTGACTTGTCCTGAACTGGATCACATTTATCAGAAAATTCAGACTCATCAGAAATATCATCAAAAACCTGAAACCGGTTAGAATGTACCCATTTCGATGTTGGACTCTGAGGTGTAGCATTAGAACCTGATGAAGAAGATTCGTTCGGTGAACTTGCAGATGAAATTTGCTTCTTTTGCTTCCCTCCAAATCCTTTTTCCATTGTCGAAATGAATACGTGAGCTAGATGATATATTTGCTCCAAGTTTGTATCCTTCTTTTCCTTCTGAACCTTCTTTGGCATGTTCTGCTGCTTTAGAACCCTCTTGCCTTTACTACCCAAACCCGATTGTTTGTAACCAGGCAGTTTAGACACATCTATTGTAGACCCTGAAGAACCAGATTTAGCAGACTGTGTAAATTTAGCTTTAATGCCTTTCAAATTATTTTCTTCAACCAACTTAGCATCCACTTCTGCTTCATTCAACTTCTTTTCATTCTTCTCAAATTGTTCGCCATCAGACATTTCTTTGTCAAACACACCACCTTCACTTGAAACAAATTTAACAAACATAGGTGTATCAGATGTTGCAGAGGTTACCTTTTTGTTGTAAATTTTTCACCTCCAGTTTCTCAGATACAAATTCAGAATAATCTTGTTTTACAACTGGAGTGCTTAAATCAACAACAAACTCTGTTTGAATCACTGGATGAGGAATTTGATTAAAATCATCACCTCCAAATACCTTCTTGAAGTTGTCGTCTTGACACAAATAACTTGTAAAAGAATGAGAATTCTTCAAGTTATGCAATTGACGATTGAGATCCAAAATTTCAACATTCAAATCAGCTATGATCTTTTGAGATTCTGCAACAACTTTCTCTGAACGTATCAATTTCTCAGATGTGTTGTTAACTAATGATTTTTCTCTTCTCAAACCATCATGAGCAACATGCACCTCTTTGGTAATTTTATCCACTCTTTCCTTATATATCTCAATATTCCTTGTTAATAAAGTTTTGTCTTTCTTCAAAGAAGTGATTGTGTCCTGCAACTCAGACTGAACAATCTGATATTGAGTTCTATAAGCAGTAACTTCATCCAATGCCTTCTGAAGTTCATCATTTGATGTTTGAAGTACTTCAACCTTTTTGACAGATTTTTGAAATAACTGTTCAAAATCTTCACTAACTTCTTGAACTTGAGACTTATATTCTGCAACCTCCTTGACCAGCTTTTCATTGATAGAAGTAAGCTTGACAATTCTTGACATGAACTCATCATTCTCGTGTTGAAGTTGTAACTTTTGTTGATCATTCTGAATACAGCTTTCTGACAATTGTTTCTGAACATTCGCTAATTCTGTCACCAACACACTCTTTTCCTTGAGTAACTCTGCATTTGTTTTGCAAACTTCATTAAATTCCTGACATTTCTTGATGAAACTCTCCAATTCTTCATCCTTTCGTTTGATTTCAACAGATTGACATTCTATTTCCTTTATCAAACCTTTAATTCGACTATCCTTTTGTGAACAAAATTCACACACGGATTCGTAACCATTCATTTCGGAATCAGAATGACTTGAATCAGATTTACTGGTCTCAGATATATACCCACTCGATTCAACCTCAATATTTGCCATCAATGCATAACTATCTTGAGAATGAACTACGAATGCAGATTCATCTGGAAAATCTTTAGACCAATCATAACCTTTATCAGTTTGAGATATCATAGCTTTAACATCTTTATATTGACCATTCTTATTGGAAATATCCTTGTCAGATGACTTGGTAGGACAATCGCGAGCAAAATGTCCATGTTTGGCACATTTAAAACATTTAATCGTTTTTCTATCCAAGCCAAGTGTTTGTCCTTGAAAAATAGATGTCTTACCATGTTTCTTCATAAATCTCTTTCCTTTTTCCACGACCATAGCAAATTGCCATTCCAAATCGAGTTTATTCAATTGATCGTCATCCAGATGATTTAAATCCTCGCCATACAAAAAAGACTGATCAATTTGATTAAATATAGCTCCAGACGAAGAAGATATAAAAGCAGATAGCAAAGCAGCTAGATCTTCGGTTCCTTGATTAGAAGTTGACTTGCTTGAAGATTTATCAGGAATAGTAAAACTGTAGCCTGAAGAATAACCAACATTATCTGACTTTCCAGCAAGAAATGCTGTTACTGGTGGATTACTGCTTGAAACAGAATTTGATTTAGCTTTAGCATGGACAGTAGCAAAATTCTATCCAAAATAAACTGCAGGATTCTGAACTGATGGAATTGCTGACTTCTTTACAAGTAATTCCATTTCTCGAGCTTGTAACTTGCTTAATAACTGATTGAAAGTCCAACTTGAATAATTTGGATCATTAGCAAGCATCATAAAAAAATTCTCCCATGTTTCCGGTAAAGCTTCCAGAAATTTTTCCTTCAAGTCATCTTTTTCTTTCTGGACTCCTACAACATCCAGTTCATTAATCAGATGGGAAAATCTAGAAATCAAATCTGCAATACTCTCTTTTTCACAATGCTGAAAATTATCAAACTCCTTTAACAAAACTTTCTTTCGACTCTTCTTATATTGCTCGTTTACTGCACATCTATCCTTCAATGCATCCCATAAGGTTTTTGATGTTGTGCAATTTTTGAATTGATGCAAGAGTTCTCTTGGTAATGCCATTGTGAGATTTGCATAAGTTTTCGTTTCTCTGGCAGTGATGATTGAACAGCTGAGAAACCGTGAAAATCGCTCATTTTGAAATTTCAATATCGAACGCGAAAACTTAAAACTGAAAAACGGGCGTCTTCCAAGCGGATTTTGAGTGCCAAACTGGGGGGTACAGACATTTCAAGTTAGTACACTTCTAGATCTCGGAGAGACGAACGTTTTGGCTGGTATTGGGTTCCGTAACTCCAAACGGTTCTTAAGTTACGTCAGTTTTAGTGAAAGTCACTATTCTTCCAGCGGATCAAAACAAATCGGCGGATCAAAATATTACCAGCGTACCAGTTCCGGATCAAATTAACCAGGCAGATCAGATTTGTACTAGCGGACCAGATTTCGAATCAGATGAACTAGCGGACCAGAATTATACTAGCGGATCAGATGTGGTACGGCGGACCAGATATGGTACGGCGGACCAAAAAGTAACTGCCACGGACCAGCTGATGAAGATTGCCGGGGCGGACCAAACGGCGGACCAAATGTTCAACCGGCGGACCAAATGCAAACGAAACTGAAATTGGCTGATTTTCACAGATTTCGACAATTGAAACTAGAAACTGGATCAGTATGATGAGAAAACACTCCAGGAACATCCAGAAATCATTTTTATCCTCGGAATCACTCAGAATTATGAAAAATTGATGAAAAACATAGAAAACCCAAACTTTTTCTCTCTAGAATTCGAAAAACTTACCAAATCACAGCAGTAGAGCAACCTGGTATGCTCTGATACCACTTGTAAAACCACGAGACGATCTTACTACTGCATGATTTAGTAATTGGATAGTAACGAAAAGGTAAATAAAGCTTTGCTTTATTGATTCACAAAGAGTTACAATATAGAGAGAGAAACATACTCAGTTTACACACAGTTAAGATGTTGCAAATGACAGAACTCCCTAACTCTCTCTAACACGGACTATTTATAGTCACTTAGTCAACAGGCCAACGGACCACCAGCGGACCATCTGGTACGCTGTACCAACTGGTCCGGCGGACCATGTGATCCGGCCAGATGACTATCTGACACACACAGATGCTCTTGACTAGATACAATACACGAGACACAACGTTAGCATGGGAATATGCTTCTACAATGCTAAAGAGAGATACGCTTAAAGACTTGTACACACCGCTTGTTTTTATTGTACGCGTCTTAAAATTTCATAAATTTTCATGACGAAAATACCCTTAAGACCAATATGTATTATATATAGTAATAGATATAAATATATTTATGGCCTCAATCATTTATCTTAATTAATTATTGATCTTATTACCCTACTTTGGCATTTATTCAATGGACGTAAATGTATAAATAGAGATCATAGGGAGAGATTAAACACCTTAATCTACATCATCATTTACGTGATCCTCTCTCTCCCTCTCTAAAATTCGTGGACCACCATCCACCTTATCCATCCTAATAGTACACCCTAAACGGGAACTCGATCAGCGTACCAGATGGATTATCTACACAGCACTGACATCAACAATCCACCAAACAGGTAATCTTTAATTATTATTTTTTATTATTCATACGATTCAGGATTCGTTCAACATGTGGCATCAGAGCATTATGTTGATTCAACGAATCATAGATTAGAACTCGTTCATATCTTTGACTGCCATGATTTCAAAAATCAGATCTAATCAATAAACTGATAATTTTCGAATCTGACCATAAGACCTTACATGTCTCTAAAATCTTTTTCTTAAACAACCCTAATGATGGTCAGATCTGTTTTTCGAAATCATACGAAAAACCTTAAGATTTTTCGTCCAAAATTAAGGGTTTTCGCCCCTATGAACTCGAGTTTCGACCCAACATTTGAGTTTTCGCCCAGGGCCGGACCGGAAACTCACCCGAACCGGAAACTCACCTGGACCGAAAACTTAACTGGACCGGATACTCGTCTGGAAACTCTTCGGCTCGTCCGGATACTCCCCGCCTCGTCCGGAAACTCCCTGACCGGACCGGATACTCGTCCGGATACTCCCTAACTCATCTAGATACTCCCTGACTCGTCCGGATATTCCCTGACCGAACCAGAGACCCTCCATGCCGAACCAGAGACCTCCAGGCCCAACCGTAAACTCACGGGCGAACCGAAAACTTGCTAGCCGGATACCTAATTTTCGACCGGATACTCATTTTTCGACAGAAAACTCAATTTTCGACCGAAGGCTCATTTTCAACCGAGCTCTTGTTAACGACAGAATACCGGGGGGGGGGGGGGGGGCTTACTATTAATTGTGTTTTGTATAAACCTTATAAACATACGTTTTTACAAAACCTAACACCAATTAAAATCAGCTAACAAATTGACTTATCTTATTTAGGTTAATAAAGGACATCTAATCAGGTTTCAATTCTGGCCAAAGCTGATTTGTTACCTATATAATGTCATTTAACTTCATCTTACAAGTGAACTTATCAACACTGATTCACAATCAAAATTAGATTAATTTATCAACTTGTCTTAATTAAGTTGATGACATCTTCAAAAGTGGTAATTCTGGCCAAAACTAATTTACTACCTTAACTAATGTCATTAAATATTACAATACAAGTTGACTTATTTAAATTAGGAAAATTGACCTTTATTAATCCCATTTATCACGTATTAGCCGATAATAATCTCAGTTATGGTTTTTCCCTACAATAATCCCAGTTATTAACATGTTGGCCTGTATTGATCCGCTGTTAAGTTTTGACTAATGGTGTTAAATTTTTGATGACTGGACGTCCTAGTAGGTTCGTACGTGACATTGTATTTAAAATAAAGCTTTTTAGAAGAAAAAAACAAATCTCCAATTCAAGATAAAGTCGTCGTTAAAAATACAACATTGCAAAGGTGAGAATGAATTCTCACATCATTAAATAATTATTATGTATAAACAATACATTATGGGTTTAGCTTATGCCTTTTTGCAGCTTGTAAGAGGAGACTTATTATGTCCGCCAATTTTTTTTTGGTTTGATGGATCACAGTGTTGGAAAGTGTTCCAGTCATAGATATGCTCGGTTTTCTTCTAGATTTTCTTGATGGTAAATGATGAAATGATCTCACCTCAAAATTAAATGGTATTACTCGTGAATGTGTAGGCTTTCCTTTGGTATTTGTAGAGTGATGCTGCCTTTTTTTTAACGTCGCACATAAGAACAGAACGTGGATGTGTTTATTTTTGAACTTGATAGCAAAGTGGCGCTGACCTTTTAAAAGATTTTTTAAAGTGATGGAAAGATTATCTTTTCAATATGATTGCAAGATGTTATCATGTATTAGGGATTTGTTTATTATTATTATTTTTTTGTTTTTTTTTTAAAGTTTTTTTTAAATACAATGCCACATAGGATCCTACTAGGACGCCAGTCAACAAAAAGTTAACACCGTTAGTCAAAACTTAACGGTGGATCAATACATGCCAACATGTTGATAATTGAGATTATTGCGAGGAAAAACCATAACTGGGATTATTATCGACCAATAGGTGATAACTGGGATTAATATAGGTCAATTTTCCTTTAAATTAAACTAATTTATTTGCTTAACTTGATAACATATTTATAACCTCGATTCTGGCCAAACCTGATTCGTCGTTTTTACAATGTTCATCAACTAAAATTAAGCATTCGCCTTATACATACATGTGTTTCCTTTCTGGCCAAAGCTGATGGGTCACACATGTATTCAGCGAAACTAATTTGTGCATAAACTTAAGAAGTATAATTTCTCGCCAAAGCTGATGTGTTACATTATTTTTTGCACATACCCTTATTTTATTCATAATGCTTAGGTGATAGGCAAGTAACCAAAGCGAAAGCTGGTTCATTTAAGTAGAACCTAACTAGTCTATTATTTTGGTGTTGTAATAGACTATATCACATCTTCATTTCTTTAAATTTTGTCTTATCTTTGTGCCTTATGTTAATGCCTTAAATTATGATAATACATTATTATTATTATGTCTTAGTTCATGATTATGCATCATTATTATGCCTTAGCTAATCATTATCATTGTGCCTTGGTTTTAAGTGCCCCCATAGAATCACTCTTAGATCTTCTTTTCAATTTAAACTTTAATCTCCATAACTAATCCACTCTAAATTTAAATCACTGAATGTTTTCATAAAAATCCCTTTAAACGATGCTATCAGGGGAGATGTTTCAGATTTCCTAATCTAAACATCGTGTAAGTAATAAAATTCAAAAGAATTTCTTAAATGCATGCAAACACTTTACATCTAATGATGCTTAGTACAAAGCGTAAATTAGGTTAATGATTTAGTGAACACATCATAATAATCGAAAACATGACCCTTAAAGGTCTCAGACATGTTTCAAATTAAAGTTATTCTAGTGCCTTTCATAATGACTCCTTTCTTAGCACACTTAAACATTTTTTTTTTAATTTCAGTCATCACTCACAAGTACCAAAGGAAAGCGAGTGTATGACAACTTTGTACATAAAGGTTAAACAATGCCTTAAACTAGAAAACCAGATTTCTCACTATCATTAACCCTTATACAATGAAAACAACTTAAATAAGGAGGATGTTCTAATTTCTAAATAAGATACAAGCAAACTTCCAGTTCTAAGTTCCTAATAGAACAACTGGCTAACAAAGAATAATCAATAATGATAATTGTGCCCATCAATTTTCAAATTAACACGTTAATGAACTAAAATCTAGTCTTATTGAAGTTTTCTTATGATCCATACACCATAAATAATACCAAAAGAACAACTAATATGAGAGTTAGTGACACAATTAATGTCAAAGTTGTACAAACCACGAAAATCTATCTTTGTATTACACTTTATGATACCTCATTATGATCCAACATCACTTGGAACTTAGTATCATTACTAAAGTAAGAAATTTACGGTTATAAGGTTTCATATGGCTATGAAAAAGTCACTGTTATCTTAAACTCTCATAGTTGTTGGTTACAATTGTTTAGTTGTGTTCCAGTGGATTGAATCTTTATAAATTATAACTAGATAATTCACGTTCATAATCTTTGTTATCACATAAAGTGAGAATCTAACAAAGTGAATACATGTGTTAAAAGAAGATAAAAGGTTCTATTAAGAGTTTTAACTTACCAAAACTCAAACAAATTAGTGGATCTTATCCCAAAATAAAATATATGGGCATAAGTCGTTTATCACTAAACTGATTATTTATTCTTGTATTTAATTAAGGAGGAACATCTTTCTCACCCAAAACTTTCAAGGATAAAGTTGAAAAACAACTTAACCATAAAATGAAAGTTGTGAGATTAGATCTAATAGATTAAATACTAAGATTGACATACAAATAATGGTAACACTCTCAATCCTCTAGGACTATAGTAGAGTGAACGAGTAGATCATGTATGATACTTCTAAAGATACATCATTAAGTTATGCATCTAAGTATCCTTATAAACATGATTTAAAATACATCATATAAGTTATACATCTATTCCTATAGACCAAGGCTCTAAATACAACAACTCATATGCTAAACAAGGTTACCTAAAATGTCCCTAACAATTTCTTCTGAAATTCGGACATGAAGGCAACCAGTTATAAAACATATATTTGGTTGTTAGCCGCAATTAAACCTTAACAATCCTCAACAATAAGCATGTTGCATGCCAAGTTCCTAAGAAATGCTAATATTAGTGGGAGCAATCCAAGTCCTTATCAATGACTTGTCTTCTGAGGTCAGTGGGAGTAGTGAAAAGTCCTTACCTATGACTTGCCTAAGAGTACAAGAAATAGGGGGGGGGGGAGACAAAGTTAAATTTAACCTTTGCAATTCAACTCCGATTACACCTCTTGTACACCACACTATCATAACAATGATCCACTTCCACACACTTAGAAAATAATGTTACTCCTAATATACCTGACTTAAATGCTCAAGAGGAAATATATGAAACTACTAATACACTTTGCTTAAAACCCATTAGATCCAGCTTAGTAGGTCATCAAGACATAAATTGCCTATTAACTTTGATAATTATGAAACTACCTTAATAAAGCTTACATGGATATTGGAAAGATTACTGGTCATCTCTCTAAAAGCCATTATTAGCAATCAATCAATCATCTGATGGAATAAAGCTATCATGAATGAGCTTAACTCCCTAAAATCAGAATAACGTGAGAAGTTTAGTTTTCCATAGCTAAACTAAAATCCGAAAGGAGAAATTGAACGTTATAAAACGCGTTTGGTTTCTAAAGGCTATTAACAAGTTAAGAATTCTTTTTCTAAAGGATTCTTTTAGAGATCATCGATGTCCTTATTACTCACTCATAATTATGAGTGACATTTAACGGACTTATAAATATTTTTCCTTAATACTCACTTAACATAAAGACATGTTCATAACCAAAACTCAAGGTTTCAAGCCTGAAAGTTAAAGAACACTTAATCTTTAAGATGAGTAAATTCATATGGGTTAATATAAGTAAACTTACAAGTGATATTCAAAGTTTAATGAAGTTATAAATGTAATTATTCTTCATCAATAATAAGTGGACAAAATCCTAAAATCAGAATAACGTGAGAAGTTTAGTTTTCCATAGCTAAACTAAAATCCGAAAGGAGAAATTGAACGTTATAAAACGCGTTTGGTTTCTAAAGGCTATTAACAAGTTAAGAATTCTTTTTCTAAAGGATTCTTTTAGAGATCATCGATGTCCTTATTACTCACTCATAATTATGAGTGACATTTAACGGACTTATAAATATTTTTCCTTAATACTCACTTAACATAAAGACATGTTCATAACCAAAACTCAAGGTTTCAAGCCTGAAAGTTAAAGAACACTTAATCTTTAAGATGAGTAAATTCATATGGGTTAATATAAGTAAACTTACAAGTGATATTCAAAGTTTAATGAAGTTATAAATGTAATTATTCTTCATCAATAATAAGTGGACAAAATGAGCCTACCTTAAGATGAGTAGGAGCAACTAATCCAACACTTGCCCTTATATACATTATTTTAGGTAAGTAATATGTTAGTTTTGTTGCATGAGTCAAAGCGACTTATTCTCGCATACTTTTGACATTAAAGTCTTGAAGATGCTTCTTATACAATAAGCATCAAAATACATCAAGATCAACCTAACGAGACATTAATTAAGTCTCATTAGATTTAACTATGTGTTCAACACATTACAACATGCAACGTTGCTCTTAGTCTGTAACTCTAGTAACTAATGGAGATTAATTATGAAGGTTCAAGCAATTAAATCTTATGCTTCATTAGTTACAAGTCTTATGTATGTTCAAGTCTACACTCGTTTAGATATTGCCTACATTACTGAAATACTAGAAATGATGAAAGTCATTTCCTAAGTTATAAAGCATCTAAGATGGCATTTCAATATCTATAAGAAACGAAAGACTATAAATTTGAACTATAGAAGAAGTGAGAAACTTAAAGTAGTTGACTATCTCTAAATTTTGACTTTATTTTATTCAAAGGATATGAAATGTCAACTCAGGAGTATATCTTATGTCTACAGACATATTTATCTAATGGATTATGAAGGAGTCATAAGAAACTGATAACAACAACCTAAGTTATGACATAATATGCTTGTCACTAAATGTTGTTGGTAAATTTATCACTAGATTCCTAAACTCCAGATAAATAACATATTGAAGACTTAATGTGATAAAGTCAGCTACCCTAATCTCTTAAAACAGTAACAGTTTTGAGCGGAGCTGCATTAAATTTTTGATACAAGATTATTGTTCATTTAAGAACAAGTAGAGGAAACTAAATCCTTGTATTGAAAACATTCATGATATGCTTAAGGATCCTATAACTTAAGGTCTATTCTCATAAGTCTTTTCTAAGAACTTATAATAAAGACGAGATTCACTAATGACCAAGCATATCACAATATGAATGACTAATTATTATTTATTCCTCATCCGTTTTGATTTGTTTGTCTCTAAATATGTTACGAATGCCTAACGGGACATATAGACAGTTTATATACAAATCAACGTTAATGGCTTATTCTTGTCAATAATTCTAAATTTAAGTTGAATTTTAAATTTGGGATTTTAGTATGATTAATGGGGGTCTTGAATTGAATAGTGAATTCTATGACTGTATTTTTCTGCTGCAGTTCTGGTTTAAAATTGAAATGAGTATTAACCCCTGATCAGGCTTATCTAATAACTTATCATAAATGATTACTCAGCCAAGTGGGAGAATGTTGGAATATATATATTTATTAAATATATATATATATATATATATATATATGTATTTTCGTACATATATATAAATATATTTATGGCCTAAATCATTTATCTTAATTAATTATTGATCTTATTACCCTACTTAGGCATTTATTCAATGGGCGTAATTGCACTTACTAGATAATTAGGGTTTTCCCTTGGGTGTATAAATGGAGATCATAGGGAGAGATTAAACACCTTGATCTCCATCACCATTTATGTGATCCTCTCTCTCCCTCTCTAAAATTCTTGGACCACCATCTACCTTATCCATCCTAATAGTACACCCTAAACGGGAACTCGATCAGCGTACCAGATGAATTATCTACACAGCACTGACATCAACGTTCCGCCAAACAGGTAATCTTTAATTATTATTTGTTTATTATTCATACGATTCAGGATTCGCTCAACATGACGGGGGCATTATCCACCCACATGATCATCTCCATTCCTGGGTAACACTGACTTGCACGTCCCTTATGAGGAAGCTCGTACATCAATCATGCACTCAACCAGGACACTAGTTCAGGGGAGAACTGACCCACTGCCCTTGCTAGGATTGAACCCCTGACCCTCAGTCAGAAACTCAACCCTCCCACATATACCATTTAGACAACCTAAACCTAAATCGACCTCCATCGCATTTAAGGTGGCTCTTTCAGAATTTCCATCTCAACTTCCCGCTCATATCTCTCCCCAATTCAAGGGCTTGATTTCAGTAACCGTCGACCAAAATTCGACTCAATCAACCCACCAGCGCCCTGTTTAGAGCAAATTTCAGTAACTGTCCATCAAATTTGAGCTCAATCGACACACTGGCGTGGAACTTTAATGGAGATATTCAAAAATCTTGGAGATGAATCGATGAGAGTTTCAGTCACCATATTCACCATTCTTTTCCATCCCCTCCCATTGCCTCTAACACCACTGGCTATATATTGATATATTGATTAATTCACTTATGCATGTGCTATTCATATTGATGTATTGATTAATTCACTTATGCATGTGCTTTTCAGTCGGCGCCTGTAACTCAATAGGTTCCAATCAGAGCTGCCATCGGTTCGGTTTTTAGTGAAGGTTAGTTCAATATTGTTTGTTGTTTTTCAATTTCATTTGCCCACCCCTTCTTCGCTTTCTATGTTATTTTTTTAGGTTTATTGTAATATGTTGGGTTACAAAGTTTAGTATCTATAATATTTGGTTTCATATTCTTTCTATTTCCTATGCACACAAGGTGTTTGTAAAAATGTGTATATTTGTATTATTCTATTGCCTACGTTTAACTGTTATTTGAGTTTTGTTTATAGAGATTCTAATATTGTTCAGCTTTGTTTTATAAACTCATTTATTTCACTTCAAATGCGCTTTAAACTATCATGTTATAACTTATGATGAATCGAACCTGACACTGAGTTGCTTTTTGCTTAATTCAGTTTAGTTAAGTATAGGCAATGAAATAATATAAAGGAATGAAGAAAATAACAATTCATGCCATTGAACTAAAACATGTTTACCTACCTCTCATTGGTAATTGATCCATTACTTAATTCAGTTTGATCTCATATGGTTTTTACACCAACATGGATTATATATATATTGACGATCTCAAATGATATAATAGTTAGTATATCATAATAACTAAATAAACCTTCATCAAGATATCCGAATTCTCAAGCCATTGCAATATTGTCAATACGATCAAAAGACCATTCACTATTGGTAATTTTGGGTTGTATATCAAGTTTACATTATACTACCATACATTTTCCCATGCCTAATACTAAACTAACCAATATCCACTGTTATAAGTTCGTTGAATATCAACCCAACTAAAAAAGTTAGCCAAGTGAATTTTATTGGCATGCATGTGTATGTGTGTGTATAAATATGGCAGCAATTCAAGCTATTTGTGCATATTGCTTTTGTGAATTTATATTTGTTTAACCAAGTAAATGAACTCAAGATATTTTGTTGAGTACACAAAGAATTTTATACATATTTAATGCAACCGTTAAGGTTACTTACAGCTAAATCATGGTGTAATTACCAGCAAGATGAGCCATATAATTATACATTCCTTTTAACAAGTTAATGTGAACCCTTTACCCAAAAAAAAAAGTTCATGTGCTTAAATACCCTATGATTGTGCATCACAGTGTTAGTGGTTAAATCCTAAAGGTTGAGGTTATGTTCACATATTCTTCATTTTTTATATAGATTTAGGTGCTTAAATGGTGTTATGTAACATAATTTCTTGATGACCTGTTTACATGATTACTCTATTTTTTGAGAATGTTATAAGAACAATGGAAGAAAGATAACATAAACAAGATTTTTCCTTCGACACCTAAACACCAATATAACAAACTAACCATTGATAAAAAATAAAAAATAAAGAAATAAATAAATAAATAAAAAGAAACTAAACAACATTTTTAGTTAACTACATTGATAACATAGAAGAACAATATTGAAAGTTAAACTAAACTTAGTTTGGGTAAGTTATGTAAATATGTCAAAGTTAAGGTTTGGAGTCAGTATGTTATTGTATATAGTCTAGGGGTCTGTATGTCAAAAACAAAAGTCTATAACTGATAAATCAATTATGTTGGTTCATAGGGTTTATATACCCATCGACATGTATGAAAACGCAGAACGTATGTATGAATATTCAAGAATCAATTGAATGTTTTAGTTTGTCAAATCTTTGTCAAAATCGATTGTGATTGCTTGATTATACCAACATTTGGCATCAGCAAGGCTAATCGATCAATCGTTGGGAAGAACGAAGAGCAGGAAATCAATCCAAAGAAAGAAACGAAAGAGAAAGCAATACCCAATCTCTTTCACCGATTGAAAGGCAGAAGGAAGATCCAACCGAAAGAACAAACACTCGCCGATCGAAAGTTCAGGATAGGAATAAACTGGAATCGATTTTTATTTTCGCGCAATCTCTAGTCGAATTAAAAGAAAGGAAAGAACGCTATGTTGATTCGAACCAGCATAGTCACAAAAAGAAACGAAGATCAACAAATAAAATCGATTGAAGACGGAAGCAAGAATCAATTACCAATCGGAAAGGAACATAATTGTTAGGAACTGGAGATTTAAAGAACGAGAACCATTAAATGATTAGTGGATGTGTTGGAATCAAATTCGAATATTACGAACGCAAAGGTCAGAATTCGTATTCATGCTTTGATTATAAATCACAATACTTTGATTTGTTACTCCATATTCAAAGTTTTAAAAAATATCAAAGTTACGTTTTGGATTCTGCCAATTTTTTCAAGAATCACATAATTATTCTGAAAGAATGTTTTTTGTCAAATTTTTAAACAGTAAGTTGTTTTATGTCGTATGTTTTAAAGATCAAGAATAATAAACTTTTAATTGATTTCAACACAAAGAAAGAAATTTCACCACTTTAGAAAGATAGCAAGTATCGAATCCGTCTGGTTCATATAGCAAGTAAGATTGAACCACTCGTGATTTAACTCGAAAGAAAGCAAGTGAGAATCACATCATAGTGGTTCATATAGAAAGCAAGAATTCGAACCCATTTGATTTATATAGCAAGCAAGATCAAATCATTCGCGGTTCAAATAGCAAGTTAGCAAGAAAGAAATCAAATCATTTTTATTCATATAGCAAGTAAGAAACCGAATCCGTATTGGTTCATAGCAAGTAAAATCGAACCATTCGCAATTCAAATAGCAAGTTAGAAAGTGGTTTAAAATTTGAATCCATTGGCAAGATAGCAAGAAAGCAAGTAAGAAAGCGTGTGCAACAACGTAAGCACACTCAAAAAGCAAGAAAGTTCGTGCAAGCAAGTAAGCACGTACAAGAAAGAAAGATCGGCAAGTTTGAAAGCAAGAACGAACACGTAAGAAGGAAAGTCAGAACGCAAGCAAGCAAGAAAGTGAAAAATAGGAAAGAAGAAAGCAAGTCAAAGCAAGAAAGAATAAAAAAGGCAAGAAAGTATGACGAACAAAGAAGAAGACATTTCGTCACAAGTGCGTGTACAAGGGAATATCTCACTTCAATGCCTAAAGTTGACCGATGCAAACTACACAACATGGGCGGTGTTGATGGAAACTATCTTGAAGGCTTGTGGCCTTTGGGAAACAATTGAGTCGAAAGAAGAAAGCCCTGCAATGGATGTAAAGAAGATGCATACAACAAAGGCAATGATATTCCAGAAACTACCACCGAATATCTTAATGCAAGTTGCTCAATATCAAACTACGAAGGAAGTATGGGATTCTGTTAAAGTCAGATACCTTGGTGCAGATCTAGTTCAAAAAGCACGGTTACAAACACTAAGGAGCGAACTAGAGAACTTAAGAATGAAACCAAGTGAAACTGTAAGTGACTTTTCAGGAAATTTGGGCGGTATAAAGGCCAAGTTCAAAAGTCTTGGTATCACCCTTGAAGATAACATAATCGTAAGAAAATTGCTCGGTTCGGTCCCAAGGAAGTTTCTACCAATCGTAGCAACCATCGAGCAATGTACGAAAGTAGATGAAATGCCATTTGAAGAAGCAGTCATAAGATTGACAGCATTTGAAGAATGAGTCAAAGATCCAGATGAACCAAAAAAGAATCAAGACAAACTCCTGATAGCAAGTTCAAGTAATTCAGATAACTGGCATCATGGAAAAGGACGTGGTGATAATGATCGTGGAAGAGGACGAGGAAAAAGATTCAGAAGAGGATGTGGAAAAGACATTGATCATGGAAATCAAGACAGAAGCAAGTTCCGATGCTATGAATGTGGTCTATTTGGTCATTTTGCAAAGGAATGTACCAAATGGAAGGATGAGGAGAAAGGCAAAGATCAAGAGGCTCATCTCGTATGGGAAGATGCGAACCAACACTGTTGTGAAGAAAAATCAAGAAAGTTGAAGATCTCACTTAAACTATGTTTAGTTTAAGGGGGGGTATTGAAAGTTAAACTAAACTTAGTTTGGGTAAGCTATGTAAATATGTCAAAGTTAAGGTTTGGAGTCAGTATGTTATTGTATATAGTCTAGGGGTCTGATGTCAAAAACAAAAGTCTATAACTGATAAATCAATTATGTCGGTTCATAGGGTTTATATACCCATCGACATGTATGAAAACGCAGAACGTATGTACGTATATTCAAGAATCAATTGAATGTTTTAGTTTGTCAAATCTCTGTCAAAATCGATTGTGATTGCTTGATTATACCAACAAACAAGAACCAACTCTCTTTGGGGATTTGGTAGATTTATCCTTTGCAGTTGTCTTATTTGGTAATAGAACATGTAAGAACACCACCATGAGCCATCATCACTCGTCACCCGTTATGTAGTATAATTAGGGATGTTGAAGTTATTATTAGCAAAAGTGATATGAGTTTCTAGGTTAATTATAAACTTTTATCATGATGCAAGTTCAAGTTTTATTACTCATGTTTACTTTATTGTTATCCCCTTAACCTACAGAAAGGTATGCTTTGTGTTTTAATTGTTTGTGTTTTTTTTAAGTATTCATTCGCTGCACCTTTTGCATCAGATCTTTGGTTATTCTTATTGAAATTAGGTTTATCAATTTGGATATCTCTAGATTATTGTATTCGAGGTGGGCCTCCACCAAGGGTCTGCTTTGAGTTCGTTTCTCTTTGCGGTTGTTATGGATGAGGTGACCAAATCGATTCAGGAGGATGTCCCGTGTTGCATGCTTTTTGCGGATGATATTGTTCTTGTTGAGGAAAGTAAACAACGTTTGAACGAAAAGCTTGAGGAGTGGAGAGCGGCTCTGGAGCCTAAAGGCCTAAGAATTAGTCGTTCAAAGACATAGTACCTTCACTGTAACTTCAGTGGTGCGAGCGGAGTCGAGGATGTGCAGTTGACTATTGATGGTCAAGTGGTTCCATCCGTCGTAAAGTTTAAGTACCTAGGATCGTTTGTCCAAAACGATGGCAATTTTGACACGGACACGAAAACACAACACGAAACACGGAAATGTTAACAGGTTTCATGTTTGGGCTTAACAGGATTCAGGTTTCGTGTCGTTAACATGTCGACCTGTTAAGACCTGTTAATTTGCGTGTCTTAACAGGTCGAAACCTGTTAACCTGTTAAGACGTGTTTATATTTTAATAATATATATATTTTTTAAATAATATTTTAAATATATAATAGAATTAGATTATTAGGTGACGCCTCTCAAAATTCCATTCCATTTTTGTCGTAACATACACTCATACATCTCTTAATTCTTAAACCCGTTAAAATACATGTCGTGTTCGTGTCTAAACGGGTTATGTGAAATAGGTTTTATCGTGTCGACCGTCGATTAGTTAAAATTTCGTGTCTAAACAGGTTTTATCATGTCAACCCATTAAAATACAGGTCGTGTTCGTGTTTTGAAAACTAGACACGAAAAGTTTTCGTGTCGTGTTCGTGTTTGAGACCAATTGTGTCGTGTCTTATCGTGTCGTGTCTTAACAGGTCGTGTCTGACATGATTTGCCAGCCCTAATGTGGACCACCGCATCCGAGCGGGTTGGTGCAAATGGCGTGCAGCCACTGATGTACTCTGCGATAAGAGGTTTCCTATAAAGCTAAAAGGAAAATTCTATAAGGTAGCAGTCAGGTCGGCAATGCTTTATGGCTCGGAATGTTGGGCTATCAAGAAGGTGCAGGTGTGCTATCAAGAAGGTGCAGGTGCGTAAGCTGGAGGTGGCGGAGATGAGGACGTTGAGGTGGATGGGTGGTCACACCCAGTTGGACCGAATAAGAAATGAGGTGTTTCGGGGTAGATTTACGGTGGCGAGTATCTCTAAAAAGATTCGGGAGGGAAGATTGAGATGGTTTGGGAAGGTGATGAGAAGACAGGTGTGGGCGCCTGTTCGATCGGCGGATAGCATCATTGTCGAGGGGAGGAGAGGGAGAGGTATGTTGGGTTACAACAGTGGTATTTGGGTCCCCGGTAACGATAAAAAATTTCGATTTAATTAATTATTTAGGTTAAATAATTAATAAATCATTTACCGAGCAAATTAGTAAATTAAAATTAGATTAATTAAATTAACTAGTAATTTAATACACAGCGGGAAACGATTTAATTTACGAAATCCGATTACCAGTTTATTAACGTAAACCTAATCGCAACAGGATTCGACAATCACAAAAACGCACAAACATCAATGGCATTAAAACCAAAACGCGAAATATAAAAAATAAATAAATCACACAAATCCAAACTAAAATCGAGTTTAGATATACCTGAGCGGTGATTCAAACAAACGCTTGAGACACCGGAGCTCAACGGGTGACGCTAGGGTTTCGCAGGTTTGATTCGACTGGTGAATCTGACAACCCTCGCAACTTGCAAGATTCCCAACGCACCGAATCGGGCACCGAGAGAATCTCGCACGTCAGATACGGCTTGATTAGGGTTTCCCGGACGACGAGCGAAGGAACCATGTAACGGTAATACGCGATCGTGTGTGTCGATGGACGAACCGGCGACGGCAAGTGGTGCCGACTAGAGCGGCAGCGGCAAACAACGGCGGTGCAGCGGACGACGGATGTGACGGCGGTTCGGCTCAGCGGAGGCGGCACGAAGACGAGGGTTCAGCTTCCTTTTGCGGTGGTTCATCGGAGTGAATAAACCACGGTAAAACGGCGATCAAGGATTGGTGTTCTCGCGAGCAAGACAAAATCACCGGAGAATAAAGAAGAGGCGGCGACGGCCAAGTGGTGGCCTACGTCGAGTTCGAGAGAGAGGGAGGAGGGGAGGCCGAAATCTCAAGTTGTTGGGATTAGGGTTTTCGCCTCCTTAATCAGATATAAATATCTGATTAAGTTTTCGTTTAGTCCCTCGTCTTAGAACAATCCTTGATCAAACCTTTTAAGTTTCACGACTAACTATTTAACGTATTAAATCTTTTGTCGCTTGCCGAAGCGAGACTTAACGAATATTAGTCAAATAACTGATTCGTTAATCTTCGTCTAAGACGTAAATAATATATAACGCCTTTGTCGCCAAATTAATCATAACGATTAATTAGAAATAATTAATTAATATATTTACTAAACAAGTTAAAAAAAATTGGGTGCGGGGTCTTAAGACCACTCATGGGGTTTAGTGTTTGGCTCTTCAGGAGACTAAAGTCACCGATTATCGGCTCGTGTTGCTGTGTAATTACTGGGGACGCTCATGTTTTCTTGTGGAATTTGTTGAGGCTCATGGTAGGTCAGGGGGTCTTGTTTTCTTCTGGGACCTCTCCGTTTTTGGTGTTTCTAGGGTCATCAAGCATCGTTTCTTCCTGCGTGTTTCTGGTACCCTGCTTGGGGAAAACTGTGATATCAACCTGGTCAATGTTTATGCACCTAATGACCTGGGTGCTCGACGTTCTCTGTGGCTGGAGTTGTGCGAGGTCAGGGCCAGACATCTGGGTTTTTGGGTTTTCATGGGAGAATTTAATGATGTCAGATCTGAATCGAAGCGTATTAACTCAGAATTTGTGGCGGCTAACGCTCTTTTCTTTAATGAGTTCATCTATTCTTGTAACCTCTTGGAGTATAATTATTTAGGCATCCAGCTTACCTATCTTTCCGATCGGGGGGACAAGTCTAGTAAAGTGGATCGTTTCTTGGTCTGTCCGGGGTTTTTTAATAGGTGGCCTTTGGCCACTGTTGTTAGTCTGCCGCGTCTCCATTCTGACCACTGTCCCATTCACTGCTTCCCAAGACTTTGGCCCGCCCCCATTCAAGTTCTTCTCTTCGTGGCTTGACCATCCTGATTTTGTGCCCTTGGTTCTGGACTGGTTTCCTCCTTTGTTTTCCATGGTCCTGCTGACCTCGCTTTGGCCACTAAGCTTCGCTGGATTAAAGCTAAGATTAAGGGTTGGGCTGCTGGGTTGAGGTCGAGGGCTGAGGTCCTGCTTGCTCAGTCTAAATTAGAGCTCAATTCTATTGAGGCCTCTGCGGATATTCACTCCTTTTCTCGGTTGGACATCGATAAGAGACTTGAATGTAAGAAAATAATTGCTGATTTGGAACATGCTAAGCTCTTGGATATTAGGCAAAAGGCTCGATCAAAATGGGCCTTGGATGGGGACGAAAACTCTAGATATTTCCATAGGCGTATTAATGCAAATCAAAGCAACAATCGTATTCACGGGTTAATTTTCAGGGGCTCATGGGTCACGGACCCTCCTACTATCAAGCATGCTATTTGGGAATTTTTTAATAAAAAATTCTCTTAACCTTGTGTTGACCGCCCCCCTTTTCTGTGCCCTGATCTCCCGTCGCCCTCTCCGGGTGAGGCTGAAAGCCTTAATCTTCCTTTCTCTTGTCAGGAGATTAAGAATGCTCTTTGGGAATGTGACAGTGATAGACCCCCTGGCCCGGACGGGTTTAATATGAAGTTCTTAAAGTGTTGTTGGGAGGGCCTTCAACTTGATTTTGTCAAACATTTTAAGAATTTTCATTCCACTGGGACTCTTAATCCTGATGTTTTTTCCTCGTTCATTGCCTTGATTCTTAAGGTTGAACAGCCTTCCTCCCTTTCGAAGTTTAGGCCTATCAGTCTGATTGGTTGTATCAACAAAGTCCTCTCGAAAGTGCTCATTAACAGGCTGAAGTGTGTTATTGGTAAACTGGTGTCTTGCGAGCAATCTGCCTATATTACGGGTAGGAGTATTCTGGATGGCCCGCTCATTCTCAAGGAGGTTATTTCTTGGCTTAGGAAGTCTAAACGTAGTGGCATGATCTTTAAGATTGATATCAACAAAGCCTTCGATCCTCTCAGTTGGAATTTTCTGGATAAAGTCTTGGAGCAGATGCAGTTTCCGATTCTGTGGCGGCAGTGGATGCGTGCTATTATTTCTTACTCGAAGGCCTCTGTGCTCGTTAATGGTTCTTCGACTACTGAGTTCTTATGCCAGCGTGGTCTTCGTCAGGGCGATCCCTTGTCCCCTGTTTTATTAATCTTTTCCATGCAAGTTTTGACTTCCTTTATGCATAAGGCTTGCGCTTCTGATATGTTCCATGGGATCCGTTGTTCTCCGGCGGGGTCGCTGTTGACCCATTTCCTTTTTGCGGACGATGTGTTGTTCCTTGGTGAATGGATTGTGAACAATTTGCTTAATCTTCATCGCATTCTGTGGTGTTGTTATCTTATTTCGGGTTTAAGTGTCAATTTATCCAAAAGCGCTCTCTTTGGAATTGGTTTGAATAATTCTGATGGTGTTACCAACATGGCTGTTATTCTTAGATGTAAGGTCGGGACACTTCCGTTCGTTCACTTGGGTCTTCAAATCGGGGCTAACATGTCCTTTATTAAGCACTGGGATCCTGTGATTAATGTTTTTAGAAGGCGACTTTCGAGGTGGAAGGCTGATTGCCTGTCGTTTGAGGGGCGGATTACCTTGATCAGATTTGTCTTGAACTCTCTACCCTCGTATTACTTCTCGCTCTATAGGGCTCTGACGGGGTGATTGAGAAGTTGGATCGTATAAGGCGTGATTTCTTGTGGGGCGGCGATTCCAACTCATGTATCAGGTGGGTTTCTTGGGATAACGTGGTCGCCCCTAAGGAATTCGGAGGGCTGGGGTTGGGTTGTCTCTGGGAGGCCAATATGGCTTTCTTGGCTAAATGGTGGTGGCGCTTTAAATTGGAACGGGGGGCTCTTTGGTGGAGGGTGATTTGGGATATCCATCATGGCTCTAGGTCCTTGAACTTCATCCCGCTTCAAATTTCCTTCCCTTCTCCGTGGCGCAATATTTATAAAAATTCCCTGGATCTTCTTGAGAATGGTGTTGATCTCAGTAGGGCCATTTATGGTATTGTTGGCGATGGGTCCTGTATTAGATTCTGGGTGGACTGCTGGCTCGACCGTCTTCCCCTTATGATTAAATTCCCCGCTTTTTTTTCTTTGGAGCCAAATAAAGATTGCCTAGTGGGGGACAAGAGGATCTGTGACGATAATGCTTCGAGATGGCATTTTTGCTGGATTAGGGATCCGCTGGAGTCGGAGGAAGTCGGGGAGCTCTCAGACCTATGTTTCCTGATACACCAGTTCCTCCTGTTGATGGTCCGGATTGTTGGAGATGGGAATGGGATGCTACAGGCTCTTTCACTATGCACAGTCTCCGGTCGCTGCTCCAATTGTTCGAGGACACCATTCCTGTCCATCCTTTCTGCTGGAACGAGTGGGTCCCTATTAAGGTTGGTTTCATCGCCTAGAGATTGGGTTTGGACCGTCTTCCTACCCGGGTCAGTTTGGCGAGCAGGAACGTTCCTGTTCCTAGTAATTTATGTCCTATGTGTGGTATGTTGGAAGATACTTCTGAACATCTCTTTATTTCTTGCTGCTTTGCCCAATCTATTTGGGATGTTATCAGTTCTTGGTGTGGTGTGGGAGGTTTTTTCTTTTTTGGCATCCAGGATCTTCTCAACTTGCATCTTTCGGTGCGTGGATCTTCTAGGACGAAGAGGATTATCCATCTTGTTATCCTCACTGCAATTTGGTCGTTATGGAAGCATCGTAATGAGGTGGTCTTAAAAAATGTTTCTGTTTCTAGAGCCCGGGTTATTGAGGACGTTAAGGTCTTGGGTTTTCTTTGGTTGAGATGTCGCTCGAGGTTAGCGTTTAATTGGGATGATTGGTGTTTGTTTAGAATGAATTACATGTAATTTTCTTTTCCTTGCTCCTTGGTGTCTTCCTGGGCGTCTGGTTTGTACATTGTGGTTGTTAATAAATTTCTTTGTTGGCCGTTCAAAAAAAATAATTAATTCTTCTGCGAATTGCCGGTTAATGAGGTAAGCGGACTTTTAAACCCGTTTCCTTCGGTGTAACTCTTACGGGTCTTGACCGGGTCGCGTTCTTGATTTAGTCGGGTCTGGACACCTAAATACAACAATCTCCCACTTGGACTGAACGCGACTACAATCTAAGAAACAGTCATAGGTGCTCTAGCTACACGTGGTTGTCCCAACCAGTCATGACACTTCAAGTCAAATAACCAAGGCATATCTATAAACTCGTGTTATAGTTTAGACTTATGGTATTTGTAAAGTCATTAGATCCTTTCTGTATGAGACATCAATTGAACTAGAGACATGGATTTATTCATTCTCTTTCGTGTTCAATCATTTTATTTCTTGTTCTATTCGTTCGAAGTGACCAATCAAACACACAGTAAGTTTGGGTAAGGCCTTACACTTAACACTTGGAACTAACGGGAGGGCCCACGATGTCAAGTTGTTGCATTATCATTGCAAGAGTACAGAATCCCGTATTGACTACATACAACTCCCACTAAGCTTTAGATCCATTCCCAAAAGTAACCGTTATGGCTGGAAGTTATGCGACAGCGTTAAGCTATAATCAAAGAATGTCCCTCAGCAGACTGGAGATCGCTTATGTATCTCAGGTCGAAGGATACTATTGAGTATACCATTAATCAAATGTGTCTTATGATTAAATCCATGAAGACAATTTGATGCGAGTTACTTCCTGACGTCATTCTGTAATAAGGCCTTGTGAGTCTGGATCGTCAATAATTTGTGTCCAGAGTCAGAATAGTCTTGCTTCAGACTTTGCTCCCATAATGTCTGATCGACTACGGACTTTTAGAATATTAACGGAATATTCATGGATAGTAAAACGTATAAAATTCGAACACGTTATGCAGAATTTAGACTCTTCGTCTAACAGTTTAGAGGAGGTCAAATGATTTGGTGCAAATGTTAATGTTCGACATCCAACAATAGATTAGAACATCGATATGGTGCTTAATTCATATACTATGCAATATCATCATTTCATTGATCTAGCCTGATCATTGAATTTATGAATTCGCTACCATGTTCTTGAGTTTTGATTTAGGATTGCCTTTGTCAGTTGTTTATTAAGTTTCAGTGTTTATCATGAACAGTGAGACTTCCTAAGTGAATCGAACTTGTGATAATATAGTGCCCCTGGTAAGCATATGTATGACTGTGTTATCACCTGAGCATGTTAATCGACTATTTGTAGAATCGAATTAACCCTTTGAATGTTTTATTGCATTCCTAGTTCAAATTCAATTAAGGTGGCTATTAATGTTCAATGAGTATGATCGGTACTCGTTTAATGAACATGCATTTCATACATCAGTGTTTGACAGTGATGATGTGATTTTCCATCTTATGTCGTTGTGTAACCCTGACAGTGACATCTCTTGCAATATCTAAGTACTGGATTCCTTTCGTATCATATTTAGTATGATTCGAATCATTTCAAGAGATTGAATGTATCAGCGGTTGCTCAGCCACGTTGTGATCAATAATTAATTTAAATATTGAAACTTTAAGTTAATTGAGGCGTCATTTAAAATTTAATCCAGTAAATTTAAATGATCTTCAGATCGGCATTTGATCATTATTCCGGTAAGGATCAGTGGCGATGCTCCCACTTGCTTTGGGTATACTGACATTCTTAAAATCATCCTTCTTTCAAACCATTTGGATGTTATCTTGCACGGTTAAACCGTTGCAATTTATTTTGTTTCCATGAACGAAATTGTTCGCTTTCGTAGGCGCAGTACAAAACGTGAACGTTTAACATCCAGATGTTATGTTTTACTCATAAATTTAAAGATGATTGTCAAAGTCGATTAAAGAGTTTGATAGCATAGAGATGCTTTCATCTTAATTGTTTGAATGTGTCTCGTGATGATTGAGATGATGATCTATTGTTTGAATGTGTCTCGTGTTGATTGAGATGATGATCTATTTTATCGGATTATCAAGTCTGACGTTAGAGGACATTATCTTATTCAAGTAAGATTAATATTCAAACTCTAACTAGAATATCAACACATTTCACTAAGCAACAATATTTTGTTGGTGAAACAATGTTTGTCTGGCTCGTCTCATATAAGTACGAGAGTTGTTTTACATTGTCAAGTGATTTGTCAGAATCACGTATCTTTAGATATTTAAAGATCTAACTATGGACATGTAATTACTAAATTCTTATATTCGCAAGATTCCGGTCTTAAGAACAGAATTTAGTTATGCAGGTGATATGTGAAGGGGCGTTTTGGTTATAAGATACTAAAGGTAATTATTGTGACAAGTCATTAGTCTTGTGTTTGCTAGTTTCAAGAATAAAAGTGTTATTCCTTACACTAAACACTTAGTGTATTGTCGATTCAAACACACGCGAGTACAACGAGTGTAGTCTAAGACTTTCAAGGTATATGCAGCCATGTAGGTATGCACATGTATGATTAATGGTACAATGCACCATAAGTGGTGCATCCATTCTACAATATCATAACCAGCAAGTGATTACTTTGTAGTAATTTAGCTGGTAATTTGAACTTAATTGAGCAAACGTCTGCTTCAAGCAAAGGATTGATTTGTTCACATGGTTAAGATCGTAACGGCGATCTTTAATCAGTTCGACTTGATTTAATATTCTTGACGTCGGTGGTTCTAAGTCATAAGACTTTATGAGCTACCGTTATGTCGTGCATTATATCGTAACGAGTACGATAAACGCTTAACGCTTTATAGCTTTGATGGGCCATGAAAGAACGAATGTTTTTCATGTCGCATTTAAGCTAGTCTTGATTAAATCAAGTGTACCAGGTATATGTTATGTTGTATGTTGTTTTACGATTTTGAGTTTAATCTAATAATCGGTTGAACAAAATTCAAAACATAGATTAAAAACAGCCATGCATGTTTCGAAAATCTGAGATAGTCAAAAGAATGTCACAATCAAAATCCATAGAAATCAATTGTTCATCCTGGAAAACAACAGCCAGGGGAACCAAAACAAACAAGTTATTTCAAAACACCAAGAATCGTTTTTAAACTGAAAACTTCAGACATGAGCTTTATTAGGGTGCGAATCTCGCAGGGTCGCTCCATGTCGTCTTGGTCTGCTTTCTTCAGCTTCATGCACCTACAAATGTAAAGTATGTCAAGCATATATTTTGCAGGAATTAGTGAAGCATCATACAACATAAACTTATGTGTATACTTGGGGGATTGCCCTGAGCGGTTTTCTAATTCTTCACCTTGGCAAGATACTATGGATAGTTTCTTCTCCAGTGCCCCCATCTTATTGCATTTAAAACATTGGTGATGTTCTGGCGGCGGTGCCTTGAACGCTTTCGACTTGCCCTTCTGGGAGCTTCCAGACGCTCTAGGAATAGCTGCCTTGCCCTTCTTCTTATTTCCACGCCTTCCCTTCTTCACCTCAGGCTTCTTAACACCTCCTAATCGGTTTGCGAGTACATCGGGTGCCTTGTCGTTAACAAAGTTAACCTCGGCAGTCTTGAGCATGCCGTGAAGCTCAGTCACTGTCTTCACCATGCTGTTCATGTTGAATTTCACCCTGAAAGGGGTGAAGGTACTGGACAGTGAGTGTAGAATTAGGTCCGTCGCCATTTCGGCGGGGATTACGTAATTCAGCTACGCTAGGCGATCGATGTAACCCTTCATCTTTAGGACATGGGCGCTGACGGGATCGCCATCAGCCATGCGACAGTTAATAAGTGTCACAACGGTGTCGTAGCGCTCCTGCCAGGCCTGGGTTTCAAATATGCCCCTCAAATCACCGATCATCTGAAAAGCCGTCATGTCGACAATGTTCTTCTGAATCTCAGATGTCATGGTGGCTAGCATAAGGCATGCGATAAATTTAGCATTCTGTCGCAATGTGTTATGGGAATTACGCGCAGGAGCAGTGTCGGCTTCAGGTTTCTCGGGAACCTCAGCCTCTAACACGTTTTCCATGTTAGCCATCTTCAGGAAGATTCTTATACTACTTTCCCAATCAAGGAAGTTGGCACCATCAAGCTTCTCTTTCTCAAGAAGAGACTTGAGATGGAAAATCTCTTGGTCTGCGCAGTTTGCGTTATCCATCTGAAACAACAGGCAAATTTAATGTTTCGTTGTTTGATTCGTATTCAAGGATGGCAAGCTAATCTTGAATAGGAAATGGGAACTCAGTCAGTTAGGCAATTCCTCTAGACAGCGTAAAGTGCTTTCAAAATTTCTAAGTAACCAAGTGGATAACGAGTGTCTCTTGTGAAAGAACTATCACAACTCTCGTTATGGGGCTTTTGCGAACGAATCAACGAAATATGTTTAGCCCCATCTATGCCCATTTTGTCTATAGGCCGTGATACGGATCCGTATAAGCGGGTGAAGATAACCTAGGCTAAACCTAGCGGCAACGATCTTGGCCAACCAAGAATCGTCGACGGTTGTGATATTCGGCCAACCGGAACTATCAATGAACAAAACCTGTTCAACAAGAACTTTCTTTATTCCAAATCAACTCCCCTAAAAACGATTACAAAAATGTCTTTAAATAGACAATAAATAAAAAGGAAACATAATCAAAGTAGGAAACATATTAAATAATAATATATTACTAAAATAAGGATATAGTAGGGAATAAGAAACCCAATAGGAATGGGTTTCGAATCCCCAAAAGGGTTGCGGGTCATGCTGGGTCGGACCGAGATATGGATCATTCGGATCTGTATCATCCTCCCCTTCTTTGAAAAACTCGTCCTCGAGTTTTAGTATTGGATCAGAACCACCCAGATCAAACAGAATATCCCAACGTCTTCCTCTCAACATTGTCACGAACAAGATCACCACAACCAACTCTATAAGTTTATCTTTGCCTATCACTCGAGTTGGCTTTAAGCTAACACTAATTGGCCATGCGGGTACCGGGTCTATTGGGTTACCAGTTCCTCCCATCTCCTTTTCCCTCTTCCCCTCTTTGAAAAAGACTCGTCCGCGAGTCTTGAAAATGTTAAAGAGATCAATGCTAATCTGAAAACGGACACCGTGATTAGCCAATGCATTACTACCATAGATAACTTGATCCCCTTGTAAAAATAGAGGAAAGCTTATATAGAAGTCAATCTCCATGCCAAAGTGTACGAAATTCGATCCAAATTTGATTTGAGAGATATCCTTTCCATGTATGCAATTTGAGTTGATGATGGAGATATCAAATAATCTCATCCAGCCGCTACAAATCGTTAACCCCTTAAGAATACAAAATAGGGATCTAATTATTGTAGAGATTCCCAAAAAACAGCAAAGTGGAGGATATCAATGTTTTGAAAATTGTAGGAAAAATAATTGATCAAATTATATTTTTCTCTAGCATGAAAAAAATCGTACTTTCCTTAGAATTTTAATATCCCATTTGAATTCCACCTCAATTGTCAATAAAAAGAGTCACTCAAATACTGCGGTGCTACGTCTGCTTCACAAAAAATATATCCAACACAATAGACACAAAAATCTTCCATATAAAAATTATTCCCAATTGTTGCATGTGATGTCATAATTGGAATTTCATGTATAGTTGAGATGCATCAAAATTTATCCAAACTTAGCGGATACCCCATATTTTCTAATAGCAGAACAATTCTGATATGTATTCCAAAAAAATCGACCAGTAGCCAAATTTCATGAATATCCCAATATTTGAAAATAATGATCGAGATTATCACAAGATTTGATTCAAAATTGACTAATTTGTAGGCAAAAATAATTACCGAATCAAATGGAGCGAAAACCACCTCAAAATTTCGAATCTCCCTAATTGTAGGAGATTTCAGTTTGTCAATACTCCGGTTAATCCATGAAGCGACTGATGCGGCCGATGCGAGTGGCATGGGATGCGCGAACAGAACCGGTGGTGAGTACGACATGGGTGGTGCGAACTGGGTGGAAGGTGTGGTTTGTGCGGATGGCGGTGGTTGCGCGACTGGTGTAGGTGTCGCCAGTTGCGCCTGCGGGGGAGCAAGTTCCGGAAGAGTAATCTAGCCAAGAAATATTTGTATGGCCAAACACTCTTCCGCGTCGGGTGTCACCCCGTCTTCGTCATATCATGGATAACAACGATGTTCCAGTTCTTTGTACTGCAACTCTATAGCACGAATCCGTTGTTGCAAACGCTCTATCTCAGCGATGTCACGTGGATCACGTTGTTCATGGCCATTGCCTCTGGCGGCGAATCTACGGGGATGACAACGGTCTCTCCTACGATCATACATCCTGCGAACCTGTTGCTCTGATACCACTTGATACGGATTCGTATAAGCGGGCGAAGATAACCTAGGCTAAATCTAGCGGCAACGATCTTGGCCAACCAAGAATCGTCGACGATTGTGATATCCGGCCAACCGGAACTATCAATGAACAAAACCTATTCAACAAGAATTTTCTTTATTCCAAATCAACTCCCCTAAAAACGGTTACAAAATGGTCTTTAAATAGACAATAAATAAAAAGGAAACATAATCAAAGTAGGAAACATATTAAATAATAATATATTACTAAAATAAGGATAGAGTAGGGAATAAGAAACCCAATAGGAATGGGTTTCGAATCCCCCAAAAGGGTTGCGGGTTATGCTGGGTCGGCTCGAGATATGGATCACCCGGATCTATATCAGGCCGACCAGAGGTACGGTGATGAAATACTCCAATACCAAAGGTGCGTGTAGAGAAAATGGTAGTTCTCCTAAGTGGTCAGTGTGTGCGTACGGTGTTAAAATAATCCAATACGCTTACCTTGGAAGATACCCTGAACACCACGTGCGGTGTTGAAATACTCCAACACGGATGCATCAGTAAATATGTTCCAAGTTAGACATGACTTAGGATGGCATAGACTACCGGTTTTAGGCTTACCAGATAGGATTATTAAGTCACATTTTAATAATTAGTGTTTTGACAAAATTATAAACCCTATCTCACTCGCGACGATCATTTAAATATCCTAAGTATTAATGATCTACGTGTCGCGAGGCGATAACCAATTATTTACTAAGTTCGATTCATTTATCAAAAAATCTGAATTTAATGTTGAATTAAATAGGTTATCAAATTTTATGAAGTCATAATTAAAATTAGGACTTGTTAATTAATTGATCGAAAAATTAGTTTTATACAGATAAAACTAAGTTTGGATTTTAGTTGGTGCGTTAATCAGAATTAAGACAAGCAACCAAAAGACAAGCAAACACACATGCACATATTCGGCCATACAGAGGTTTCAATATTGTTAGCGCCAATGACAATATCGAGGAAGGTCGAGGGACGTAAAAGTAAACCAACCACAAGATAGAGAAACTCCCTGATCGATTTAGTCGCTCCCACTTGCTTCAACAAGCTCATGCGTGTCATGAGGAATCTCGGTCTTGTTTCGGGTCCTTGCCAGTTGCCATTTCCGAAAATCCCAAAAAGGGGTAATCTCCAAACGGGGTTGTCGCATCTAGCTCGCCTCGTTCATCCAGGCGAAGGTGAGCAATAAAATAAAACCTAATCTATTTTAAAATTAAATACAACTTTGAACCCAATCAAACTGGGCCAATCCAAAACAAAACACATGGGCCTAAAGGGCCAAACCACAACTATATTCATGACAAACCAAAACTGGGTCGGGCCGAATACGTGTGAAATATAATTCAATCAATTTTATTGAATCGAATTATGTTTAGTGGATCTAAATTGACTCAACATATCTAAACGACGATTCAATTTATTTCGCGACTTTCAGGTTTAGAACCCCAGTTCGCGAAATGCACCTGTTTAAAATCGATCGGTTAGGCTTTGTGTGTGGTGATCAAGGCTTTGATACCACTATTGGGTTACGATAGTGGTATTCGGGTCCCGGTAGTGACAAATATTTTAGATCTAAGTTAATTATTTAGGTCAAATAATTAATAAATCATTTACCGAGCAAATTAGTAAATTAAAATTAGATTAATTAAATCAACTAGTAATTTAATACGCAGCGGAAAACGATTTAATTTACTAAATCCGATTACCATTTTATTAACGTAAACCTAATCGCAACAGGATTCGACAATCATCAAAACGCACAAACACCAATCGCGTTAAAACTAAAACTCGAAATATACAAAATACATAAATCAAACAAATCCAAACTAACATCGAGTTTAGATATACATGAGCGGTGATTCAAACAAACGCTTGAGACAACGGAGGTCAACGGGTGACGCTAGGGTTTTGTAGGTTTGATTCGACTGGCGAATCTGACAATCCTCGCAACTTGCAAGATTCACAACGCGGTGAATCGGGCACCGAGAGAATCTCGCACGTCGGATACGGCGCGATTAGGGTTTCGCGGACGACGAGCGAACGAGCCGTGTAACGGCAGTTCGTGATCGCGTATGTCGGTGGACGAATCGGCGACGAAAAGTGGTGGCCTGGTGGAGCGGCAGCGGCGAGGGCGACGGTTGGCGGAGCGGCGGCTCAGCGTTTGGCGGCAGCGGCGGACGACGACGGTGCAGCGGACGACGGGGGCGACGACGGTTCGGCTCGGCGGTGGCGGCACGGCGGCGAGGGTTCGGCTTCCTTTTGCGGCGATTCGTCGGAGTGAATAAACCACAGCAAAACGACGATCAAGGATTGGTGTTCTCGCGAGCAAGACAAAATCACCGGAGAACAAAGGGGAGGCGGCGGCGGCCAAGTGGTGTCCGGCGTCGAGTTCGAGAGAGAGGGAGGAGGGGAGGCTGAAATCTTAAGTTTTTGGGATTAGGGTTTTCTCCTCCCTAATCAGATATAAATATCTGATTAAGTTTCCGTTTAGTCCATCGTCTTAAAACAATCCTTGATCAAACCTTTTAATTTTCACGACTAACTATTTAGCGTATTAAATCTTTTGTCGCTTGCCGAGACTTAACGAATATTAGTCAAATAACCGATTCGTTAATCGTCGTCTAAGATGTAAATAATTTATAACATCTTGGTCGCCAAATTAATCATAACGTTTAATTAGAAATAATTAATTAATATATTTACTAAACTAGTTAATAAATAAATAATTAATTCTTCTGCGAATTGTCGGTTAATAAGGTAAGCGGACTTTAATACCCGTTGCCTTCGGTGTAACTCTTACGGGTCTTTACCGGGTCGGGTTCTTGATTTAGTCGGGTTTGGACACCTAAATCTAACAAGGTAGACCTAAACTGTCATGGCGCGAACGTATTAGGTTGGATTTGCTAGACTTGCACCTCTCGGAGGATATGGTCGATGATAGGATATCGTGGAGAAGTATGATTAAGGTTAAAGACTTGTAGAATTAAGACTTTAGACACCCAAGTTCCCTTTTTTATAGTGTTATTATTGCTACTATAATTTTTACTATTTATTTATGTATTTATTTTTATTTTATGTTTTATCTTTATCTTACTATTTTATTTTTTATTAATTTCCT
>JBCNJP010000008.1:42810487-42842616 GCA_039602395.1 Deinandra increscens subsp. villosa | reverse complement strand
ACCGTATGAACTAGAATTCCTCAGGAAGAAGAGTTCATCTGGAATGAGAGCTGATGAACAGAACCGGATGACATTTTTAGACAACTGTTTCACTGCCTTGGCGGACTGAGATGATTTATAATTAAGCAGGATCAATTTTAGTTATTCATTAGAGAAGAAGAAGAATAGAACCGGATGAACTAGAGTTCCTCAGGATTATTTATAATTAAAAAAAATCTATTTGCAACGGAAAAATTAAGATTCATGTATTTTTCCGGAAGAACATTCATTCCGGATGAATGTTTATAACCTTCCGAAACATTACCTTTCGCCACGCACATAATTTCATACCATGACCATTCGTCATCTACTATTTAGTCACACAACCTAATAACAGTGGCCATATGTTCTAGCTTTTAGCCACATAACTAAGTAAAAACAGTGGCCATTGCTCACATTTAGCCACGCATAATATATACTTAATAGTTTTGTTTTTAATTTACTAAGTAATAAAATCTACTCTTCCGTCACACAACATTATTTTAGCGTGGCCATACATTCGTTTTTGGTCACACGAATAAAAAATCATAAAAATTCCGTGGTCGTTTGGTGCATTTCGCCACTCTTTTTTAAGTGTGACAAATAAGTGCCATGTGTTTTTGTAAAACAGTGGCTAAAGCCACTGCACCTGATTGGTATTGTCACATAAACAAAAAAATATGTTGCTAAAGGGTCCAAAGGCTATATATTTGGCCACGGGTACAAAATATGTGTGGCTAAAACTAGTGTTTCTTACCTTTAGCCACATTTTATTTAAAACCGTGGCTAGGTGTTTTCGAAAAAACCATGGCTAAAGCCACTTTTTGACGTAGTGTTCCCTCAGCATTCGTACTCCTCGTAGACGATTGTAGTTGGATGGTCAGATAGCCAAAGAGGGCCGAAAGGTGGCTAACCTTCTGCCAGTGAACAATCTTAAGCGAGGATATAAGCAACTGTTTAACTTTCCTTAACCATTGGTAAGTTCTCCCAAGTAATATTAACTTCTATTTACAAAACTAAAAACACAATCTTATTTTATCTTTATTTTATTTTCTTCTTTTTATTTTAGTCTACTTAAACATTTTCAAAATAGATTTCGTTAGACGTTAACAAAGATAAAGTATTAAAATCCCCACTTTCCATTGTGTCTTTGATCGACCCCGATTCAACTTACCACTACCATACTGCTCCACGATGGGTGCACTTGCCCGTGATGTGGTGAAATAGTAGTTTTCAGTAAATCGGGTTTTAAAAATTTAAAAGCTTCAAATGCTAAAAAGGTGTCACAAAATAATATCATATTTTATATATACACCACAACACACCAATACAACTTTCATCAACTAGGACACTTTGCAAGAGAGTGTCCAAGCCCCAGAAGAGAAGGTCAGTCACAAAACTAAACTCATGCAAAAGCTCAGGGAAGCCATCAACAACGCAGCAACAACAACAAGAGCAACACACACATGGTGTTTCAAACTCACAACCAACTCAACCAAAACCAAGCGGAAGTGGAAGCAACAACAACAACAACTCTATTGCAGCTGTGGCTAATCAAACGAAATATGTTGACTGGGAAGAAGTTATAGTTGAGTTTAAACCAACCAATCATGCCCTTATGGCAAAGGAGGGTTCCTCATCTGATCAGGTAAATTCTATTCTTGAGAAAGTATTAAAGCACTTATGCACTCATGCATGTGTTGGACAGGTTCATAGATATAGAAATCATAACATTGAGTTAATTGAAGAAGTGTCAAATCTAAATGTGTTAAAAGAATGCTTTAGAAAAACTGAAAACTCGTACATTTCAAAAGTCACTAATCTTGATGAAGAAATTGAGCATTTAAAACAAACTAACTCAAACTTAGAAACTCAGATAGATGATTTGATTTCTAAACTGAATACTTCAAGGAAAGAGACCCAACATGCTAAGGCAGATGTGGGTGAACTTGAAGTAAAGTCAACTGAAGCTCAGTTTACATGTGACAAATTCCAAACAGCTAATGAAAAAGCTGAGAAACTGTGGAAAGGTGCAATGTATGGGAAAACTGGAATTTGTTACTCATCTGTTAAACCACATAGTGATTACTCACCTGTGATTAAACCAATTCTAGCACTAAAAACAGATAACACTGTTAGCTTAGTTGTTGATAATATTGCTCCACAACTGAAATCACTAGTGTAAGCACTTCTGCATCAGTTGATCAATCAAATATGTTGAAACCAACACTTGCTATTCCTCCACCCACTCTCTATGAACCCAAGGATTCAAAAGTTTGTGGAAAACACGTTGAGAAAGTCCAAACCAGTAAAAATCAGATGTTTGGAAAAATGGTTTACAGTTAAGAAACAAGTGACAAATCTCTTAGATCTACTCAGTCCTTTGATTCATTGAGGATTCCTGAAGTTTGCGGGAAATTTGGTCACTTAGCAGCAACATGTTACTTTAACCCACTGAACAAAAATCAATCTTCAAAATCAGAAGTTGTGAAAAATCAAAAGTCTGATTTGTCAAAGAAACTAACAGGAAAATTTTCTCCTGTGAAAAGTCACACAGTCAAATATTTTGAATCTGATTCAAATAGAGTTCTCATTGGAAATGAAAGAAACAAAATTTTTCTGTATTTAAACAAAACATATTTCTGGCTGGACATCAAGCGAGACACTTTTCCGCTCGAACTCAATTTCAACCAGCAAACAAGAAAAAATTCAGATCCATAACTGCTTCAAAACAAATACCATCTGTTAAATTCAATGATAATGTTGAACTCTTTGAAGACCAAGGAAGAAGGAATCCTTCACGAGGAAAAGTTAATTCTCGTAACATGTTTCAAATAGAGAAAAGTTTTGGTCAAAATGAGTTTATGTCTAGTTCAAGCACAAGTTCATCCTTTCCGCTTCAAGGTGAATTTTCTTTTTCAAAATAGCTTTGCATCTCAAAAGTTTGCTACATCACCTGGAAAAACTAGAATTTCTGATCAAAATCAATTTCCAACCAGTGAGTTTGTAAAAACTGAAACAAACAAGCAGAGGAAATTCAGGGAGTTTTGGAAAGGAAAGCTCTTGAGTGAAAAAAAAATAGGAAGTGAGAGATCTCATTAGTCAAGTCAAGCTCAAGAATTAGATTTTGAAACGGATGATTTGCTTACAGAAAAACCTGTTTTAAATACTCTACTACTCAAAGAGTACAAGTATAATAATGCTTTAGGAAGACCCAAGACCACAAAGGCTTGGGTCCCCTACAAAAATTACCCAATTTTTTATATGTGTAGGTGCAGAATAAGAGTCAAGATCAGTTGTGGATCGTTGACAGCGGGTTCACCAACCATATGACAGGGAATAAGCACATTCCAGAAAACATAAAAATACACAACGGAGGATTAGTTTCATTTGGAAGCAACAAGGGGTACATGTCAGCTCAAGGAGATGTTACAAATGGTTTGGTAAGCTTTGACAAACTCAATCTTGTTGGTACTTTGACCTTTAACTTGCTTAGTGTCTCACAAATGTGTGGCAAAAGGTTAATGTTTTGTTCAATGAGAGAGAGGCCATATACTTAAATCTGAAATAAAAATTCCCGAGGAAATGATTTTACTCAAAGCACCGAGGAAAGAAGGTTTGTATGTCTTGGATATGTTAGTTGTTGCACCTACCAGTGGCACTACATGTTTTATATCCAAAGCCTCTATTGACGAATTTGATCTTTGGCATAGAAGGCTAGGACATGTGAATTACAAGAATATGAATAAAATTGTTAATCTTGGTTTGGTCAAGGGCCTTCCTGTCAAGCAATTCACTTGTTCTGAGCACTCTGTGTCTTGCCTCGAGGGTAAGCAACACAAGTCATCCTTCAAACTAAAAACGTAAGTTCTATCTCACAACCCTTAGAGTTGTTACACATAGACCTTTTTAGGCCAACAAGGGTGATGAGTTTGGGAAAGAAATCATACTATTTTGTGATTATTGATGATTTTGTGTAACACCCTACCCGTTGATTTCACCATTTCAATGTTAATAAAATATGGGTCGGAAGATTTTGTTTAGATTACTTTCTAAACCAGGTTATAACACTATAATTTTAAAACAAGTTAATGATTAACTTCAGTGGCTTATCAGAGTGCGACAGGTTTCAAACATTCCAATAACCACAAAACAACCATAACTTTCAACAACTGGTGTTAGGTTCCTCCAAAAGACTCCATGCTCGACCCGGACCCATCAACTAAGCTTAGTACATGTCATTAACACTAGTAACACGTTAGCATTAATGACAATTACCCACAGAACCCCCAACTAAGGTTAAAATTTAATAACAAACAACAATCATCTATCTTAAGTTCTAGGTGTATCGCTTGGAACAAGTGTTATGGCAGGCGATACGCTTGCCATGGCATGCGTATCGCTTGTTGCATCTCTTGCTCTAAGCGATACGCTTGGAGCCATAATTCCAGCGACCAGGCTAAGATTTACTTAGCCAAATTCTGCTCATTTCCAGATTTCTCATACAAAGGTCCACATTTCATACCAACCTTTCGAACATTCATTTCCTGAATTTCTAACTTCATCATCAGTTCAATAACACAATTATAAACACATCTTGATTCACACTTCGAAATTACATCATATAGACGTAAAAACCAACCCGTGAACCATTAAGCCCCATTCTTGCTAATTATCATTTCCAGCCATCCGATGATTCAATTGAACATCCTTGCATATAAACAATATCTCATGCATCAAAACATGAGTTATTTCACTACCCAAACTTGCACATATACACATTCCACAATTCTACCATTTTAAGCATTCGCATAACTAAATTCAACTTCTCTTGACACAAGTTCCATGTGTTAAGTATATACACACTCACCCGATGGTGCATTCTTGGTTTCTTGGTTATTTCTAACCATCTTCTAATCCAATATCACTTGGATACCTCAATTTCACATTTAACCCATACGTGGAACCGTATTGACTAACCCAAATGGGTCAATCACTTTCTATTTTCATTCTTATATCAATCAAGAACATGAAAATTACCAAAGCATTTCACTTTCATGGCACTAACCATTTCACACTATTAATTATACTAAAACATGTAACACATATCACATTTCTACATATTCAATTTACACCATATGTTACTCATCTTAACCCCAAGCGGGTCATACAATCATACTTTATGTCTCACATCTTAGCTTACCCATGATTACCCTATCGGGTCATATTTACACATTTATTATAACACCCTAGGGTATTATCATTCTTACCCTAACGGGTCATTCCCTATGTTCATACCCCAAACGGGTCATTTGTTACAATCCTACCCAAAAAGGGTCATTCATTACAATCCTACCTAAACGGGTCATTCAATACACTCTTAACGCAAACGGGTCATTCATTTTAATCTTTACCCAAACGAGTCATTCAACATACTCTTAACCCAAACAGGTCATTCATATATAACTTTACCTAAACGGGTCATTCAACACACTCTTATCCCAAACAGGTCATTCTTTCAGTCTGACCCAAACAGGTCATTCAACACACTCTTAACCCAAACAGACCATTCTATTCAATCTTTACCCAAACAGGTCATTCAACACACTCTTAACCCAAACGGGTCATTCCATTCAATCTTTACCCAAACAGGTCATTCAACACACTCTTTACCCAAATGGGTCATTCAATTCAATCTTTATCCAAACGGGTCATTAAACACAATCTTAACCCAAACGGGTCATTTATTTCAATCTTTACCCAATGGGTCATGCAACACTCTTAACCCAAACAAGTCATTCAATTCAATCTTTACCCAAACGAGTCATTCAACACACTCTTAACCTAAATGGGTCATTTAATTTAATCCTTACTCAAATGGGTCATTCAACACACTCTTAACCCAAACGGGTCATTCAATTCAATCTTTACCCAAATGTGTCATTCAACACACTCTTAACCCAAACGGGTCATATTGCACACATCCACATAATATACTTTATATATACACTCTTAACCCAAATGGGTCATATTGCACACATTCACATAACATACTTCGTATATACACTCTTAACCCAAACGGGTCATATTGCACACATTCACATAACATACTTTGTATATACACTCTTAACTCAAACGGGTCATATTGCACACATTCACATAACATACTTCGTATATACACTCTTAACTCAAACGAGTCATATTGCACACATTCACATAACATACTTCGTATATACACTCTTACACTCAACATACTTCAATCATACACTTTAACCCAAACGAGTAATTTTACACACTTTTCTATGTTTCTTTACGAAGTTGTAGTCTTCATCTAGCTACAAACATCCTACGTTATTTTACGCCCGAACGCCATATAGTCATTTATAACATTCAACTAACTCATAACTCTGTTGATGGTAAAACAAATATATATATATATATATATATATATATATATATATATATATATATAGCGACATACTACTTTAACCACTCTTGTTTTACCTCGAGTCTTCATTCTAGCATTCCTTAATGGCTTGAGCTCCCACCATATTCACCTATAATTAATTAAGCGCTTAGCTTAATAATCCATAACATAATCATACTTGACTCTCAAGTACCCTACTAACTATCATTCGTCAAACTACACACTTTGAAGTTCAACATCTCTTTTAGGCATTTTCACAAACACTTGGTGTGCATGAAATGCCTAATTTATCTCATACACTTTTAACATACCAATTTACCCATTCTTCACATACTTGCATCTCATTTTACAATTCTATGTAAACTTTACAACCTTTTTTTTCATTTTTCACATAATCAAGCACACATGGGGTTTAATTTAGCAATTCTAACCCATCTCCATGATCATGTTCCAACTTTAAGAGGTGGTTTAAACCCATTTTCATCATCCACTAAAATCACAAGAACTTACAAATGCAACCTAAGAATTAGGCTTCATTTACATCTAGGATGCTTTTATAACTAATTTCATACTTCAATTTAACCAATTAAGAAGTATCATACATGAACAACTTATAGAAAAGAACATACCTAGCAACCATATCACGAACTTAAGGGAGAAAAACGTGGAGAAAGTGTTCTAAGACTCCCAATTTCGCAAAACCCCCATAGATTCACCTCCATTTGAGCTTGATTCAAGGATTTTGCTACACCCTAGTCTTCCTCCACTCCTAACTTACGCATCTGCGTTTTTTTAATGAATGAGGAAGCTAGATTTTGTTTATATAAACTATTTATATACTGCCCCCTCTATAACGGTCATTTTATCAACTTTAGCCTCTTACTTATATTCTACACATAACACCCTCAACTTTCATGGATTTTCTATTAGTTATTTATGAGTTTAGTAACTGTAACACCCCAACCGACGGCGGAATATACGTCGGGGCGCTAATATTGTCCAGATGCTCACAACACTATTAAAGTTGTTATATTTAATCATGCCAATTTTCATAAACAACCAACAAAGTCAAACATAAACATGTCACAAAACATTGAGTCCATACATCTCATAAAAGTTCTAGTTTTATTTATAAGGTCTACTAAGTCCCATGCATAATCATAAGGCGTCGATAACAAGATCAAACAGCACCACCTGCAACATGTAGAAAATACGATCAACTACAAGAGTTGGTGAGTAATCATAGGTTTAGATACGTACATGATAAATAGTACAACATGCGATTATATGTTAAACCACGAACACAAGCATAGTAAACCAGAAGTGAAACATAGCACATGGGGGTCGACGTAACCCAAGCCCTCGGCATTTAGGCTTTCAATCACAAGGCGCCACACGCGAGGCAGGCCAAGTGGGTTGCCAGACCAACGGATCCATTATTGTAACCCCGGCTCAAATGAGTTAATGGGAATACGTCTATGAACATGAACATGAGCAACACATAAGTACAACACACACAACACAATCCATAGCAATGATCAATCAAGTTCACGTATACTAGGCACATAGATCTAACACATTACTCGTATGCGGTTTTGAAAAATAAAGTTCAAGAACATGATTTGAATACGGTACATGTTGCACCCCAAAACTTAAAAGAAAAGGGGCTATGATACTCACCTCACAGGTGAATCTAGAAGAAATATAAGCGATATCGATGCGCGAAAATCACGTCCGGAGATCACCTTGACGATTGACCGAGATTGAGCCAAAAATATATTGATAAGTGAGTAAAGTGATAACCGTGACTTAACCATGACACGACATGACACAACCAAATCACGAATCATTAGTGGTTTACTCAAGTGATAGCGTACGGACTTACTTTGGGTTCCAGTCTATTCTCTAAGTAAGGTTGAATGGTCCTAATCTAGCAAACAAGCATAGAAGTCAAACTAGGTCAACAAAAGTAAATAAAGTCAATTTTCATGATAGTAATTCAAGGTAATTCACATGTTTATCATATAAGTTCAGATCTAATATAATCTACCATAGATTTTATAGATCTACTTGAATCTAGCATGAACCCAGCCAAGTTTAGCAAGAATCTAGTCAAATCTAGCATAATAATCGGCTTTTGGTCACAAAACAAACCCTATTGAGCATGCATGGTTGGATATATCATTTAAACACATAAAAGTTCATGATTTGTTGGTCTTACATACAGATCTAACTTCACATGCCAAGAAAATTATAGATCTAAACATGTTAGGAGGTAAAAATGTCATTTTTGGAATTTATGACACACATTTCTAACCCTAGATGACACACATGTTGAGATCTAGACATTTTATCATGTGAAACCCAACCTTGATGATCATAATACATGGATCTGGTCCTAAACATCATTCATGAGGCAAATCAAGTTCATTTGAAACATAAAAATAGAATCTTTATATTAAACGCTCTTCATCCCAATGACACCACGTATCTAAACAAAAATCATAAGTAAATCAAAACGCGTTTTGGGATGTTACATTTTACCAGATAAACTTGTGTTTTCTTCTTAAAAACAAAAGACGAAACTGCTGGATTGTTAAAAACTCTTGTGATTAAGTTAGAAAATCAACCAAAATTGAAAGTCAAAACAATAAGGTGTGATAATGGTACAAAATTTAAAAATCATGTTTTAAATTCTTTTTGTGAGCAAAAGGGAATCACTAGACAGTTCAGTGCTCCCAGAACTCCACAACAAAATGGAGTTGCTGAAAGGAGAAACAAAACACTAATTGAAGTTGCTAGAGCAATGTTTGCTGATTCAATACCCCCTTTTATATATTGGGCAGTGGCAGTAAACACCGCTTTCTATGTTTAAAACAGAATTTTGATTGTTAAAGGCAAGAATAAAACACCTTATGAACTTTAGAGAAATAGGAAACTAAATATCTATTTCTTTAAATCCTTTGGGTGTCATGCCACAATTCTTATAAACAATGAGCTTGAAAATGCGTGAGCATCGGATCGTCTACTCGATCTAGCTATATCGGATACGAAACGTAATTAAACCAATTGTTTTATTGATCAAAGTGAACAATTACAATCAGTAAACACTCAGAAACAGACTCAGATAAACACTGTGAGAAACACACACTTATGCTATGATCTCACTTGCTCTCCCTCAAAATACAAAGACAAACGTTCTATTTATACTCGACTGGGCGAACCCTGGGCGAACTGCCAGTTCGCCTAGATCCGAACTGGCAGTTCGGATCCAGTTCGCCTAGCAGCTTGAACTTTGTCTTGAACTTCTCATCGTCTTGTCTCGATACTTCACACGATGCACATATTATGTATCAACAAACTCCCCCTCGTCGTGTGTAGTATCTTTTCAACTTATCAAAACTGTATCTTCAATCAAAATTGCCGCTCAAGTGTAGAATCCGTTCAAAAATATCTTCAAACAAACTCCACCTCAACTTGATAGTAGCTTGATCTTGAATACTTAACGATGTTTTTATCATCAGCTTCAGAAGACTTGAAGGTGTGACATATCTTTGACTTAGCAACCTGCTCAAACTTTAAATAATCTCGGCGCAAAATGTCTCTTTGAGACTACAAGATATATTTTGAAAATTTGATTTGTATCACGTGTTGATCAAGATCGAAAACAAATCAGAAACAAAATCTTTTTGGCTTTTAGAAAGTTTATATCAAAACAAACCTAAAATCTTTTTGATTTTTCAAACTTATGCTAAAACACACCAAAAATCTTTTTGTACTTTTCCGAAATGAAATGAAATTGCAATACATAATCAAACTCTATTTTTTATATGAGAAAGATCACTATACGGGATCATATTGGTATTGACGCACTGAACTATACTTCAATTTTAGCTAATTGAAACATATAAGTCAGGAAGAATCATACTTATAACATCTGTATATGTTAAGGGATTGATTGGATTTGCTTTGACCAGTGTATCCCACACTATCAAGACATATTCGGACATTTTTCTTTTTCTTGTGTGATTCAACTTGTGATTATCACATAGTATAATGCTTTCATGATATCGTCAACTGTGTTCCATGCAAAAAGAGATAAGAATGTTAAATCGTCTACCTTAAGGTCGATTTTTCGATACGCAGATAAGGCCTTAGATTTAACAAAATAAGAAAAATAAAACAAGTTGAAATTGTATAATTCAACAACGATCAGGTCGATACTTCCGTATACGCAGAGAAAGTCTGATGAATTATACGAAACACTAAAGAAAATAAAAAAGAACCTCAAATGAACAACAATCAGGTCGATCTTTCAATACGTAAAGAAAGTCTGATCGTTTGAGAAAATAAAGAAAATCAAACAAGTTTAAATATTTGCAAAATGAACACATGTATACATAGTGACTTCTCATTTTTTATCTTCACACTTATTTTTCTTTTTGTCATGAAATACGCTTCAAGATGTTATCCACATGGTCAAGCATAGTATTTAGTGTATATCACATCTGAATACTTTCTGATTTGCTGAGTCTACCAAACATATCAAACAATGATCTTATGGCTCTTTCATCTACTCTATCCATGAGTCAGATACGTAAGCCAATGTACCATCATTTCCCAATGATCAATTTCTCGAAGTTTTATATATTTTGCATGTATTCAGCTTCACTATATATTTTGCATGTATTCATCTTCTTCCCATAACATGTAATTTACTTCTCCTTACTTGCAATTCTCCCCCTTAAAACGAAAAACTCTATTTTTGGATTTTTCATTTTATAAAAACAAGACACTATTTTTGGCTTTTGTTAATTTTCTTGTTCAAACAAAACAAACGAAATGTAAAGAAAGAAAAATTGATCAACCAACACGGATACCTTGCAGTTTAAAGTTTTAGAAAACTTTCAGGTTAGTAAGATATAACATGAAATTTAAGTTAAGCAGAATACTCCTTTATCAACAACTTTTTTTAATCGTCGATAGGTCTTCTAGAAGTACCTGCACATTGGTCAAACAAATTAGTTCATAACAGACCGGAAGCGAAGTGCTTTTGGTCGACCAGTGTCCTGATTTTGCTTCGAAACCACCTTAGGTTTCCATAGCTGTTGTTTTGGTAATTCAGTTTTTGATGAACTTGTCACAGGTGACTGTGATGAACTACCTACATTTTGAATCTTTTGAAAAATAGGAACAAAACGTTTTTACTTTAAAAAGAATGTAGGTTCAAATTCATCAAAAAACTCTGCCTTGTTCTTTAAAGAACTTTGGGTTGGCAGGTTTACCAAAAACTGGAGTCTTTTGAAATCTGTGATTTGAAACAGCAGGAATTGGACAATCCTTTGCCATATGCCCTTGTTGGCGGCAAATATAACATATGCGTTTAGCTTTGTCCCACCTTTTAGGTTCCTGCATAGTGTTGCAAACATGAATATCTCTAACATGATTAAAAGAAGAATCATATACCTGATGTTTGTGATCATAAACCCATTTGGATGTTGGGCTTTTAGAGATAGAACCATCAGAAGAAAATTTTGCATTTTGATTCTTCATGGTCGTTGAAGCAGCATTTTTGACAAATACTTTAGCAATCTTTCGTGCATCGACGCAGTGAAGAGGAAATTCTTGATCTAGAAAATAGTTGGTCTGAACCCTTGAGCTTGTAGAACCTCTTGGGTTGAACATTTTCAGTCTTGAATATCTCCTTCTTGACTTGCTTCATTGTGAGCTTCTTTAGATTTTGTGAATTAGAACCTTGAACACCATCATTTTCAACAACCTTCTGCTTAAACCCCAAACCAACACCTTTTCCAGAAACTTTTTCTTCAGATGTAGATGCCTTATATCCATTCTTCGCAAACCTTGAAAACTCAGCTTTGACTTCGTTGACACTTTTCTTTTCATTGAAAATCGTCTCATCAAATTCAGGTTGAGAACGAATCTTCTCACTAGACGTGGCTGACTTCTCAGTTTTTGTTGGAGATGAACCATATACAAACATTGGAACCTTAGGAATTTCAACTTGCTTGTTATTTTTCTTCCCTCTTTTCTTATTCTTCTTCTTTTTCACAACCTTATCTTCTTCTGTATTTGATGATAAAAACTTTGAATAATCATATTCGTCAACCTTTTCTTGCACCTCTTTAACTGCTTCTTTGATACTAGCTGGGGGTGATGCGGTTTTGTCAAACATCTTTTCAAAATTTGCATCATTTGCTAAGAAACTTGTGAAAGATTGAGAATTGGTGATATTGTTTATCAATCGATTGGCATCAATCAATTGGATCTTTAAATCAGAAATCCTTTGTTGAGCATCAGCCAATTCTTTTTCGGTAGAAATTAATCTCTTAGCAACCTTGTGAGTTTCAAATTTTTGCAATCGAAGATTATCAAGCCCATCAAACAATTATTTCTTCAATTTATCTTCATTTCTTTTCTGGATTTCAAGATTTGCAGTGTGCACTTTATTGACACTCATCAACTCCCTCTTTTTATCCAATAATTTTTCCATATCAACCTGATAAGCTTCAAGTTTACCAGCATACTCTTCAGAATTCTTTGTGAGCAGATCAAGCTTGATTTTTGATTTATCAAACAAAATTTTGAAAATCATTAGCAGCATCTTCTGCTTCATCCTTCCATTTCTTAACTTCCTTAACCAACTCCTCCTTTTCTTCCAGTAACTTTACAATCTTTGCTTCATAATCCTTTCCATCCCTTTTAGATATTTCCAAAACCTCATTTAGCAACTTGACCTCCTTTATCAAAGCATCATTTTTCAAATCTAAATCTTTTTCATTTTTTCGAGAAACTTCCAAATCTTCTTTTACCAACTTAAATTCATCAGAGAGCTTGTTGATTTCATTCAATAATGAAACATTCTCTTTCAACAGACATTCCATATTTTCAATTGATTCATAGGAACTTGGTTTTGAACTTGAATCTGAATAATAATCATCTTGTTGATCATGAGTGACGATCAATGCAGATATGTCAAAATGGTTGCCCCAATCATAAACACCATCATTCTGAACCGTTAAAGCTGTCTTATTTGTATTACTTGACGATGGTTGAGAACCATTTGTAGCTTTTGAAGTTGTCTTATGAATATGAGATTGCTGACATTCCCTTGCATAATGTCCTAAGATTTGAACATTTGTAACATTTAATCTTCGATTTGTCAAATCCCAACTTGTCATCAAAAGCTTGTTTTCCAGTTTTCTTGTAATACCTTTGTGATCTCTGCGTTAACATAGCCAATTGCCATGCCATATCCATTTCATTTAAGTGATCATCGTCAATTTCATTCAAATCATCTTTAATTAGCTGAGCCTTGCTAACATCATTGATAAACATTCCGAATGACGATGAAATGAGAGCAGAAACCAACTTGGCGCAATCATCAGCCGATTTAACCAAAAATGCATTTTGATCTGATGACTCTGGAATTGTAAAGCTACAACCTCTTGATGAATTAGTATCACCCGAAACTCCAGATATATTTCCAATAAAAGCAGTACGTGGAGCCAAACTAAGACTTGGTTTAGCCTTAGCAGTGATACTAGCAGCATTTTCACCATGATACAACTCTGGATTTTGCAATTTAGCTGTTGAGTTGTTGGAATTCATCATTTCCATTTCACGAGCACGGAGCTTACCAGTTAGATCATGAAACGTCAAAGTGGAAAATTCTTTATCATGTGTAAGAAACAACACATAATTTTCCCATTTTTCTGGTAGTGCTTCCATTATTTTCTCTTTCAACTCTTCATCAGTTTTCTCAATCCCCACAATTTTCAATTCACTAATAATATGTGACAATCGTGATACAAGAGCCGTGATGTTTTCATTCTCATAATGCTGGAAGTTATCAAATTCCTTATTTAACACCTTCTTCCGACTTTTCTTGTATTGATCGTTCCCTTCACACTTGCTGATAAAGCATCCCAAAATTGTTTTGATTTCTTTCAAGTACTAAATTGATGTAACAACTCAGTGGGTAGTGCCATCGTAAGATAACCAAAAGCCTTTTGTTCAAGCTCATATAGTTTTCTTTCAGCATTATCAAAGGTATGAACTTCTTTGAAATCTCCTTGATCAGTTCGATGAACATAAAGCTTCTTAATTGGAATCCACAATCGATATCATTCGTGCTTATGTAAGCATGAAAATCATTGCTTCCAATTTTAGTAATCCTCCAACTTCAACAACTTGGAAACTTTTTGGTTTGTTCCGATTTCGTTATCAAAGTTCAGCATGGTTTGCATTGCATTTTGCATAGCGGCAAAAGCTTGAAATTTCGTCATCTTTGAAAATTTCAAATTTTGATTGTCCGAACCACACCCGAACTCAAAAATCCTTAGCCGAACTGAAGATTTGCCGAACTGTATCCGAACTAAAAGTCTTATCCGAACAGGAACCGAACCCTTCAGGCACTGAACCCGAACTCAGGCTTCGTACAACCGAACAGTATCCGAACTAAAATGTCAGCCGAAGTATATCCGAACCCTAACCGAATAGAAGCTCTTAACCGAACTCTATACGAACTTAGCCAAATCAGTGCTCCGGACAGACGAACTAGAGCCGAACTCTATCCGAACAGAAACGAACTAAAATTTTTTCAAGAAAACTGAACACTAACTCAAGCGAACTCAGGTTCGGAGCGGTTACTGAGGCGAACTCTAGGTTTCAGATGATGGTTATTTCCGAACTAAAAGTTCTTCAGGCGAACAGAAATATTTTCGCTCAAAACTCTCGATTTTGGACAGATTTTGACGAGATTTTCAGCAGTAAATCAGGAGATATGATGAGGAATGCTTTAGGAACACATTTTGTACCAAAAACGACTTAGAAATGATTGAAAACTTGCAAAAACTCTCCAAATTTTTGAAAAATGACACAATTTGTTTCAAAAGGTCCGAAAATAGCAACCTCGGATCAATAGAGTGAACCAGAAAGCTCTGATACCACTTGAAAATGCGTGAGCATCGGATCGTCTACTCGATCTAGCTATATCGGATACGAAACGTAATTAAACCGATTGTTTTATTGATCAAGGTGAACAATTACAATCAGTAAACACTCAGAAACAGACTCAGAGAAACACTGTGAAAAACACACACTTAAGCTATGATCTCACTCGCTCTCCCTCAAAATACAAAGACAAACATTCTATTTATACTCGACTGGGCGAACCCTGGGCGAACTGCCAGTTCGCCTAGATCCGAACTGGCAGTTCGGATCCAGTTCTCCTAGCAGGTTGAACTTTGTCTTGAACTTCTCATCGTCTTGTCTCGATACTTCATATGACGCACAGATTATGTATCAACAGAGCTATTCCTAAACTTTGCTAAAAAGGTAGATGATGGATATTTTGTTGGATATTTTGGGGTGTCAAAGGCATACAGAGTATACAACAGGAGAACCAAAGTTGTTGAAAAAACTTTAAATGTTTTCTTTAATGAGAAATCAAAGAACAACTTTACTTCTCAGCCCACCTGGTTATATGACATTGATGCACTAACTGCTGCTTTCAACATAACTGTTAGTATTTCTGTATAGGAACAGGTAAATAGAACTTCAGCTGATGAGCATTGGAGATTGAAATCAAAGAGCTTTACCATTAACCCTCTATTCTTTTCATAACTTAGTTCCAAGCCTTTGAAGCCAACTGTTGTCAACAACTCTACTGAAGTTATTTTAGTTGAAGCGGATGCTGTTTAGGTTAAAGTTCAGACGGAAGCCACTTCACCTGAATCTCCGGTTCAACTTCAACCAGAAAATGACACTTTAGGTTCTTTGGAGAACTCAGACTCTGGATTCACCGAGCCTTCAAACTCAAATGATTATACATCAAATGAGCTCAGATTTGAACATGAATCTTATGAGTCAATGCCTAGTTCTCAAGAATTGAATACAACACCCGATCCCATCTCACATATTGATGATATTGAGCTAGATGTGGTACTTCTCAGCTTAATATTCCTACCAATGGTAGAAGCCATGAATTTCCCATCTACTCATATAGAAGAATCAATAGAATACATCCGATTGAGAATATTATTGGAGATGTGTCAGCTCTTTTGCTGACAATGAGCAAGTCTGTTGATGCAAACATCTGCTTCCATACTGCATTTCTGTCATAAGAAGTTCCTATCAGGGTTACTGAAGCACTGAGAGACAACAGCTGGGTAGAAGCTATGCAAGAGGAGGTGTTTCTGATCAACAAGCAAAAGTATGGACATTGGTTGATTTATCAATGGGGGCACAACTAGTTGGCACTAAGTGGGTGTTTAGGAATAAGAAGGATAACAGAGGAACTGTGATCAAGAATAAAGCTAGGTTAGTGGTTCAAGGGTATGCCCAAGAGGAAGGGATAAATTATGATGATGTTTTTGCTCCTGTAGCCAGGTTTGAATCACTCAGAATATTCTTGGCCTATGTCGCATTCAAGAACTTCCAGGTTTTTCAACAGGATGTTAAAAGTGCTTTCCTCTATGGGTTGTTAGATCAAGATGTGTATCTATGTCAACCTCCAGGCTTTGAGGACCCACACTTTCCAAACTAGGTGTGTAAGCTAATCAAATCTTTATATGGCCTCAAGAAAGCTCCTAGAACCTGATATGAAACTCTTTTCAAATTATCTTCTGGAAAATGGTTATAGGAGATGAGCTATTGACAAAACACTCTTCATCAAGAAAGTTGGTAAAGACATATTGATGGTGCATATATATGTGGATGATATTATATTTGGTTCTTCTAACTCTGCTCTATGTAAAGAATTTGAAGCTCTTATGCAGGCCAAATTTGAAATAAGCTCAATGGGAGAGCTTAGTTTCTTTTTAAGACTACAAGTGAAGCAAACTGCTACTGGTATCTTTCTGAATCTGTCAAAATACATTCAGGATATGCTAAAACAATTTTATATGCAGTCAACTTCGAGTGCCAAAACTCCCATATCCACCTCCCACAAGCTCTCAAGTGACTCAAGTGGTGAACCAGTGGATGAGCATATGTACAAAGCAAAGATTGGATCTTAAATGTAACTAACAGCAAGCAAGCCAGACATTAAGTTCAGCGTTTGCCTATGTGCAAGGTATCAATCATCACCAAAGGAATCTCACATGTCATCACTGTTAGGAAAAAGGTTGGGAAAAACAATTCTTCCAAGCGGAAACAACCACCGCTTAAAGTTCAAACGGAAGAAATATAGCTTTTAAAGAAAAAAATGGGGTTCGCTTGAACTTCTGGTTCAACTTTTAAAAATGTTGAACATTTAATTAACCAAAAGGCACTTTTCTTGAAGCGGATATGAAGTTAATTACCCATTAACTATTCGAGGTTCAGTAAATTACATTTATGTCCGAGACATGCTTAAAGGTGTTGTACCGTATAAACACTTAAAGCATTAGTCAAATCAAACACTGAACGGTTGGGCAAATTCTCTCTCCTCCACGTCACCCACGTCAAAGTAAATACCCTAAATTCCTGTCATTTCTTCACATTCCTCATAACTTCCATACTCAAATTCTCCAAAAATCTCTCCAATCTCTCAAGCAATTTCTCTCTAAATGGCACCAAAAGCAAGTTCAAGTGGCAAAAAGCGTGCCAAGGATTTGAAGTTCGCTGAACACAATCTGGTGGCTTACTTAGAGAATCCGAGCAAAACAGAAACATACTCCAAAATGATCGAATTTTTAAAGAAATCTAATCTCCATCACACCCTTACTTTTAAGGAAATGATATACAACGAGATCATGGAGGAATTCTGGGCAAATGCCAATGTTCTCGAAGATGATGAAGGTGTTGAAAGTGTCTCTTTAACGGTGAAGAACACATAAGTGTTGATCAGGAAAGATAAATCAGCTGTGTAATGCAACTCAAGGATGAAGACGGTTATGTCATGATAGATGCCCAAGTCTACCTACCCCTGTTCAGTGCCATTGGCTATGACGGTTCTAAAACAAGTAAAACCATCAAGAAAGGGAAGTGACCACACAAATGGCGTTTTCTTGCCCACATTCTGATGGTATGCCTTATTCCAAAGAGGGAAGGCTATGATGAATTAGCCACTGAAGAAGCCTTTGCATTCTATGCCGTGGTCAAAGGTGAAAACTTTAACTTTCCAAAACTGTTTTTTCACACCATTAAATGCAATGTTGAAACCTTTTCCTTCTATGTTTATCCAAGTTTTATAACCTACATTCTACAAACGGAATACCCTTAAATTTCTCTGAGCGGTAAGGTTTTGCAACAAAAACTTTTAAATGAGAAAACTTTCTCTAATTTGGCTATGAATAAGTTAGCTATTCTGAGAAAGGATAATGACCATCCTGTGCCCATTCTGAGGAAATTTTCGCTTGATCCTCATCAAGGTGAGGAGCAAACTGAAACTGTAGCTGCATATGAGCAAAATGCTCAAGGTGGCAGTGTTATCACCCAATAGTAACTGAACACACACTTATCCAATCTTCCTCTTCCATACTCCATTACTCATCCAAAAAGAGGAAGATAACTGATAAAACCACTACCACCACTGCCACAACTCCAACAAGTCCCCCGCTGTAAGTTCCAAAAAGCAGAAAATTATGGTTGTTAGGTCTCCTCCACCTATGCAAACCAAATATACCCAAGCTTCTAACCATGCTAAAGGCAAAAAAAACAAGTGGAAGCCAACCACATTGGGATTTTCTCCCATGGATGAACCTTCATTCGAGGGGGAGTCATTAGAAATGGATGCACAATCTCCATCCCCTAGGTTTTCACCCCATACTTCTTTATCACCTAGGATTGACAATGCAGTTACTCGGGATCTAAATGATGATGTTATTAACTCAAACACCACATTACATTAGAACATTTAGATGGATCTTAACCCTGCTATATTGATCTCCCACTCCTCTTTGGAGGTGAATCTCAGGAGTAATGAAGAGATTCATATGGAAAGGGCTTCTTCTGCCCAAGTATCCCCACTGGAAATTGGTGCTAGCAGTAACATAAATAAGACCCAATCCTAATTGGTCCAATCCTAAGGGTCCCTTAGTGGAACCAATGGAGAAAGAAATAATCAAGGAGAATCCCAAGTTCCTGGAAGCCACGGGTACTGAGCTTGATCAATCTAGGATTGATAGCTTACTTTTGTTCAAGGATGCTAGTAAAAAGCCAGTTGAGGACAGTCTTACACTACTTGAATTGTCGGTTATGTACAAATCTTTACAACAACAAGTGGATGCCCTCAATGCCACAGTTACCAGTCTTGTCAAATCTCAGATTGTGCCTCTGGTACCTATCACAAAACAGCAAAATGAAGCCCTTGAGGTTTGTTCTTTGAACCCAACAGAAGATCTTGGTATGTTTAAGCCATTGGAAGCTGATACTGTCAAATTGGGGAAGAAATTTGTCTCATCATGTGCTGAAATTTCAACCTTTACTGCTGCTACCACTAACCAGGAAGTAGATGAAGCGAAGAGACTTCCGGTTAACATGAGATGGATTGCCTTCAAGAAAGAAAATGTACATCCATTCATTGTAGAAGAGGCATGGGAAACCACTAAGAACAACAACTTGTTGCTGAGTCTCTATATGATGATCCCTCTCTTACCCAACTGGTTCAATCCTCACTGTTGGTTGCTGGTGCATTACCCGAACACATAGACGTGGTAATAAAGCTAATGTAGGAAGTAGTTATTCCAAGAGAAAAGGCTCATATCCAATCAATTCTAAATGTTGCAACCACTAGTCGGGTAAATGCAGAAAAATATGTGATTATAGAAATTGTGACTGAAAGTGGTAAGGTAATTGGTGAACCTGAAGCTAATATTGGTGAAAAGGTGTTAGGTGAAGGTGAGCAAACTGAAGTGGTTGAGATAGCTGACAATGAAATGGAAGTTATTCAACCGGATGTGGTGAAAGAAAAGGCTACTAAAGAAATTGTCTCCATATTTGTTACTGATCAACTGGTTATTCAAATGGAAAGCCAACCGAAAGATCAACCGGAAGATGAAGCGGAAGACATTACTCAGACCTTAGTCTCCATGCATAATAGCCAACATTATGTTCAAACGGAAGAAGTTGTTCAAGAGGAAAGTGCTCTGGCTATTCAAAAGGTGTCCAAACGAATGAAGCTCTTGCTCTCAACAAGTTTGTAGATGCTGCCAGAATTGATGCAGAAAATGAAAGATTGGCAAAGATATTCCGGGATGAATTGGAACTATATTCCATGGATTTTTTTGTTGAAGGAGTGTTTGAAGAAGCAAAGAAGAGATCAGCTGAATGGAGAATGCAGGTATATGTTCTCGTGAAAATAGATGACAATGAGAAGGATAGGTTGATGAGCATAGCCTCAAGAATGCCTATAAAACTGGTGAAGAATGATGACAACTATGAACTTCTTAGAATAGTTTAGAGAATTCTAATGGTAAGGAACTGGAAAACAGAGGAAGAAGTGTTCAATATGAGGGTAAAAGAACTCTGCAGCTATATTGATTTCCTATATCAAAAGCTGAAAGCTGATGCATCTGCTGTAAACACAAGCCTGGTTATGCCTCATCCCTCCGAAACAAGATATGTCAACAATTCCTTTTGTTAAACCTGAGATAGAGGACACCAAGGTTGAAATGCCACCACCTCCCTTCATATCTGAAATGTTCCCTGCACTAAAACAAACCCAATTCTCTTCATCACTCAAACCAAAAGGCCCAACTATATTCAAACCATTTCAACCAAGAAAATCCAAATATCTCCACCCAAAATTTAGAACTGAAAACTTCACTCCCTACAATCCAATTGACCCAAAACCAAAACCTACATCTGTTCTGGATATGTCTGACATATTTCCACCATCTCCACCTATAAGTCCTGCACCTGAATCCAGTAAACCACCATCAAAATCTCATCTCTTACCTCCTCTCACCATAAATGTACCCTCACCAATAGGTACCAATGCACCACCACAATCACCACCACCAAAATTTGCATCTGTTGAGCCTTCTTCTCCTTCAGTCAAGGGAAAAGGTAAGTTACCTCTTGATGAATAGTCAGATGATGATTCTGATGACGAGAAGAAGAAAAAAAAGAAAATAATTCACAGAAGAAGAAACAACCCAGGTGAAAACCCATCTGGTTCAGAAAGTTGTTAAAGATGTTTGGTACAAGTTAATTTTTATGAATAGCTTCGAAGACGAGAAAATAATTTGACAACATCATCTTATGGGGAGATTGTAAGGAATATCGCTTTTGATAGTTCTGGTTGATTAGTGATTATGAAGAAGTTCCGGCTGAACTAGGTTCAAACAGAAGTCTTTGTCCAAGCGGAAAAGACCATTCAACCAGAAGAAGCCCAAATCAACCGGAAGCGAATATTTTGGGTGAACTCTATTATTCATCAGATAAAGAGTTCAACCGGAACATCTCCTGCAACATCACATCAGTAGTCATATCGCCGGTAAAGCACCCTGGTTGCTTACTTTTGTTATCACACGCCATTCACCTCGTCAATCAAAGAATGTTCTTTTGGTATTTAGTTTGACTTTTGTATTTTAGCGGTCAAGATGATCGTATGAAAATCAATGGGTATCATTGATTTCCCTTAGCACTATATATAGCATAGTTAGTCACTCAACATTTGTATGCAAGAATACCGTGTAATATTGTTGAGTTAATGCAAATAGTGCCGAGTAATCTTTATTTCGTGTGTTACTATATTTATGCAAACAACTAATATTCACAAGTGTTGAAACTAATTAACCCGTTAAGTAGAGCGAAGATTAACTTAATTCCGCAAGGTTATTCTTACAAGTAAATCTTGTTAACTAATCTAAAACGGTTTAGATCTCGATCCCACAATACTATATAATAAACAAAAAGTTTGATCATACTTTAAGTAGAAAAAAATGACACTTGTCATCACCATAAAATTTTATATTAAGTCAAATTTTTAATAAGTAATTATCCAAATACTAAATTTTCATATTAAGGTTAATTGTGTTTAAAGTTTTAATAAGTAATTATCCAAATGCAAAAAAAAATATATTAACGTTAGTAATCATCCAAATACTAAATTTTCATATTAAGGTTTATTTTGTTTAAACTTTTAATAAGTAATTATCTAAATACAAAATTTTTATATTAAGTTTTATTTTGTTTTTGAGTAACAAATATATTTTAAAACTAATCATTTAAATAAACTCTATTTGTTCGTATACATAACAAATACATCTTAAAAGTTTTTTACTAACTTATCTAATAAAATATATAGCTTAAAACTAATCATTTGTTACTAACATATTTAATAAGTAATTATCCAAATACTAAAAAATCGTATTAAGGTTTAGTTTTTTAATTGTACTATAGGTTGGTTTTAAAAGTCGGCCTGCATGTTATGTTATTTAGAAATCTTAATCAAAAAAATGGTCTTTGTACTGGTACTTGACTACAAATTGTGTATCTTGGAAAACGTGTCATACTGGCAGAAGTAATATCGGGAAATAATGTCAGTGTTTGTGCATTTATTTCAAGAATTTCAATGTCTCCTTCAGGTAAAAAGATATCTTTTAAATTAAAAAAAATAAAAGACAATATCCGATCGCAATATGTAATATCCGATCGCAATATGTTTTGGAATAACCGTTAATAAAAGTCACGGGCAGTCACTTTCCAGAGTTGATGCGTTTTAAAGAATCCATGTTTCAGTTATGGACAATTGTACGTGGCTTTGGCAATAGTGAAGAGCAGAGATGAACTTAAACTTTTGATATTGGATGAAGATGAAAAAGTGACGAACTAGACGTTAAATGTAGTGTATAAATCAATATTTTCTAATTTCTATTTTTTTCAATAAACAATTTCTTATACTTTTTAATTCCAATTACTATACTGAATTTTAATTCATTATATAGTTTAGATTTTTTTTTAAATCCAACTGTATGATACACGGGTTAAAAACTAGTATTGTTATTATTAGATAAGCTTTATCAGTATTTATATATTTTCAGTAAGTGCCTAACAAATGTTTTGGGCCTTTTCTACAAAGAGCCGACAAAAAATGTAATTTTATTTTAACTTGTTTAAAATATTAAGAAAACTATGTATTGATGCTAAGTTTTTTTTGAATGGCGATGATATTATAAAAGCATGGCAAAAACCTCTAGCAAGGAGTTAGATGTCGCCAACAAAACGATTACATAGAGAAAGACGACCAATCTAACCAACTAGGAGATCGGTTGTTACAATGATTAACATACCAAGTATAACTCTATTTTTTAATCTCAAGCACCATATTTTGAATCGACGGAGGACTCCGATTGAATATCGCCTTGTTCCTTTCGTTCTAAATACACCATAAACCGGTGAGGAAAATGACTTTGATAATTTTACCCTTTCACTGGCTTATATGGCTTAAATGCATGTGAAATATATATATATATATATATATATATATATATTCCAATGGCTTAAATGCATGTGAAATATTCATTCGATGAATATATATGTAGGAATACATGTTAGAACAGTTAAACGTGTGAAAAATAAATAAGAATGTATCCTTACGTTGAAATGATACATAACGTATACGAGTATTATATGTATTTATATAAACCCGAGGCTTAGGAGTTAGTATAAATGTATCCCAAAGCAAATCGGAACATGAAATGAAAAGTATGAGAAGTAGAAGGGCTAAAATGTAAATTGATAGAAAATATATATATAAATATACGAATGTATATAAACTTTATCGAAGGTATCCCAAGCCCTAAAAATATTAGAAATATGTCCCATAATGTTTTGGTACATAAAATAATAAAAACATAAAAGTTCGAGGGCCTAGAGTGCAAATAATAGAAGTGTAGGGACTGAAAATGTAAAAACCAAGATTCTGGCCCGAAAGATCGTGGCTCGCGTATCGCATAGCCCATACCCACACTTGGCGCTATACGCGAGGGCTTCAATTACAGCAGAAACGAGTTTGGCTCGTTTTCAGCCACGTCCTTGTTGCTTGTTCTCCAAAATTCGATCTCTACGTGTCGTTTTTGGCCGGCTAGTCACCATAGTGTCACACCCCGGAAAAATGATTGGGTGTGAGCGAGATGGAATCATAGTCACAGATATACAGAACAACTACTACTAAATTCAAACATTAATTAAAACATAATATCATTAATTGTTGCAGCGGAAAGAGTGGTAAACGATATTGTCTTACATTTGAACTTTAAAAGTCAAGTTTCATTTATTAAAAATATAAAGTAGTTATTTAGGATAGATAGGGACTAGGACTCCAACGAAGCAGGTCCGAATATAAAGGCAAAGTCCCATTTGCACGGCTTCCATGATCAGCTTTGTTACCTGAGAAATCATGAGTTTAAAAGGTCAACATAAAGTTGGTGAGGTTCACAGGTTTAGGACTCGATCGTAAGATTGTAAAATAGTTTTCAGAGTACTTAAATGTTACATTGGCTTATTGTTGTAGTTGTATGATCTCACCTGAACCTTGATTTCAAATACTAACGGTTTACCCACCCATGGTATCCTCGCCCGAGAGATACCTGTCACAACCCAACCGACGGCGGAAGATGTCGGGGCGCGATGATTGTCCAGATGCGCACAACACTATTTAAATGTTGCGATATTCTTAATCAACCCATTTCATTATACATAAATATTCATTACAATACATGATAAAAATAAACAACAATGAATCAAATAAATCTTATTAATTAGGTCACACTAAGTCCACATGCGATCCTATAGTGTCAACAGCAAGAAGTCATCATCTAACAGCAAGTCCTGCAACATGTATAAAATAAAGGTCAACTACGAATAGTTGGTGAGTAAACATAGGTTTAACATACTACATAGATTAAACATTGCGATTCAATGAGTCAAGCGATAATATCCAATCATGATCAACGAGTCATATAAGTGATGTGCACCAACCCTAGACAATAAGGGAGCAATCACCCGGCGCCCAAGCCAAGGCAGGCCAGGTGGGTTGTCAGCCAATAGATCTATCATTGTTGCCACGGCTCGATGGTTAATGGTACACAAGCGATTAGCGATTAGTGATTAGTGACTAGCGAATATCCACACATAGAATCCAACAAGTATCACACAATAGAATATCACACATGGAACACATAGAATCGCATAGATTTTGCATAATAAAGAGTTTAGGGTTTTTGAATACTGATACATGTTGCACCCCAAAACATTGAAATGAAAGAGGGGCTATGAATACTCACCTGATATGAAGACACAATTTGAGAGAAAAGACACCACGAAATGAGGAAGGATAGACTCGATGATAATCTTGACGACTAGCGAGATAAAAGAATAAATCAATAAATAATTTATATAGTAAAATAGATTAACTTCACGACACGACCGACTCGACGACTCGTTGGTGATTAGGTAAGGTGATACGTACGTTATGGGTCCAATACCTAAACTAAAGGTAAGGTTAAAGAACCCTATTTTAACTATTTATATGAAAGTCAAACATGGTCAAACATAAGTCAACATGGTCAATCATAAGTCAACATGGTCAATCATAAGTCAACATGGTCAAACATAAGTCATCATGGTAAACATAAGTCAACATGGTAAACATAAGTCAACATGGTAAACATAAGTCAACATGGTAAACATAATTTGAACATAGGTCCACATAGTCATACATAGTCAAACATAGGTCATCATAGTCAACAAATTCAATTTCCATGATAATAATCCAAGGTAATATACATGATTATCATATAGGATCAGATCTAACATAAGCTATTATAGATTTTATAGATCTATTTGAATCTAGCATGAACCTAGCCTAGTTTAGCATGAATCTAGCCAAAACTAGCCCATTGATCGGCTTTTGATTCATAAAACAAACCCTATTTGAGCATGCATGGTAGGTCTATCATTTAAACACATAAAGACTCATGATTGATAGCTTTATATACAGATCCTACAAGAAAACTATAGATCTAAACAAGTTATGAGGCAAAAATGACATTTTGAAGCTTTATGACACACATTTCTACCCTAGATGACACATATGTTAAGATCTAGCCATTTTATCAAGGAAAAATCCAAACTTGATGATCATAATACATGGATCTAGTCCTAAACAACATTCATGAAGCAAATCAAGTCCATTTGAAACATAAAGGTTGAATCTTGATGAGTAAATCCCTAGATCTAGCCCTAGATGACATGCATTTCATAGATCTAGTCATGTTGGCACATAAAAATCCAATCTTGATCAAGGAAAACCCTAGATCTATAACATATCAATGATTCATCATGTTCATATCTCAAATCCATAGTCAAAATCACGACTTTCATGAAGATCCATACATCAAATGCATAAAAACCCTAGATCTATAGAGATTTCATCATGGATTCAAGTGAAATGGCAAAATCATGCAAAAAGGTGGAAGCTTTACTCATATAAACCCTAGATCTATCAAATACAACATGAATTCATGCCAAAAGTCATATAAAGTTCAGATCTTGATGAGGGTAGAAGAGAAGATTCAAGTTCCAACAACATAGTTTGAAGTTTACATACCGAAAGGGATGATTCTAGCTTGATCCTAAGCAATAAAGTCTTGGTCTTGGACCTCAAACCTTCAAGGAAGATGATCTCTAGGGTTTCCAGCCGTTTAGGGCCGTTTGGGAGTGATTTGGGGGAGGAAAATGGGGGCTAAAGAGGTTAATGATGCTTAAATACCCGAAATTTAGGGTTTCTGCCAAAAAGGTCCGTGGGCGTACCGCCCTGAATATGTCATTTCTGGGCGTACCGCCCTAAAGTGGCAGTCTGGTTCATGATTATCGATTTCCTGATTCGCGTGCTCGGTTCTTCGTTTTTCGATGTTTTCGAGTCCCGTTTCTTCCCAAATCACACCATTAAGGGTCCCATCATTCACACAACATTAAATCCACTCAAAATGATAACAAATATGTCACGTAACTCATTCTTATGCACAATTTAGGTTAAAACATGCAATTTTGGTCGGTTTTGGCGTACGTATCGATTTTGGGCAATTCACCAACAATTCGCGACTCGATCAAGTGTGTAATGACTCGTGACATTATAATTGATTATTAGACACATAAAAATGTTTAATTTGATATACGGTGACCAATTATGAGATTCCCGGTAAACGACGGATCGTGTACCGAATTTGCGTAAAAACCCGAAATTGCTTTACTTTCAGTACGAGACATCCAATTTGATTCCAATTGATTGAAATTAAGTACTCGCTTTCGAAAATTGGCTATAAATCATTTAGATCCATTAATTGGGGTGTAAACACCCTAAAATTCTTCCGGTTTTCAGTAATTTACAAATCGGTAAATCGCGTAAATTCAAAACGGGTCGGATTTCTCAATCGGATATTTTACAAATGTTACAATACCGAACAGAGCAGAATAACTGACGTGTACCCCTTGACAATATACGAAGTCAGGATTGGAGCTACCAAACTGGGCAGGGTTGTCAACCCAAATAGATCTATTCACTAGTTATCGTTTCGAGCAGAACTAATTGAAATCAACTAATGGTGGGATTCAGTTGTGCTAACGTTTATAACGATAAAGTACCAGTTATTGGGCAATCAGTAAGAGAACAGATAGTCATACGGCTAACAGTAGACCATAACATTAAGTTAAAACATTTTATCAGTTCATGATTTCTCCCCCATAAGTGTAAAACAGTTGTAAAGAAAAGGGGTCGTGAAACTCACTTGATTCAGTGATGATGATGGATTTCCGAGTGGCAACTAGTAAGTAATGTCCTAATAAAACATAAGACAACATGCATAAGGGTCCACATAATCATTTGAGTAACGAACGTTACCCAAATGATACCGGTCAAGTCTTGACATATAATCCCGTTTGTAGCGTTTGAAAACCCGTTATTTAATCAGTTTACAATTAGTAAATGCTAATGTTCACCTATAAAGGCATTTAATGCTAATTGAATACAAGTAACGAACATGTGATAACGTATCATGAAGATCAGTTCAATCAAGTCTTGAATATTGCTTTAAATAATCATATTTATTATTATTTTTATGTTTGCTCGATCGATTGAATAGTTAATCGTGGTAAGTTATCTATATATCACTAAAAGTTGAGCAGTGGCACAATTGTGAGACCATAATGAATGCTAAATCATAAATACGGTGTACTTGAAACCAAGCATTCGGTACTACATGCTTAAGTATTGTGTCATAAATACAAATACACCATGTTGAAATAACACCATCATCATCATCATACATCATCATAGAAAATAAATGAATATGGTTATTAATAAACGTCATATAACAATAAATAATATAATTAATTAAAAAACCATCGGTCTTCTTAAACTATCCAACTTCTTGCAACTCCTAACCAATAAATCTCATATTAATCATCATAATTTTCATAATAAAAGCATCATCCTTTAGCCTTCTTGCAACTCATGTTAAATTAATTAATGCCATCTTTTCTAATCCTATATAAACCCATCTAAACCTCATTTGCTTACCCCCTCCCCACTCCGTGTCTCTCCCCCCTTATATCATGTAAGTTGTATTTTATTATGTAACGACCTTTGTATTAAAAATTTGGATCATGTTTTGCTAATTGGCCTACGCTTGCATGTGGTCGGTCGGTGGAAAGGAAATGTGGACATGGGCATTTGTTAGCATCCGTTGGGAAAAAAATATACCAGCGGAGGCTAACAAAGAAAAGAAATGGTCCTTTGGTAGCATCCGTTGGGAAAAAAAATGTACCAAAGGAGACTAACAAACTATCTACTATAGTAAAAGTTCGGCTTTAATGGCCCTTTGATAGCATCTGTTGGGAAAAAAATGTACCAACGGAGACTATCCACTACAGTAAGACTTCGGCTTTAATGTAGGAATATGTTGTAACCCTTCCTTCCTTTTTGGCATGTCCTTACGTTTATAAAAACAGGAACTTGCAGGAAATAGGCAGGTATCAATTCCCTAAGTAAGGCTTTCAGGGTTTCTCTTTCCATCCTTGTCTGTGAAATAAATATCAGGGTTGCCTTGACCAATTTCTTTTATCCATTTAGGTAATGGAATATGAACATCATCACCAACATTACCTCCACATTCATGAAATGACATTACAACCTGAATACAAATCATATTTATTGTTCTTTGGGTTTATATAACAATTAAGAATTATGCATGCACTATGGAAAACAACCTGTAACTTAAGATCCAATTCACGAACTATAGCTATGATGCTTCATGATTGTTAAAATCAAAACAAACAGATGTATGTTTTAAATAGTTTGATTTGACGGTGATAAATATTGGGTTCTTTAACGAAGTATTAGAAATTAATGTTTTTATCATAATGTTATGATCGGTAGCCATCACCATTTGATGTAATGGTCCATCTCCTTTGACACCAAGACTAGCCATATGCAGTATGGAGGCTCAAACTAGGAAAGCTGTCTCTATACCTTCACAATTCCAAACAATTCTCAAAAACATAAACCAGGTTCTTCATCAAAATATCCCAAAATTGAAATCCCATATCATGGGCTATATATTAAATATAAATTGAAATAATACTGATATGTTTAGCCATAATGATACTAATATAGTTTGTGAGGTTGTAAAGATTTGTTCCAGTATTGAGTATTGATCACTATACATCAGAATCCAAGTTTTGATCCACATTTATCCAGCACCTACAAAGCATATGAGAGGTAGGTACTCAAACTTTCATTTAATGTGTGTTATTTTTGTTTTGATATATATATAGTGATGCGGTTTGTATCTTTTAATCATTTTTGATACCTATATGCCCCAAAATACATCATATTTGCTTTCCACAGTGGTTATATTTGAGACCTATGTTCCCCAAAATACATCATATGTGACGGCCAAGTACTGATTCAAATTAAGTAATTCACTGTTTTAAAGAACTTATATTAGATTAGATTTCACACCCAAAAGCTACTGATTAAGGAATAAGTATGGTCTAATTTATTTTGGTTGCTTTCAAACTTGAATTAGGACTTATTTTGGCTGCTTCTAGAGGTACGGATTAAATTTATTTGGATTGGTTTTATATTCTGTTAATTTTAATATGAAGTTACATTACAACACATGTTTGTCTTTATTAATACTTTTCAAAGTTATAGAATAGATTTGTCACATTTAAAATGGACTGGCCAACACATGCTCTCTATATATGCGTATGTGTCAGTGTACATACATTTTTTATATCTAAAACAGTATTATTTCCTAGATGAGTTTTTAGCCAAACGAAGGTAACCTTTGTATTATAATTTTATCTAACCTTAGCCATGTTCTCCCATGTTGATACATCTATAGCATCCACATTTTCCATATTTGTCTCAAGCAAACTACCCAAATATATAATCCACATTTTTCACATTTATCTCCATCTTAAATCAATTCAAGCAAACTATAAAAATGAGATACAATCTGTCAAAAAAAACAAAAAAAAAAAAAAACAAATCATCTTAAGCTTTAAACAACAGATTCATCAAGCATCTTAAGCTTGGATTAAGATCTATTCTGCCATTTGATTATGATTATGATTATTTGAGGTCATAGTTATCAGATTCATCATTTGTTAACACTAATGATCGAGTTTTTGTACTCTTTGTACGAGAGGCTACCCATTAAGATTTATTTAAACATTAACCATCTTAAGCTTTAAGATTCTAATATTTGTATGAGAGGCTACCCATTAAAATTTAACAATAAGATTTATTGAACTTGAGATTCCAATATTTAACTTACGAGAAGATGATGTTAAAAGTGAGTAAATTGAACCAGTTGGTGATGAGAAGTTCGAACCTGGAGAATACGATTTCGTACTAGGTTTTGCAGGGGGTGAGTTGGTGCATGATGATGATGCTTTCGAACCTGATTCGAAGATGGTGATGATTTTGAACCTGCGTGATGAAGATGAGCAGCGTAAGATGAATCGTCGTGGTCTTCAGCGAGAGAGAAAGATAGAACGTCGTATGTGGATTTTGTATTCATGAAACCACAATAAACAATTGAAGGATAAAATAGTCATTTACCTACCAAAGGGGATATATGCAATTTTTAGTTTACTATGGGTAAATACGCAATTAGAACAAAAAATAGGAGGATATATGCAATTCACCCAAAAAAAAAATACGGTGAACTTTTTCTTACTTCATTTGATATTGCTTCTCCACAATAAACATCTCCCCTATAGGAGATATATTCTTTAACACAACAAAGTAGTTAACTAAAACTTTAGCCAAAATGCAATGTAATTTTATATATGTTTTTAGGTTATCTTGATTTACATCTAAATTCTCTTAGACAAGTTTGTTTATATAGACACAGCAACTCGCGGACAAAAATTATTGTATTAAACAAATTATAAGTTGTTGGTTAATAAATCTGAATATTATATTGTTTCCCCGCATTAGCCCCATCACGCTACCATCGGCGTCTCCATCTCCCACAATCGCCTCCTCCTACCATCCTTCAACTCCACAACCACTGTCACACCCCCAATTAACCACTAACGGAGTTTATACCGTTAAGGGGCGCGAGCAAACCAGGACCACAACCATTAGTTACAAATACTAAACGAATCAGAGTAAAGTCCAAAACATTCATTTCAAACAGTTTCAAAAGTTACGCAGCGG
>JBCNJP010000008.1:42752234-42809987 GCA_039602395.1 Deinandra increscens subsp. villosa | reverse complement strand
TCTTCAGGTGAAAACTTCTTTTCTTTCGATTCATGTTCAAATACAACGATTGGCTTCTCCCCAGACCCTTCAATGACCTTAAAAGGTCTAGTATCAATGTCTTTCTGCACTAAATCTCGCTCCCATTAAGCGTTTAACATCTGCATATTATTTATAATGATATAAAAAACAGAAAGCTTAAAATTATGTACTGCTCCTAGAATATGAAAGTTATTGATGAAAAGAACTTACCAACAACACTGTTTTTCGGGTACCTAGTGATTTGGTTTTTTGCAGCCTCACTAACAAGAATTTATGTTCCATTACAAGCAACACATGAAGGAGTAATCTTGTTACCTATATTTTAAAAACGAGAGTTTACATGATAAAGTAGTTACTTCATTCCAAGCAACACATGAAGGAGTACAATATGTTTCTTTACCTCTTTTCTTCCAAGATCAAACACTACTTTTGGTGCATTTTAAATGCGTAAAGATAGCCAAAGAGTGTGGTGAAACACATTTGTGAAATCAAATGAAAGTAACAAGTGTGCACCATGATTCTTGTAAACATGAAATCGAAAATTTCAAAGTTAGTTGGTTAACAAAACTCAAGCCTCTTCAAACTTAATAAAAATCATAAAAGGTGACTAACAAAGATGATAAAATGCTTGTATATTTAATTTGGTCCTAACACTTGAAATGTGTTAGTAGATTTCATTATTATTTATTTGTCCTAACACTAAAAGTGTTAGTAATTTGCATTTATATTTGTTAATTGGTTCTAACATAATGTGTTAGTAGATTGTATTTAACTTAAATATTTGGTCCTAACACAAAGTGTTAGTGGATATGAACTCATAATCATGTTATAAAAATGTTAGGTAAATGAAAGGATATGATAAACATGTTAATGGACTTATTTAAAACTAGATTAAAAACCATGGTAACTTTCATATATTTTGTCATGACAAGTAAAAGAAAACAAAAAGAACACTTCTTGTTTTAGCAAAAACATAACACATTAAATGTGTTATAAAAAGTTTCAAGGCAAAAGTAATTTACTAGATTTTTTTTTACTAAAAATGGAAGGAATAAATTTATGTCAAATGATTAATTTGATATAAATTTTTGGATTTATTATAAGTTTTAGAGATTCCTTAAAAATACTATAAAAGGCAAGAAAATCTAACATTTGTCTTTTAAGAGTAAATGTGGATTGTTTATATAAAAACAAATGATTTTTATAAAAATAAAGACTAGTCTTACATATTGGAACACTTAATAAATTCTTATGATCATTTGAAAACTTAAAACGATCAAAAACATAAATACGTTGCGTAGTAATAAAACCGGGACCACACGGCGATATACGTAAAAACGTAAATGTTAGAGATTTTCTTTTAAACAAAATTTCTCATCATGTTTTATAAAGATAAACTTTTATAAATCCAAGTGCCGTTATGATATTTTTAAAATGTTTAAGGAAATAAATATTTCATGTCAATGAAATATTAAAAGATTTCGAAGATATAAATTGTTGTAATTAAAAATGAAGATTAAAATCCTTATATGACTAAAATCTAATAAATAATTATTCTTGATTTATAATTATTTACTAAAGGATTTAAACTATACTTTATTCACCAAGAAGTGTTAATCATAATTATTTAAAAATAATTATAACTTGTATGGTCAACGAATCAAACACATAATTATTTAACTAAAAATAATTATACGAACTCATAATTATACGAACTCATGAAAATAATAATAAACATTATTATTTTAACTCGATGTTCAATACTTGATTTAAATTATTAAATGTTAATTCCTTGTTTATATTTATTGGACATAAATATAAATCATCACACAAAGTGTTTATTTAATAAATACAAGCTAACGGGTTTTCAAACGAATACAAACGGGATTAAAATGTTAAGATTTGACTGGTATCACTTGGCTGATTTATGTTACTCAAATGATTGTAGACCTTATGCATGTGCCTATTTAATTATTAAGGACGTTACGTGTTACCGTGCCTACACAGTTTATTACCACCTACCTGCTGAATCAGTGAGTTTCATGACCCCTTTTCTTTTAACTGTTTTATACTTTGGGGGAGAAATCATGAAATCTGATAAATGTTTTTTTACTTAATATTATGGTTTATCTGTTAGCCGTATGACTGCTTGTTCTCTTACTGATTGCCTAATTATGGTACATTATCGTTATAAACGTTTGTACAACTGTATCCTACCATTAATTGATTTTAATTAGTTCTGTACGAAACGATAGTTAGTGAATAGATCTATTTGGGTTGACAACCATGCCCTAACTGGTAGCTCCAGTTCTGACTCCGGATTGTCTGGGGGTACACGTCAGTTATTCTGCTCTATTCAGTATCTCTCGGGCGAGATACTATGGGTGGGTAAATCGTTAGTATTTGAAATCAAGGTTCAGGTGAGTTCATACAACCACAACGGTAAACCAATGTAAATTTAAGTATACTGAAACTGTTTTTACCAACTTTAAAAGTAGAGTCATAAACCTGCTTTTGGAGTCATAGTCCCAACTATCCAAATAAACCGTTTTATGATTTAACATTTAATTTAGACTTATGCTTTTAAAATGTAAGACATTATCATTTTCACTATCTTTTATGCTGCAATGAAATGACGTAATGTTTTATGAAGTTTAAATTTATTAGATGTTGTTCTATGTATCCTCGGCGATGATTCCATTCTCGATTACACCCGAATCCGTTGACCGGGGTGTGCCAGATTGGTATCAGAGCCGTGGTTATAGCGAACCAGGATAAACAAACAAACAAAAACTGACCCTGGACTATAACACACTCCGAAACTACCATTTGCATGCAAGACCTTATCTTCCATATGTTTATTTATGCTAGGTTATGTGTTACTTATGCATTAATTTCTATGCCATTATGATGTTACTGACCCATGTTTCCTATTGGAATATTTATCGCAGAGTCTAAGGAAGTTATTTGCATTGTCGATTCCGATGGGGAGCAAAGTGTAGAGGACTACACCCCTTCACCAGAGGACTCCACTCCTGAGGACTATACGCCCTCACCAGAGGATCACGTACCTTCGAGCCCCGAGCTAGAGGCGGCTACTGTTGGTACCATCCGCCGATCCACCATACCATCCAGTTTCTTGAGGTCACTTAGGCCACTGACCTCAGACGACACACCAGACCACCCTACTCCCACCGCCACTACTGGCGGTGTGGCCCCTATTGGTGCTCTAAGCACCACTGACCCCTTTGCAGACCGTGAGCAGTCTGTAAAGACTTACGTCGCCACACCTGACGGCGGTAGACGGGGATACACCCCGGGACGAGCACCTGGCCTATCCCGGAGCCGTACGGCTAGTGCTACCCCTGAGGAGCCTGCGCCCAAGAGGCGCTATGTATTCGAGCTGCCTCACATAGCTTGAATGCAGGACTAGGTATAGGCCTGGAGGATCGAGGAGGAGATCCCAAGCAGCTATGCACGGGGCTAGTCCTCTCTCCCCGATCCCTCCCGCCGTGTCCCTATGGGTATCACACCCTTCACTGAGGAGCCCATACCCGACACGGTACCGCTCCTGGTAGCCCGCCTGAGGCGCATCAAGACGGACCTTGGTGAGCTTCATGCAGATGTTGACCAGCTTCCGACCACTAAGGAGGTTAGGATCCTTAGGGATCGGATAGCCATGCTGGTGAGACGCATGTGCGCCACTGAAAGCGCCATGGACACCCTTCATGCTCACATGACTGGGCTAGCATGGCCACCACTGATCTGCTTCTCTCGCATGAGAGCCTACAGAGGAGAGTCACCACACTGGAGCTTATATCTAGACGACTCCTCTCCACCCTCCTTGCCATGACCCAGGGCCCGACTTCCTTTATCATGCCCCCAGGTCCACCATCACCACCCTTCTAGATAGATTTGGCCTAGTCTTTTGATCGCCATTTTATAGATGAAACATGTTATTATCTTTTGATGTATGACCGGGACTGCGAGTCCATGATGAAAACTTGTTTCTTTTGGTATGTTTTATCTGTAATATGGTGGAAAAACAATGGTTGTAGTATGATTATGATTAATGTTATCTCATTATGGTTATGAAAAATCTGCTATTATCATGTTATGGTTGTGTTATTTATATCGTTTTTGTTACTGCTATGGCACGTTATGTTACTTCATCCTTTTCATCTCACGTTTCTTGGTTGAGTTTGCGCGTAACATGTTATGGCAATTGATGTATGTCGTGGCAGCTATTCTCGAGCGTGTAATAACCACATTTACATATTATCTAAAATTTTCTTTATGTTGACAATTGTAACTTAAAGAAAAATCATGCCGCCACGACGCCGAGCCACCAGGAACGTTTCACCTCCTCCATCCCCTCCTCCTATGACTGCTGCTGAAATTGAGGAGATGATTGCTAATCGCGTCGCTGAAACTGTACCCGCGGCTGAGACCCAACGTCAGAATGACGATGGGGCACGCAGTAAGAACGAATTAACCAATGTTAGAAAACATTAGTCTACAATTCCACCAAATTGTATTCAACGTTTTAATCTAACAAATGCAGGCCACCGTGAGTGTTCATATAAAGACTTTATGAATTGCAAACCCTCGAATTTCAAGGGTTCTGAAGGCGCTGTTGGTTTAGTTCGCTGGTTTGAGAAAATGAAGTTCGTCTTCCGCATAAGAAACTACCCTGAGCAGTACATGGTTAAATATTCCACATGCGCACTCACTGATAGCGCTCTGACTTGGTGGAACTCCCATGCTGATGCTATGGGTATGGGTGTGCAAACGGGTTTTACCCGTCATACCCGTACCCGACCCGTACCAAACTCGTACCCGTTTAAGTCAATAAAGTAAACCCATACCCGTGCTTTTATTTACAGGGTTTAGCTGGGTCTAGACCCGCAGGGTTTAAGGGTATTCGGGTCTTGACCCATACCCGTTAAATAACCACAAGTTCATACAATCTAAGAGTCTAAGATCAAGTAATCCACATGCAATGTAACAAAGTTGGAGGTAGAATGTGCCAAAATAGTGATTCAAATCAAAATGAATACGAGTATGAAACTTGAATGCTTGAACCACAAAAAAATAAAGAATATGTTAGAAACTTACAATTATGAACTTGTGATAGTAACTCATATGAGTACATTATATATTATGAATGTCTTCCAATCCAATCTCATCCATATACTTTTAAAATGACGGATAATCAGTATGTTTCATAAATATAAAGATTATATATTTTAAAATTAAATATTATTAATTTAAATGCATATCCAATCCTAAAAGTTTTTTAATTGCATATATGTGCGACATGTTTATTGTTTACGTACTTTTTAGTTATTTTATTTTATTCCATTGAATGCGACCTACAGGATTCATATATGAAATCGTACGAAACGGGTCTTACCCGTTATAACCCGTACCCGACCCGTACCCGGGCCTTACCCGATTAACACTATTTTCAAAACCTGTGATCCGACCCGTATATTAAAAACAGGGTCCACACAGGGTCGGGTCTATCAGGTTTACTGGAATGTATAGGGTCAAACCCGTTTCTTGCTCACCCCTAGCTATGGGAACTGATTTGGCTTATGCCATGACATGGGACGAACTCAAACAACTGCTTCGCGATTAGTATTGTCCTAAAGAGGAACTTCAGAAACTCAAAGCTGAGTTCTGAAATCTATCCATGAATGGAGTCGATGTTGCTGGCTATACCAAGAGGTTCCGTGAGCCCGCTCATCTCTGTCCGACCATGATCACTCCACTATACAAGAAAATTGAACGGTACATCTGGGGACTTGCACCGCATATCCAGGGGAATGTCCTTCCTCGAATCCTCAGATGTTTTAGGATGCTGTGCGTCGTGCACACAACCTTGTTTACCAAGCTAACTGTCAAGGTGTGAACCTTGGCAAGAAACAGTCTGAGAGCAAAACCCCTGATGCTAGTACCACTCCCTCTTCAAGCAAGAAGCCTGACAACAAGCGGAAACGAGGATTCTGGAAGAATCGTGACGAGAAGACCCCTGCCAAGGAAGCCGAACCAGTGAAAGTCTATGCTGCTACAACCCCTACTCATGATGTCCGAAAGACCAGGTATACTGGTGGAGCACCCCTGTGCAACAAATGCAACCTCAACCACACCCTCAATTGTGGAAACGTCTTCTGGAATATCTGCAAGACGAAAGGGCATGTAGCACGAGATTGTTCGAAGCGCACCTGTTACGGTTGCGGAACTACCGGACACTTCAAGAAGGACTGCCCGAAGGCCAGAAACCAGGATGCTAATCAGGCTAGAGGAAGAGCCTTTGTGATCAATGCTGATGACGCTCGCCGTGACCCCAACATGGTGACGGGTACGTTTCTACTAAATAATCATTATGCTTCTGTTTTATTCGATACTGGTGCCGATAGAAGTTTCGTGTCTATCGAATTTGGAAAATTACTTGAGATTACTCCTTTTGCCTTAGACACTAAGTTCACAGTAGAATTAGCAAATGGAGAATTAGTAGAAACTGGGATAATCTATCAAAATTGCTCGCTAGAACTCTCCGACCACTCCTTTAGCATCGATTTAATGGCCGTCGAATTAGGAAGCTTTGATGTAATCATTAGTATGGATTGGTTATCAAGGAACCATGCGGAAATTGTGTGCCATGAGTTAGAATGCCACTTGCAGATGCAACACTCTAAACGTGCAAGGCGAAAAGAGTGGAACCAAACTAAATCTCATATCTAGCATGAAGGCACGAAAATTCCTTCGTAAAGGATGTCATGCCATCCTAGCACATGTGACTGAGAAGAAACCGAAGGAGAAGCGTATAGAAGATGTTCCCGTTGTTCGCGAATACCTGGAAGTTTTTCCCAAAGACTTGCCAGGTTTACCCCCGACGCGACAAGTAGAGTTCCGCATTGACTTAGCACCCGGTGCCGCCCCCGTAGCCAGATCTCCGTCCTGTCTGGCACCATCCGAAATGCAAGAGTTATCTAGTCAATTACAAGAATTGCTAGATAAATGCTTCATCCATCCAAGCCACTCTCCATGGGGAGCACCCGTGTTATTTGTTAAGAAGAAAGATGAAACATTCCGGATGTGCATTGACTACATGGAATTAAACAAGCTAACCGTGAAGAACCGTTAGCCGCTTCCAAGAATTAACGACCTATTTGATCAACTTCAAGGATCAAGTTTTTACTCCAAGATCGATCTGAGATTAGGATACCATCAACTCAGAGTTAGAGATGAAGATGTTTCGAAGACAGTGTTCAGAACACGCTATGGCCATTATGAGTTCCTTGTAATGCCATTTGGTTTGACAAACGCACCAGCTGTGTTCATGGATTTGATGAACCGCGTATGCAAACCTTATCTGGATAAATTTGTTATCGTATTCATTGACGACATCCTTATCTACTCCTGTAGCAAGGAAGAACACGAACAACATCTGAAACTTATCCTGGAATTGTTGAAGAAGGAAGAACTCTACGCGAAATTCTCCAAATGTGACTTTTGGATTCGCGAGGTACACTTTTTTGGTCATGTGATCAATGATCGTGGTATTCACATGGATCCCACAAAAATTGAAGCAATCAAGGATTGGAGTACGCCTACGACTCCAACCGAGATTCGACAATTCTTAGGTCTTGCTGGCTATTACCGCTGATTCATTGAGAATTTCTCAAAGATAGCCCAGCCACTGACCGCTCTGACCCAAAAGGATAAGAAGTTCATATGGGATGCTAAGACTGAAGCAGCATTCCAGTTGTTGAAGCAAAAACTATGTGATGCACCAATTCTATCACTGCCCGATGGAAACGAAGACTTCGTTGTATACTGCGATGCATCGCATCAAGGTTTAGGTTGTGTATTAATGCAATGAGAGAAGGTCATCGCCTACGCATCACGACAACTGAAGATTCACGAGAAGAATTATATGACCCATGATTTTGAACTCGGAGCCGTTGTCTTTGCTCTTAAAATCTGGAGGCACTATCTTTATGGTACTCAATGCACCATATTCACCGATCACAAAAGCCTCCAGCACATTTCAATCAGAAGGAATTGAACATGAGACAACGCCGATGGGTGAAACTGCTGAATGATTACGAATGCGAGATTCGTTATCACTCGGGCAAGGCTAACGTTGTAGCTGACGCCTTGAGCATAAAGGAACGCATCAAACCACTTCGTGTTCGAGCGTTAAGTATGACCATACGCTCGAATCTCACCTCCCGGATCAGATAAGATGTACCACGGTCTGAAGAAACAATTCTGGTGGCCTAACATGAAAGCCGAAACAACCACCTATGTCGGCAAATGCTTAACATGTTCAAAGGTCAAAGCCGAATACCAGAAACCTTTTGGATTGTTGACTCAGCCGGTAATTCCGGATTGGAAATGGGAAGAAATATCCATGGACTTTATCACGAAACTGCCTAAGTCTAGATCGATTGACGAAATCTGCGCACTTCTTGCCAGTCAAGGAAAAAGATAACATGGATAGACGAGCCAAACTCTATTAAGGAAGTCGTCTCACGACACGGTGTGTCTATATCTATCATATCCGATCGTGATAGCCGTTTCACCGCAAACTTTTGGAGATCTCTACAGAAAGGTTTGGGTACTCGACTCGATATGAGTACTGCCTACCATCCACAGACAGACGGCCAAAGTGAGAACGATTCAAACACTTAAAGATATGCTGAGAGCATGTGTGATTGATTCCGGACCCAATTGGGACGAGCATCTCCCTCTTACCGAATTCTCTTATAACAACAGTTATCACACTAGCATTCAAGCCGCTCCCTTTGAAGCATTTTATGGAAGAAAATGTAGATCCCCACTCTGCTGGACTAAGATTGGAGACAGGCAATTAACTGGTCCCGAGTTGATCTATGAAACGACTGAGAAAATCTTTCAAGTCCGTAATCGTCTGAAAGCTGCCAGAGACAGACAAAAGAGCTACGCCGACAACCGACGCAAACCCTTGTCCTTTAAAAAGGGAGATCGCGTCATGCTAAAGGTGTCACCTTGGAAAGGTGTCATTAGGTTCGGCAAACGAGGAAAGCTCAACCCTCGTTACATTGGTCCCTTTGAGATCACTGAGACCATTGGACCAGTAGCTTACCGTTTACGCCTGCCTGCCGAACTGAGCAGCGTACATGATGTCTTTCACGTATGTAATCTTAAGAAATGCCTATCGGATGAAACGCTCATCATCCCTCTTGATGAAATCCAAGTTGACGAGACCCTGCAGTTTATTGAGGAACCTGTCGAGATACTTGACCAAGAAATTAAAACGCTGAAGCATAGCCGCATGCCTATAGTCAAAGTGCGATGGAACTCTCGAAGAGGACCAAAGTACACATGGGAATGCGAGGATCAAATGCGTCGAAAGTATCCTCGCCTGTTTGGAAATGTCACATCTACCAGTAACCAGAACTAAATTTCGGGACGAAATTCTTCTAACTGGGGGAGAATGTGACACCTCGTCCAAAACAGGTCAAACCTCACTCCGTTGACTTTCTGATTTAAATATTCATACATTTTAATTTTATGATTAACTGAATAATTTCGATAGTTAACTGATAACCGACAATCGATTTAATCCCGCATTTGTATACCCGCAAAATATGAAAGTTTTCATATTTTAAATATGGAACTTCAATAACAAAAATGAATATAAAAATTTGACTTTTTATATTTTATCAAAACTAATATAATCCGTTTCACCTTAAATCGTTTAAGGAATTTAAAATGTGATTAAAACGTTCCGTTGTCAAGACTTAGCCAAACGAGAAACCCATTAAACCTATTGGGCCCGGTTAAACCCAATAAGCCCAAAATGACCCGGATAAACCTGAAACTTCACCCGATGACCCGACTCGATCAACCGAATCACTGACCCGACCCGCGGCCCAAATGGCCTTGGGCCGAAACCGAGTCTCTTCCTACCTTCGGCCCACTCGAGAGTCGAACCCAACCCACCTTTTCTTCTCGGCCCAACCATAAAAACCGACCCACTTCCTTTCCAAATACATATGGACTTCGGCCCAACCTCCACTCTTTTAATTTTGATAAGACTTGGCCCATTGAATTTTTATAGAATTTAGCCACTAGTCTTTTTATAAAAATTTGGCCCATCAACCTACAAATTTCATCACCTTTGTAATAAATTATGCTTGGGTCAAGTTTATAAAAATCATAATTTTTATAAACACCTAACCCCATCATATTTTTATAAAAGTGTGATTTTTATAAACACCTAACCCCATCATATTTTTATAAAAGTTCCTAATCTTTTATAAAGTTTATAAAAATTAATCAACCTACAGCTAGAAGAGTTGGGTGAATGTGGGTTAGACAACTCACCTAGTCTAGAGAAAGATTAGTGTTATTAACTAATGGTTAATAACACCACCTTTGGCTATAAGAGAAAGCCTCCACCCACTTGTTCCCTCACACCACAACACCCAAGTCACTTGCTCCCTCCCTCTTCCTTGTCCCCCCTTTTCGGCTGAGAACTCCCCATAGCCACCCCACCGCCGTCGACCAGCCACCTCCGGCCACTGCCCCGCCGTCGAGGACCACCGCCGGACTACCACAGCCCCGCCGGACCAACGCCACCTCCCCCTTTCTTCCCGGTTTTCTTTCTCCACTCCTTGTGAGTGTTTCTAACCTCCTTCCTCCTATATTCTTACATGTTTAACACCCAAGGAGAAGCCCAAGTCTTGACAACTAAAATTTTTGAATGCTTGCGTTTTGTTAGACCAACTAATAAAAACTCTTTTCTTTACCTCTTTTCTTTAAAGATCAAACACTCTTTTTGGTGCATTTTAAATGCTTAAAGATAGCCAAAGAGTGTGGTGAAACACATTTGTGAAATCAAATGAAAGTAACAAGTGTGCACCATGATTCTTGTAAACATGAAATCAAAGATTTCAAAGTTAGTTGGTTAAAACTCAAGCCTCTTTAAACTTAATAAAAATCATAAAAGATGACTAACACAGATGATAAAATGCTTGTATATTTAATTTGGTCCTAACACTTGAAATGTGTTAGTAGATTTCATTATTATTTATTTGTCCTAACACTAAAAGTGTTAGTAGATTTGCATTTATATTTGTTAATTGGTCCTAACACAATGTGTTAGTAGATTGTATTTAACTTAAATATTTGGTCCTACACAAAGTGTTAGTGGATATGAACTCATAATCATGTTATAAAAATGCTAGGTAAATGAAAGGATATGATAAAGATGTTAATGGACTTATTTAAAACTAGATTAAAAACCATGATAACTTTTATATATTTTGTCATGACAAGTAAAAGAAAACAAAAAGAACATTTCTTGTTTTAGCAAAAACATAACACATTAAATGTGTTATAATAAGTTTCAAGACAAAAGTAATTTACTAGATTTTATTACTAAAAATGGAAGGAATAAATTTATGTCAAATGATTAATTTGACATAAATTCTTGGATTTATTATAAGTTTTAGAGATTCCTTAAAAATACTATAAAAGGTAAGAAAATCTAACATTTGTCTTTTAAGAGTAAATGTGGATTGTTTTTATAAAAACAAAAGAGTTTTATATAAATAAAGACTAGTCTTACATGTTGGAAGACTTAATAAATTCTTATGATCATTTGAAAACTCAAAACGATCAAAAACATAAATACGTTACGTAGTAATAAAACCGGAACCACACGACGATATACACAAAAACGTAAATGTTAGAGATTTTCTTTTAAACAAAATTTCTCATCATGTTTTATAAAGATAAACTTTTATAAATCCAAGTTCCGTTATGATATTTTTAAAATGTTTAAGGAAATAAATATTTCATGTCAATGAAATATTAAAAGATTTCGAAGTTATAAAATGTTGTAATTAAAAAATAAAGATTAAAATCCTTATATGACTAAAATGAAATAAATAATTATTCTTGATTTATAATTATTTACTAAAGGATTTATACTAGGCTTTATTCACCAAGAAGTGTTAATCATAATTATTTAAAAATAATTATAACTTGTATGGTTAACGAATCAAACACGTAATTATTTAACTAAAAATAGTTATACAAACTCATGAAAATAATAATAAACATTATTATTATATTAACTCGATGTTCAATACTTGATTTAAATTATTAAATGATAATTCCTTGTTTATATTTATTGGACATAAATATAAATCATCACACAAAGTGTTTATTTAATAAATACAAACTAACGGATTTTCAAACGAATACAAACGAGATTAAAATGTCAAGACTTGACCGGTATCACTTGGCTGATTTATGTTACTCAAATGATTGTAGACCTTATGCATATGCCTATTTAATTATTTAGGACGTTACGTGCTACCGTGCCTACCTGCTGAATCAGTGAGTTTCACGGCCTTTTTTCTTTTAACTGTTTTATACTTTGTGGGAGAAATCATGAAATCTGATAAATGCTTTTTACTTAATATTATGGTTTATCTGTTAGCCGTATGACTGCTTGTTCTCTTACTGATTGCCTAATTATGGTACATTATCGTTATAAACGTTTGTATAACTGTATCCCACCATTAATTGATTTCAATTAGTTCTGTACGAAACGATAGTTAGTGAATAGATCTATTTGGGTTGACAACCATGCCCTAACTGGTAGCTCCAGTTCTGACTCCAGATTGTCTGGGGGTACACGTCAGTTATTCTGCTCTGTTCAGTATTTCTCGGGCGAGATACTATGGGTGGGTAAACCTTTAGTATTTGAAATCAAGGTTCAGGTGAGTTCATGCAATCACAACGGTAAACCAATGTAATATTTAAGTATACTGAAACTGTTTTTACCAACTTTAAACGTAGAGTAATAAACCTGTGAACCTTACCAACTTTATGTTGACCTTTTAAACTCATGATTTCTTAGGTAATTGATGAAATCTCTGGAAGACATGCAAATGGGGCTTCATCATGCTATCGGACCTGCTTTTGGAGTCATAGTCCCAACTATCCAAATAAACCGTTTTATGATTTAACATTTAATTTAGACTTATGCTTTTGAAATGTAAGACATTATCATTTCCACTATCTTTTTCGCTGCAATGAAATGTCGTAATGTTTCATGAAGTTTAAATTTATTAGATGTTGTTCTATGTATCCTCGACTATGATTCCATTCTCGCTCACACCCGAATCCATTGACCGGGGTGTGACAGAAACGTAGATGGAGACAGGAGTTTTATTAAAAACTATAACAATAAATAATTAATGGGGGCAAAGGAATTAAAGGAATTAAAATATCAATTGTCATCAATACTTCATTAATTTAATCTTTACCCTAAAGTATACTATTGAGTTTAACTTACGTTCACATGTATTGATGTTTACAAGATTGAAGATAACAAATTCAATATTTTAACAAGGGTTCTTCTATACTCACACCTCTTCACTTTTTTCTACACCCCTTTACGGGGTTGTAAATTGATTTACGGGGGCTGTAAACGTTTTACGGGGGTGTAAACTAGTTTACGGGGTCGTAAAAAGACGCCAATTTCGAAGAATTCAGAGATTCCCTGACTGATTTGATTGTATTACGGGGGTGTAACAAAACTTACGGGTCCGTAAAGTTTAAAAGTTCTACAAAATGCGTTTCAACCGTTGCCGTCTTTTCAATGGAAAACTTATTAATTTGGTAACTTTAAAATAATTTGTAATTTTATAGTGTTAGGAGCCAATCTCTAAATTTATCAAATCATTATTTTTTAAAAATTTATCTGGATTACGTTTATATGTTATAATTTAGTAACTTTAAATTATTTTTAAAAAGGTAACTTTAAATTATTTTTAAAAAGGTAACTTTAAATTATTTTAAAAAAAAATTACGGGGCTGTAAATGTAGTTTATATGTTATAATTTGGTAAATGTAAATTTATCAAATCATTATTTTTTAAAAATTTATCTGGATTACGTTTATATGTTATAATTTGGTAACTTTAAATTATTTTTAAAACGGTAACTTTAAATTATTAATTTTTTTATGGGGCTGTAAATATAGTTACGGAGCTGTAAAAGGGGTGTAAGTTTAGGAATTCTGACATTTGACTAGTCAACTGTCAGAATTTTGTCTTTTAGCTATACGGCGACGTAACTATATTTACGGGATCGTAAAAGGGTGTTAAAATAGAATAAAGGGGTGTGAGTATAGAATCCGCCTTTAACAAACCACATACATTACAAAATAACGGAACTAAAATTCATATTCAATTAACATGAATAATTAACCAGATTAAAGACAACAAATATAAGGATTTTATGAAACACATAAAACACGAAGTCTTTAATTAAGCTAAAATATATATTCACACAAAAATCATATAGATCAATGTAACGTAATAAAGGACAAATGAAAGTGAGGATTTATTAGCAATGCTTTAGTAAAGTCATTGGTATGGCTGATATGACCAAATACAATGAAATTTGGCATGTTTTGCTAAAGCAAATGCTTCTCAAGCCAACCCGAACCTAGGATATATCTCTTTAGTTTAGTAGTAGGATAGAACCCGTATATTATACGGGTTGAATCAATAAAAATATATATATAATTAATCATTCATAGAAAGTTAGGTGAGTTTATAGTTTTATTAAAGTTATGTTGAACACATTTTGATTGTTAAGTATAAAATCTAAACTATTATCATAATATTAAAATGTTATTGCCATTAAAAAAATTGTTATATATCTTGGTATACATTAGAAAACTTACAATTTTTTTTTTGTCATGATGTTTAAAATTTCTATATTGGATGACAATGGATCATTTGATATGGTAGAAAAATTATTTAATACTAGATTTTTTGTCGCTTATGAATTTCTCTATAAATAGTATCATCCATAATGTTGATTGAATTTATAAAATAATATTAGGTATTTATTAATTAAAATATTAAATATGATTTGCTCAATTATATTTGACAACACACTAAATAAATGTTAAGTTTTTTAAATATTTATAAAAATAAAAACAATAATCGTTTAAAAATAATTTTGAATTAAAAATACGATATCAATTAATATATGATTATCATAATTCTATAAATATATAATATATGATGGTCATAATTCCATAAATATATATAAATAAATATATATCATAATTATAAAATAGGAAATAATTTCCAATCAAATATAATTTATTAGGAGTAGATTTGGGAGGGAAAACTTCTGTGAGAACATGTGTCAACAATTGTAATTGTTTATTAGAGTAGGAAGATGTGCACATTATTTATTGCCTATAACAAGTCGGAAACCCCCTGTCACACTCCCAAATACCCACCAACGGAGTTTATACCGTTAAGGGGTGCGGCTAGACCAGGATCCACAACCATTAGTTACAAATACTAAATGAATCAAAGTTAGTTCAAAAACCAATATTAAAGTAAAGTCTCAAATACAACGCAGCGGAATAAGTATTGTCTTAGCACTAACCACGTGCTTTACAAATTCTTTGTTTAAAATTCCCAATTAAGTTTAACAGAAATAAAATTGTCTACACGTGCCATGCCAACCTGCTCCGGAATACTCCTCAGCGATCTGTAAAAGTTTAAACCACGCAAATGTCAACCTAACGGTTGGTGAGTTCACAGTGGGCTTGTCATGCATTGGCCCGGTCTCATAATCATAATTTGTATCAAGGTATACTTACATAGTATTTGTTTGTGAAAAACAATGCTAAATGTTATGTCTTAGTTTATAAAGGAATTGTCCGTGACCTACGTCATCGGGTATGAACTAGTTTTGTAAAAGTTAAAGTGCTCAACCGATATCGCGGGTAGCTAATCCGTTGTTCCATGCACTAAGGAAGTTTGCACCAAAGCTGACTATAATTTATTGTAGTGGCCGTGCCATCTAGTACTGCGGACCTACGTCATCGCGGTTTTGCCTCCCCCGTGTCCTCTCGGGATCACGGTCAAATAGGCTGATATTGTACCTCCGTGCACTCCCCGTGCCACGGGGCGGAGTTTGTCAAACTCCAGTAGATCTACCCAACATCCCCTCGCTTTACAATTAATGGTACAAGTTAGTTGAGGACTTTTAAGTTTTCAAGGCATCCTTAGAAATCATGTGATATCATGTGGTTTAGACTTTAACCTACACTAGCCATATTAAAACGTTTTACCAGATTCTCATGAATCTCAAAAGTGTTTTCAGTTTCGTTTTAGAAATCGTTGTTTTGGTAATTCGCAAAGTGCTTCCCATAAAGCACTTCAAGTTCATCAAGTGGGTGCCGAGCACTCCAAGTTTTCAAGTTTATCAGGGAGGTGCCTAGCACTCTCGAGTTTGTCAGCATTGTTTTACTTTTAATTATTTGGTGTGACCCAAACGGGTTCACGGTAATCGGGTTAGTGACACTCACCTTTGGTTGCACTGCTACACTTGCTATAATATCCAAGTTTGCTTAACGAAGACCTATGAACACGTTTAGGTCTTAAGTATTAGTTTTGTGTCTAATCTTTACTTAACGTCACTATGGCCCATAACATAGCACGTTGGAACTATGACTCGACATACAGACACACGACACCAATGGTTGATCATAAACAAGGGTTCATACATATCAGAAATCAAAGCATGTATCATCATGGCATAATCATGTAAATCATGGCATAACATTCAAGCAAATTGCACAAGTTTGGATTCTGGTCTCAGTTTCGCTAGCAGTTTCGCTAGTCAGTTTCGCTGTGTGCACGGGCAGAACTTTCGCTAGGCAATACCCGATGACACAGTTTCGCTAGGCTAGTTTCGCTCGAAACTGTTGGTACAGTTTCGCTAGCCTAGTTTCGCCCGAAACTGGTTTGAACTTTCGTTCAGGAAATTTCGCTCGGCAGATTCGCTCGAGCTGGTCTGGTTGGTTTACCCGGCGACACTGCAGTTTCGCTGCATAGTGTCGCTGGTTGAAGATATACATAGTTTCGCTGGATAGTTTCGCCCAGAGAACACCACAGTTTCGCTGGTCGCGAAAAACATACGGATCAGCCTAAAAATCAATCCTAACAGCTTCCATTTTACATGCAATTCATTGTTTAGCATACATAGGCATTTACCAACATAAATCAGTAAGCTTTAACACCTTAAACATGCATTTCTATCATCAAATCACCAAAATACGTTTAAAACCCTAAAATGGCCTAAATAGCATAAATCTTGATCATGGATGGATTTCACACGTAAAGTTATCAACTTTATGGTAGATCTAGCAATCCTAAGCAACATATCAGAAGATCAAGTGATTTCATGGAGGTTTGGTCATGCTTTTTAAGTAAAACACATAGAAAACACAAAAATGGTGGTTTTGGGACTCACGGTTCGATCTCCAAGCTTGATGGATGATGGTTCGGGGCTGAGATCTCGATGGCTCGGTGTGAATCTCGGCTGACCAGATTTCCAGGAGAAAAATGGAGTGTGTGTGTGTTTGTTGTGTCAAAGAGGCAAATAGGAGAACTAGGGTTTATTAAGATCATTTATATCAGGAGCTAGTTTCGCTGGCAGTTTCGCTGGCCGGCGAAACTGGCTCTGATTATGAGTAAATCAGGCAGTTTAGCTAACTACCGGGCGACACTACAGTTTCGCTTGGTAGTTTCGCTGGAACCCTAAAACATACATATTTGTCACATAATCAAGGATTTACAATTTGTCATGCTATTCGTAATGTTACATCATGCATTTAAATCACATTGCACATAATGACAACAATAAATGAACACATAGCACATATGGGCGGGTTCGATGATCAACCAAAGGACGTGGACGTATTCGGCCTAGTTAAGCATTAGTTACTAAGTTAACACTTATAACGTAACTAACGGAATTGTCTAACGGAAGTAAACCTTGAAATTCTCGGATGTCACACCCCCCGTGCGTTGCGGCGGGTAGTTTGTTTCTAAACATGTAGCTGCTCTTTTTTTAAACATGTTGCTTTCAGCAGTGTAACGAAAATGATTCAGAATAAGTTACGGTAGTTATACCAATAGAGAGCAGTTAAAAAATTATACTAATAGAGAGTAGCCAAAATGATTCATTATAGAATCAATTACAGTAGTTATAATAATAATGTGTATCTTTTAATCAATTTGAATGCTGTGAGCTCTGGCAAAATCCTTCCACTTTCGGATGTTGTATTTGTAATAAGGAAGTTAGTTTTTAGTGTTTTGTGCGTGTTATGAGATGAATGTATAACTGTTACTATTTTTGCAGCTTGAAAGAAGTAGGATACCTTTTATATTTCATGTTTTTTTTTCAGAGGCCAGCTTGTACAATTTAGGTTCACTCCCCTCATAGATCACATTCACTCCCATTCCATCATAAAAGTCAGCTATTTATGCAAGTTCTGCTGACAGACGCTGTAATGCATGTATGGTGATATGTTAGAGTCATGGAAAAGTTGTATAAAAGTGTTTGGTAATGTCACTTACAAATTTTTTGCGAGCAAAGACAGTCTTGTCAAAAAGAGGCGGCAATGGAGGTTGAATGGTATTGGTTTCTTCTGTTGCATCATCATCTAACATGTTTTCTTCAGATGCTTGATAGACAGTATGTTGCAGCAGTTTGTTGAAAACTCATGTAAGTGTACTGTTGTGTTATTTTCATAAAAGAACAGCAGAAAGTATGCAAACTTGATAGGGATGTCATCCACGATGTTTTTCCATCCGTTACAAAATAAGTCACCATTTATGTTTCTGTTCCTCACTATCCATTGTTTGTTTGTTTCAAAGACAATCTTGATTCGATGTCGTGGTGGTATTTGGTTGTACCTTCTTCGCGCGAATTCAGTTGGAAATGGTATTGAATTTGTTAGATAAAATAAATAAGCCGGAGGTCATTTTATAATTATTTTATAGTCTAGGGTCTTTATTGTAATTGTGTAAACCCTAACTATACTCGTGTAACTATATATACCAGTGATATACAAAGATAACCCTCAAGGAGGGATTCCACATATTTGTTTCATGGTATCACAGCCATAAACCCCATTCTCTCTTCTTCCCTAACCCTAGTCGCCACTCTTACGACGATTCTTTTTTTCTTCCGATCGGTCTACTCTTTCAAATTGCCGCCCCATTCCTTGGTCAACATTCATTGAAGAATTATATAATTGATTGTTGTGTTGGCTGCTCCACGTGAAAACACACATACAGAAGGTGTTTTGGTGCGTGAAGATTAATATTACTTTCTTTGTGGTTTTTTCTTTCCAACGTAAACAGACACACAAACAAGGTGCCGTTGGTGTGTGTCAATTTATTTCTTAGAGTCTCCTGCCAACAGACGACATCTAGAGTTCTTTCGGGTGTCTAGACCGGTGGTGTGCTGAACTTTCTACCTACGGTAAAGCTCTCCCCTGCTTTTCGTGTTTTTTATTTGTTTTTGACTACTTTCCTGTATTGTTTTTAACATTATGTCTACCGATAGTGCAAAATCGTCCCAAACCGCTCCATCGCTTGTTTACTCTGTTACTAATGTTCATCAACAGTTTGGTTTTAAACTGAATGTCGATGGAAATCGATATAAACTATGGCGTAGGATTTTTAAGGATTTGTGTGTCGGTGCCAAGGTTCAAGGTCATCTTGATGGCACTAGTAAACCCACTGGTGACACTGATATTGATTGGTATTCCATGGATGCTAAAATCAAAGGATGGTTTTATAATACTTGTGAACCTGATCTGTTACAGATTGTTACTACTGATAATTGTACTGCTAAAACTCTTTGGGACACTATATCTGAATTTTTTACTAATAATAAAATGTCCCGTATGCTTCAATTGCAAGATACTTTTCGTAACACCAAAAAGGGGAACATGTCTATCACCACCTTTTGTCATCACCTTAAAAACCTTGCTGATTCACTTGCTGATGTTGATTCACCCATTACTGATCAAGAGCTTGTCATGCAAATCCTTCGGCAACTCTCATTCCCTGAATTTACCTCTATTGTGGATGTCATAACCAACAAACACCTTTTTCCCAGTTTCTTAGAAGCCAAGAACATGCTTCTTCAGCATGAGTCTCGTGAAGGTCTTTCCGTTTCCACTAGTGATTCTTTACAAAACACTACCACTGCCCTTTACTCCAATCAGGCTGGTTCTAATTCTAATGCCAAAGGAAAGGGTCGGAACAATAAAAACCGATCACAGGGACGTTGGGCTTCCAAAGGGGGGGGGGGCAATGCTACTAACGGTTCTGGTTCATCTCAGTCTTTTGCAGGTAATACAGGAAATACAGGTGGGCAACCTTATCAACAGCCGCAATACCAGTATACCATGCCAAATCAATCAGGTCAACAATTCTTCTCTCCAGCCACTGCTCAGTTTATACAGCAACCACAGCAAATGATCTCGTCATTGCCGCCTCAACTTACACAACCACAACGACAACTGCAACCTTCTGTGCTTGGTCCTCCACCAATGTCTCTTTATGCTGCTCCACCACAGCAGTCTCAGTTTGCTGGGTATTCTCCTGTCACTCCTCAACAGCCCCAGTCAACTGATATGTCGTCAATCTTCAGTGCCATGTCTCTGCAACCACATGCTAAAGACCCTAACTACTACATGGACTCAGGAGCTAGCAATCACATGCAATTTAACCAAGGTAACTTAACTTCTCTTACACGGTGTAGCACTCCTAAGTCTATTATGGTTGGTAATGGTGCTTTACTACCGGTGACGCACATCGGCAATGGTATGTTTCCATTTTCACGTAACAAGTTAGCCCTAAATAACATTCTTGTCTCTGATAAAATGGTTACAAATCTTATTTCTGTTCGTCGTTTTTGTATTGATAATTCTGTCTCTGTTGAATTTGATCCTTTTGGTTTCACTGTGAAGGATCTTAGCTCGGGTGCTTATCGTCACCGGTGTGACAGCATTGGTGATCTCTATCCTGTTCTTCCTTCTCTACCTGCTTCGGTTGCTCGTCCCGCTCGATCTCTAGTCGCTGTATCCTCGGAAACGTGGCATCGTCGATTAGGGCATCCTGGAGTTTCTACTTTTAATTATTTATTGTCTCGTAAACTTCTTCCATGTTCTAGTACCGTATTACCTTTTTGTCATTCTTGTCATTTGGGAAAACATTGTCGTTTACCTTTTTCTCCGTCTAATACTAAAACTATGCGATTGTTTGAGATTGTGCATTCTGATGTTTGGACTTCTCCTGTTACAAGTTTGAGTGGTTACAAATACTATGTCTTATTCTTGGATGATTTTTCCCACTTTCTATGGGTATTTCCCTTGCATGCGAAATCTGAGGTATTTGTCTGTTTTCTTCGTTTTCGTGCTTATGTGGTGAATCAATTCAAAACTGACATCCAAGCTTTACAGTGTGACAATGGTCGTGAATATAACAATCAATCCTTCCACAACCTTTTTCAAACACATGGCATTCAATTTCGCTTCTCCTGCCCTTACACATCTCAACAAAATGGCAAAGCTGAACGTTCCATCCGCACAATCAATAATGCCATTCACACTCTCCTCTTCCAAGCTTCCCTGCCCCCAAAATTTTGGGCTGAAGCTCTTCACATGTCTGTTCACACTTTCAATCTTCTCCCCACCTCTACCCTTTCCTATAAATCTCCCTTCGAGATTTTGTTTGGTGTCTTTCCTTCGTTTTTTCATCTTCGTGTGTTTGGTTGTCTTTGCTACCCTAACCTCTCTTCCACAGCCCCGCACAAGTTGTCCCCTCGGTCCACGGCTTGTGTTTATCTTGGTCCCTCGGCAGATCATCGTGGCTATCGCTGCATGGATCTTACTACCCAACGGGTTATTATCTCTCGTCATGTCACATTTGATGAGACACATTTCCCGTATGCTCACTTCCATTCTGCTCCGCTCTCCTCAGACTACTCTGTCTTTGAGTCGTCTGATGACCAGGTTTTACCACCACACGTGGTTTCACCTGATCCACCCCATACAGCTGGTACTCCTTCCCAGGAAAATTAGCAAGCTCCAAACACTCCGCCTTCAGGGGTGTCTTCCACCTCCTCTTCTGCTTCCGCCTCTCCGACGTCTCCCGTGTCGGTGCACTCTCCCTCCTCAACTGCTTCCTCTTCTGAAGATGCAGCTCCTGGACCTACTCATCCTATGGTCACTCGCTCTCAGACTGGCTCTCTTAAGCCACGTCAGATCCTTAACCTATCAGCGGTTTCTGCTGTCTCTCCTCTCCCGAGAACCACTGCTCAGGCCATGTGTGACCCAAATTGGAAGAGTGCCATGGACTCTGAAATGTCTGCCATCCTCGCTAATGGCACTTGGGAGCTTGTTCCTCGTCCTTCTAATGCCAACATTGTCGGTTGTCGTTGGCTATATCGTCATAAGTTTGACAGTCATGGCAATCTACAACAGTATAAGTGTCGTCTCGTTGCTCAAGGGTTTTCTCAACAACCGGGACTTGATTTTGACGAGACGTTCGGTCCGATTGTCAAATGGGCTACTATTCGTACCGTTCTCTCCATTTCTATCTCCCGAAACTGGCCCATTCACCAGCTGGATGTCAAGAACGCCTTCCTTAATGGCGATTTGGCTGAGCTTGTCTACATGAAGCAACCCCCTGGCTACATTGATCACTCGCGTCCTAATCATGTCTGCCGGCTTCGCAAAGCTCTCTATGGCCTAAAACAGGCTCCTCGAGCCTGGTATCAGCGTTTTGCTATTTATATCACCTCGCTCGGGTTTGTTAGTAGCAAGTATGATTCCTCCCTCTTCACCTTCCGAAGGGGTACTGAGGTGATTTATTTACTTTTGTACGTGGACGACATTATTTTGACGGCTTCCTCTCCGTCATTAATATCTCGAGTCATTGTCCGTCTTTCTTCTGAGTTTGCTATGACTGATCTTGGTCCTCTCTCCTTCTTCCTTGGCATTACGGCTACCCGAGATTAGTCTGGTTTGTTTCTCTCTCAAACTGCCTTCGCCAAGGATATCCTTGCGCGTGCTAATATGCAGACCTGCAACCCATGTAGCACCCCTGCTGACACTAAGGCCAAACTTTCATTGCATGGTAAACCCATTGTAGACCCCACTCTGTATCGGAGTTTAGCTGGTGCCCTTCAGTATCTGACTCTCACTCGTCCTGATATTGCTTTTGCGGTTCATCAAGTGTGTCTTTTCATGCATGACCCTCGTGAACCGCATTTCCATGCCCTAAAACGCATCCTGCGTTATTTACAGGGCACTCTCTCCTTGGGGCTTCACATTCGTCCCTCTTTTATTGATCGTTTGGTTGCTTACACCGATGCTAACTAGGGGGGATGTCCTGACACTCGTCGCTCGACATCTGGTTTCTGTGTCTTTCCGGGTGATAATCTTGTCTCTTGGTCTTCTAAACGTCAGCATGTCGTATCAAGGTCAAGTGCTGAAGCTGAATATCGTGGTGTTGCCAATGCGGTTGCTGAAGCCGCTTGGATTCGTAACCTCCTTCTTGAGTTACACTATCCTGTGTCTTGGGCTACCATCGTGTTTTGTGATAATGTCAGCGCCGTTTATTTAGCGTCTAACCCGGTAAAGCACCAACGCACCAAACATGTGGAATTAGATATACACTTTGTAAGGGAACGTGTTGCCATTTGTCAAGTACGTGTGTTACATGTTCCCTCAGATCACCAGTTTGCAGATATATTTACCAAAGGCTTACCATCGCAGCTGTTTATGGCTTTTCGTGACAGCCTGAACGTTCGAAGGCCCTCTGCTCAGACTGCGGGGGGTATGTTAGATAAAATAAATAAGCCGAAGGTTATTTTATAATTATTTTATGGTCTAGGGTCTTTATTGTAATTGTGTAAACCCTAACTATACTCGTGTAACTATATACACCGGTGATATACAAAGATAACCCTCAAGGAGGGATTCCACATATTTGTTTCAGAATTGAAAGTATAGTTTATATATTAACGTTGTGTTCCCGAGTTCATTTAACGAGTGAAAGGAAAGGAAAGTGAAGTAAGTTTAAAATATTTCGTGTTCCTGAGTTTCACTTAATGAGGGAAAGGGAAGGAAACAAAAAAAAGTTGTGTTCCCGAGTTTCATTAAAGGAGAGAAAGGGAGGGAAGGGGAGGGAAAGTTAGTTCATTTTCTATTACTTTTCTTTCCTTCCAAATCGGAAGGATTTGGAAGGAAATGAATCACTCCCCTTCTCTTCCTTTCTCTTCTTTTCTTTTCTCTTCATTTCCTTTATCTTCTCTTCTTTTCCCTCTTTAAGTAAACTCGGGAACACAGCGTAAAAGAGATGTGAAAATAAAGATGTATACAACTTAAGTATATTTGTAAAGAACTTACCAGTGAATCTGATGAAGGGTTGAAAAGTATTTTCTAGAACGATTCAGCCATTGCTGAGTTGAAAGTTTGTGATATCAAATTAGTTTTTTTTGGAATATCTAGTATTACAAATTGTTAGAAGACATTTATACTTACAATGAAAAGAACTGTTAGTTTATTGATGACATGTAAACTTTGTAACAATAGATCATAACAGGTATAGAACAGTGTTGTGAATTGAGTTGAAACATGTAGCTGTAAGTGATTTACAAATGAAATAGGATAATTGAACCCACAGTTAATTAACTAAACCTCAATCACATCCATCTAACAAGTGATTATCTAACATTCTAATGACATGCAGTCAGTACTTGCTAAATATTCTCTTGGTATAATCCAAAAAACATCTAAATTAAATAACAATTACAAAAATCACATTAGACAACAAAGGATCTTTCATACAACACAAAAGAGTGTAACATTTAAGTTAATGGCTTGATAAGGAACACAAAGATAACTTAAAGTGTGTTAATGAACAGATTTGAAAGGGTTATAAGATAATCAGATGTATAATCAATAGCGTTCTAAATAAATTTTTAAAATCGAAAAATTGAAACAATAAAACATAGAACAAATTAAATAACAGATATTTATTTGTTAAAAAGAGAAAAAAAGAACTTGAGTCGACATTAAAGTGATCTAAGAAACATGCATGTAACAGTGAAAATTATTAATTTGTAATTACTTTAGAAATTAAGAGTGAATCGTAGGATCGCATACAAATAGTGACGAAAAGTTAAAAAACCTAAAATTGACAGTAGATAGTACCTGTGAATGTGAATCAAACTCAAGTGAAATGGTGTATGCAAGCGGGATACAAATTGAAACAGTTAAGAAATCATTGATATTTAAATCGAATGAATATGCGATCAATTGAGGGGTACGAATTTACCGGAGAGTTTGGTGGAGACTACGAACGGGCAGAGAGTTCTAGATGGAGGGTTTTGTAAGTGTGAATGGGCTTTATTAATACATTTTTTTTGTGTAAGTAATTACTTTCTTTTTTAAAAGAAAATGTTATTTGAAAAATTTATGTACAATTATTTTTGTTTTTTGTTATTATATATGTTAGATGTTAGACTATGTCAAGTGTTTGTAAATTACCTTTTTGAGTATTTGTTATAAAATAGAAGTGAGAGTAATGACTAAGTGTTTTTGAAAGCATTATGTTGCAATTTAAATAGAAATTTATTTAGAATTATACTTATAAGTATTCAAAGAAATTTCTAACTTGTTGTGTTTGGTAACTGTACATTTAGTTGTAGATTACTATTAGGAACTTCGTAATTCTTTGTATGTTAGTGAAATTTATTTGTGTTGACTTCTAAAAGTTGTTGTTACATGAGTAGTATTTTATAAATGGTATAAATATCTTTTTAGTGTGTTATTGTAAAGTGTAATTATAAGTGTATGTTAATGATATTTAGATTTTTACATAATTTAATGTAAGTTTTTTAAACTATTCCTTACAATTCATGCTATAGACATTATAAATCTTGATTGTTACTATTTTTGTGATACTTAGAGATATATTGTTTTCAATTAAATCTATAGTAAATATGAAAGACTTTGTAAGTAGAAGCAAACATTTTTTATTAATTTCATTAACAGTAGCATTTAATTTAACATTTACAAAAAGACATTTCTTCTAACCATCATTACATCCAACTTTCCAAAAAGGATTTTGCTACTATTGTGCAGCCTAATGAGCATTACTGCTATTGTCTTTATGTTACAACTATTACTTTTACTTCCTAAAAAAAAACTGCTTGCTTCTTTAGACTTAGATTACATTAGCATCACTCCAAAAGTATAGCTTAGGTTGTTAGTTTTGCTTTGCTTTCAGTTTCTTTGCTGCAACATTTTCTTCACCTGTATTGTATGAAATTTGTATGCTATTAATTTCTAAAACAAATAGTGTCTGTATGTATCGGCAGTTTGTTTTTGTTTGTACCTGGAGAGTCAATTATCTGTCTGCGAGGCATTTTTGAAGCAGGATTTCGGTTCTGGCGCAGGTAGTTTCGGTATTGACTACTGTTAGTTGGTACTCAATTACTGTTGTAGGATTTTGCCTAAGACGAATTATATACTTCAAAGGTGCACCTATCAGCTGAAGGATAGGTGGTGGCAGTTTCCTATCATTGCCAAACCCATGTAGTTGAACTAAATCGTTGCAACTTATTCCGAAAGTTGCAGCTAATATTTCATTGAATATCACAATTGGCATGGTGGCAGTGTTGTCCATTAGAATTGCATGGAGGCAGTAACTGTTTGGAAGTTTTTAATGACATTTGTATTTAGTAATGAAATGAATGAATATAGGACATGTTTGGAAATGTATATATTCTGAACATAATTAATATAAATGTAGTTGGTAAGTAAATGATTGGATGAACGAATTACTTGTTAGGCACCAAGTAATGTAAAAGAGATATTTTAGTTTTTGTTATTTTTCATTATAAGTTGTGGACTTACTGTATGCTGGATCAGTTACTGTGTGACCATCTGTACAACTCAGTGTCGGCATCTTGTTGGTTGTGTCTTCATCGTCAGAGTATTCCTCAAGTAGAGTCTTTTCACAGCCATTTACGATTTGCTTGTACCTCTTTCATTGTTGCTTGGCAGCAGTACAGTTTTGACTATCATTTTTATATGTTTCTGTTAGTTTACATCATGTATATATGCTAAGAATAAAATTTATGTCTACTCCATAGAAATAGCTAAAATTTACTAATTCTTCATAAAGTTTAAGTAATGTTTAATTCATGTAATGTCAATTATTTACCTTGTACTTTGCATATGGCTTTTGGTTTAGCTCAGCAAAGGTGAATCCTGTTTCAGTGTCGGCCTCTGTCAGTTTGATTCGTTGTGGGATAACTGGCTTTGCTTGCATTTCATTGAATCTGTTTGGTAACATATATGAGTATTATTAGATTAAAGTATATATATTTCATTTATATGAATTTACATTTCATTTTGTATACTTGTTGATAATTTCTTGAAGGTTTGGTAGTGGTGGATTGATGTATGTGGCAGTAATGTCAGTGGACCCAAGTTGAAGCTTTCCTGTATAAATCATAAAATTAAGTAAGTTGTACTCAATAGATTTATTGTATAATAAATTGCACATACCTAAGTATTTTGTGACTTTAACTGCAGAGACATCAAGTATTTGCCCTGTGATATCATCTTTAGTGAATGAAAGTGCTATAGACTGCCAAAGAGTAAGAACTATCTCTTTACCACTACACATAATAATACATAAGTAAGAAATTCTAGAATATGTGCATGAAAAATAATTTATACATTTATTAAGATTATGTGTCATCTAGCAATGTAATTTTGATTGTGCGATAATCGTTATTCTGTTGAAGACCACTGCATTTTAACACGCGTCCATAGTAATCTGTTGCATTTAGTAATATTAGTGTTAGTGATAGCAATAACATGCTTCTTATTAAAAAAAATTCATACCTGTTAAATTTGGGTATTTTTCTTTTGAACGCTCTTCTAACATGTGACTCAAAGCAAACTTGAAGTAGATTGTTGGAATGTCTTTTGGTCCAAGTGGTGTCACAGTTGTTCTGTTTGCAAGTAGAAGTACAGCTTGATGGAAAACAACCCGTCCACTGCCTCTTGGTTCAGTGCAAAAATGATTGTTGATAAGATAACATTCATTAACTTTCATTATACTGTCAATTTTCTTGTTACTCTTGTCAACTTTTGCTTCAATGGCATCTCCCTGTACATATACATGTTTGCAAGTAATAATTAGTGTTTTTATTTACCATAAACTCTAAATTTTGAAAATAAAATGCAATTACCTTTGCATCTACTAACAGGTAGTAGAGGTCTTTTTCATGAGTGCCTGTGTACGGATAATACTTTCTTAGCAGTCTTATTTCAATAGCAAATGGCCAAGTTGCCTTGATGTTTGCAATTCCTTTTGTTGCCATGGATTCTGTTTTTTCATATTTTTTTGTCATAAGAATGTCAACAGTAGTGATATTGAAAATCAATGGAATAATAGTACATGTATAAGTATGCATTCTAGAAGCATGTAAAATTGTATCTTTATGTAACTGTATGTATAAAGAATATGTAAATTTAATGTGTTTATTCTATGTATTTAACTATATGAATAGTACATGTAAAGTTACAAATTGCACTTGTATAATGTTTATTATAAGTGTCTAACTAAAATGTGTTAATGTATGGTTCTCTCTATTTCATTTAAAAAGTCAGTGTATACTATATTTTTAGTGCAGTTTGGTGGGTCAGTGTCATTAGGTATTATAAGAACTTTCAAAGCATTTGGTGAGGTGGCTCTTGAAAGAGCTACGTAAAGCTGACCATGACTGAACGTTGAATGTGGAAGATAAATGCCTATTTTACTTAAAGACTGACCTTGGCTTTTATTGATTGTCATTGCATAACAGACTTTTACAGGAAATTGCTTTCTTTTGAAACTAAAAAAGGTAACTCTTTGTCTATGTGTATTATACTAATTCTAGGAATATACACACGCTTACCTATGGAATTACCAGTAATAATGTGAGCTTCAATTATGTTAGGAAGCAATTGAGATACAACAAATTTTGTGCCATTGCAAAGACCTAAAGTTTGATTTATGTTACGTATAAAGAATAATTGGTGTGTTTTTCTTAAGTTCTAGACAGTGAGGTGGGAAACCATTAAAATGTAAAGTGTTTAAGTATTCTATAGGATATAAAATTTCTGTTTCAGCATCATTACTTGCAAGTGGAACTATAGTGTCAGTACTTAGGTATGCTTTAATGTCACATGCTGTCATTGTTAAAACTGTATTGTTTATTTCATCTACTGTCTCATTACGTGGGCAAACTATAGCTTTCTCTAATAATGTTTCAGCTGAAGGATTAGCTAGTGTTGCACTATCATCTATGAAATTTATTAATTCTATTAAAGTTGTGTCACCGTTTTGTATCAAGAATTGATTAGGTATTTCAATCATTTTTGTATCTTCTGAAAATGAATCTGATCTGGTGCTTATTGTTCCATTGCCTACTTCTAGTAGCCAAGCAAAAAATTCAGATACCTGAGCTCTACCAAAATCATCTAGGTTTCGATTCAGTAATCTTAGGTTTTCAGTAAGTCTAAAGATACGAAAGTGAGGCCAAATGTGAGACCTAGGTAAGGACATCTCGAGTATTTTACATTTAGGAGCTTTACGTTGGACTGGAAGAGTTTGCCGGAAGTCACCTCCTAGCAACATTAATTTGCCTCCAAATGGTACATCAGGAGCATCCATGAGGTCTTGTAGAGTTCTATTTAAGCATTTAAAGTAGTATCTCTCACTCATTGGAGCTTCATCCCAAAGTATAAGTTTTGTTTCAGTTAGTAACTTTGCTAGGTCTGTTTTATTAGTGATTGTACAAACAGAAAAGTTTGTAAGGTCAATTGGTATACGAAACCTCGAGTGTGCAGTTCTTCCAGCAGGTGAAATTTATTAATTCTTTTAAAGCAGTGTCACTGTTTTGTATCAAGAATTGATTAGGTATTTCAATCATTTTTGTATCTTCTGAAAATGAATCTGATCTGGTGCCTATGTTCCATTGCCTACTTCTAGTAGCCAAGCAGAAAATTCAGATACTTGAGCTCTACCGAAATCATCTAGGTTTTGATTCTGTAATCTTAGGTTTTCAGTAAGTCTAAAGATACAAAAGTGAGGCCAAATGTGAGACCTAGGTAAGGACATCTCGAGTATTTTACATTTAGGAGCTTTACGTTTGACTGGAAGAGTTTGCCGGAAGTCACCTCATAGCAACATTTATTTGCCTCCAAATGGTACATTAGGAGCATCCATGAGGTCTTGCAGAGTTCTATTTAAGCATTCAAAGCAGTATCTCTCACTCATTGGAGCTTCATCCCATAGTATAAGTTTTGTTTCAGTTAGTAACTTTCCTAGGGCTGTTTTCTTAGTGATTGTACAAACAGAAAAGTTTGTAAGGTCAATTGGTATACGAAACCTCGAGTCTGCAGTTCTTCCAGCAGGTAGTAAAAGTGATTCTATTTCTGATGCAGTAACTACAAGAACTATGTCTCCTTTTGAACGTAGTCTAGAAATGATAGTCTTCCATAGAAATGTCTTTCCAGTGCCTCCATGTCCATACACAAAAGCAAGTACTTGATCACCTGCATTTGATTCTGTAATCTTAGGTTTTCAGTAAGTCTAAAGATACGAAAGTGAGGCCAAATGTGAGACCTAGGTAAGGACATCTCGAGTATTTTACATTTAGGAGCTTTACGTTTGACTGGAAGAGTTTGCCGGAAGTCACCTCATAGCAACATTGATTTGCCTCCAAATGGTACATTAGGAGCATCCATGAGGTCTTGCAGAGTTCTATTTAAGCATTCAAAGCAGTATCTCTCACTCATTGGAGCTTCATCCCATAGTATAAGTTTTGTTTCAGTTAGTAACTTTGCTAGGTCTGTTTTCTTAGTGATTGTACAAACAGAAAAGTTTGTAAGGTCAATTGGTATACGAAACCTCGAGTGTGCAGTTCTTCCAGCAGGTAGTAAAAGTGATTCTATTTCTGATGCAGTAACTACAAGAACTATGTCTCCTTTTGAACGTAGTCTAGAAATGACAGTCTTCCATAGAAATGTCTTTCCAGTGCCTCCATGTCCATACACAAAAGCAAGTACTTGATCACCTGCATTTAATGTATTCATAACATGCTCGTAATCAGTTCGCTGCTGTGAATTAAGTTGCTTTTTGAAATTTTCATGTTCCAAGCACAAAGAAGCTCTATCGTAATTTTTCTCCTCCATCAGAAGCCTATTGTCTAGTAAACTCATAAGATCCTCATTTGGTAAAGGGAGACCATAGTTTGTAAGAGTAGCTGATGGTGAAATTGATCGTAATACCACTTCTATTTCGTAAAGAACTAATTGTTTCAGATCCTCTGGATTCATAAATCCAGGGTGGTAAGTAATGTCATCAGACATTTTTTCCCAGAATCTGTCCCAAAGTTGTATAGGATCTGATACATTACAATATAATAGCAAGTGAGCAAAAAGAGATCTAAGTTCAATGGATGTTGCAGTCAAGCTTGCCTCTTCAAATGTATCCAACCATTCCCTATGATTTCCTAGTAATCCTAACGTCTCACACGCCTCACGGTAAGTTCCAAAAATCTCTCCGGACACTATGCGTATGTCATCAAATGACTGGCATCCAACTTCATGATATAACAACATTCGTAAGTGGAATGTGTCTCCACAGTTTGGATGTATATAGGTTAGTCTTGCAACTGTTTGTGAACGCTAATAACGTCTTCTTATCCAAAACCTTCCAGATATATCCTAGCGGTACTCCTTCACATAATCTATATAACGTAAATGACGTCCTGATGGATCAAAGCGATTGTTTTGTAGCCATTCCGTCAAAGTGGTTTTTCTTATGAAAGGATTGTTTGCAATGTTTTCAACCTGATCACCATCTCCTAACGTTAATGCTTGCATATTTTAATAGAATGAACGGATAACACTTGAACTGCAGGGTCACGTTCATGAATTGCAAAATTCAAAATCCGCCATGACACCTCATGTGGCATATGAAACGACCATCTTGATAATTTTGTTATCTCATCTATCTGTACAACTTCTGATGTTTGACTATCAGAATTCTGTTGCAGAGTTCTTGTGATGTTAAATCGTATGCGATCAGCTCCCTTAGATATATACTTAAAAAGGTACTTAATCATCATGCTCCAACCGCAATATTCGACATTTATTTGAGCACAAAAATGTAAACTTAAAATTCTATTGTAAGGAACAACAAAACCATTGTCAATTGCATAACCATCTTTGGTGACTGTAAAAGCAAAAGCACTTCTTTTGTAATGTGCATAACCATTAGTATCAAAATTAGTAGCTTCTACATAATCCTTAGGGAATTTTTTTTTGCAATTACCAGACTCATTCATACATGATGACTTAGGATGAAGTGGACCGCACGGGCCGTGAACCATTAAATCTGTCACAATTTTATAAAGTTCTGGATCAGTGTCCGGGTTAGGAATTTCAGCAGAAATGTAACGATCAAGCTGTTCTAGAGAACGAATTTTATATGCATCCTCAACCCATAGAAGCATGTGACAGTGAGGTAAACCCCTTTTCTGAAACTCGATAGTGTATAAATCTGCTCAGAAGTCAGATATATAACTAATGAGGTGTTAAAAATTCTACAAAAAACTGATATATTACCTACAGAAAAGGAGTTCAAGTGGAAAGAGACTTACATGCATCTACATAACCAAACGGTCTGTGTTTCTTTAGAAAAGAAATCATCAAATTAACTTTAATCTTAAACACGCGCGTAGTGATATGAGAGCGATCTTGTGCCTGTAACCGTGGGAACTGAGACATGTTCCTTTGAATTTCAGGCCAGTTCGCATTACAGGTAAATGTGATAAAAACCTGAGGATTTCCATGAACTCTACAGATCACGAGAGCATCCTGATAATGCTTGTACATATACCTAGGACCACCAGTGAAAGAAGAAGGTAAGAATATTCTCTTGCCAATTGATTGACCATTAGCGTCTCCTCGCATGACACCATCATGTACTCCACTGAGAAGCTCTATTCTGTAATGACTCTGACGTTCACGTATATAATTTAATCGATTATGTTCAATGCACACATAAGCATCAACTATAAATTGTTGCAGAAGTCTTCCACTACGAAGAAGCAGAGAATCAATGTTATGTCGATCATGTAGCAAATAGTTGTAGTACATGTTTAACGTTAACTGCTTTCCTTCCAACCTACCACGTAGTTTGAGATCTATTGACCATCCACTTTCACCGTAAGGAAAGAGTAAAGGATATTGAAGAGGCATGTAAGTAGGATGTAGCTTGCTAATACGTTTACGTACATTGTCTTTGAATTGAACAACAATATCATATTCATTTACAGATGTATCGTCACCTACTATAATTGCACCTATAGTGCCCGACGAAGGAAGATCATATGATTGTCTATGTGGAGATTTATACAACTGAATAGAAAAATAAGGAAAGTTTGGTTCAGAATAAAGATCGTGAGCAGTACGAAACAGTCTAACAAACTCATTTTTAGCTTCAAACATATGTAGAAGATCAATAACAATTTCAGCGCGATAGTTAGACTGCCCATTATCATTAAAGATTCGAAGACGGTTAGAAACTTCATTCTCAGTGTCATAAATATATAACTGAAGATAGACAGGCTTTTGATTGTCAACTGGACAAAGAGATCCTATACGATGACAAATCAGACCTTCAATTTTGAAAACATACGGAGCAGAACCATCATTAATAGTTTCATGAACATTAGCACCAAATGATGTCATGGAGAACATAGAATTATATCCACGAATATATTCTAAAAAGTGAGAGTCAAGCAATAGATTTTGAAGTGTTTGGGGAGGAGGTCTAGGTAAAAATAGTCTGTCCATCCCTTCCTTACAACATTGATGATACTTAGGATGACCAGCAGAAGTAGAAGAAACTAACTTCTCATCAGACCAAAATAATGCCAAACAATTAGGACACACAATAGAACAATCATAATTATCAATGTAATGTGACGATACAAAACCCCTACGACCTAAGAAATTCGCTCGTCTGCGAGATTGACTAACAGTCAATGAGCCTAAAGATGCATCAAAAGATTCACGTGAACGACGACGACGTGAAGACATCAAGTTAAGTAAATAGTACAAATATTAGTATAGCAATAACAAAGTTATACTGTTAACTAAATAGAAAGTACTTAATTAACCTACTTAGTAAGTATAGCAATAACAAAGTTATACTGTTAACTAAATAGAAAGTACTTAATTAACCTACTTGGTACTACTATAACTCTGTAAGTAAAGTAGGTAATAAGTAATTAAAGAACCTAATAGTAATGTAAGATAAAATGTATTATAATATGAAAAGCAATAACTTGCAAGTAAGAAACTGACCGGTAAAAGCAAAGCCGCTGAAAAACACGAAACCTGCAAGCAAACATAACACAAAGAAAAGAAACATATCAACATTTAACCGAACATGAAAATATACTATCAATAAAATGGAAAGTACTTAATTAACCTACTTGGTACTACTACAACTTTGTAAGTAAAGCAGGTAATAAGTAATTAAAGAACCTGATGCTAATGTAAGATAAAATGAATTATAATATGAAAAGAAATAACTTACAAGTAAGAAACTGACCAGTAAAAGCAAAGCTGCTGAAAAACACGAAACCTACAAGCAAACATAACACAGAGAAAAGAAACATATCAACATTTAACCAAACATGAAAATATACTTTATATGTAATCCAATGAAATCTAACAGTTAAAATAACAACTATAAAAATGCAATAACCTTCATAAAAAGTATAAGTTTTACCATTACATCAAACACTACAACAGTAATCACAACTACTATGATCACCTGAACATAATATTAATGCATGTTCTCTTTATACATTTTTATTCACAATTTTCACAAAACAGCAAACAACATTCTTTTGAATAAGCAACCTAAATGAAAGTAAGTAATAACAGCGATCTAAAGCATCACAATACCCAAAAATGACTCTATAAATGACATTCACTTGAAACTACCACATAACAAAGCATTTATAAAACATCAAATTACTAAAAAAGTTATTCTATCCAAGCCTTATAACTATCAATAAACAACACTCTCGAACAGAAAAATCAAGAACACTACTCATAAACCAAAATCAACACTTGATTAAATAAATTTACACAATCAAGCCACCACCAACAAAGAACAAAACCAAGTACTTATGAATGAAATCGACACTTGATTAAATAAATTGACACATACAAACTGCTCATCAGAACACAAAAATATAATGAAACATCCAGCAACAAACAAAAAAACCAAGTATTTATCAACGCCCACCTCTCACATTTGTAAAACTGATTTTAAAATTAGAACCCTAAAACAACAAAATCTAAACGCACCAATAAAATAGATGATTTAACAAACTAAAATCATACTTGCAAAGTCAAAATCGACCATAAAAACAGAACTCTTAACTGTAGCAGTAAACAAAAATGAGAAGAATAAGAAAGATGAAGCAAAGTATCAGTAAATAAAATAAGAAAATTAGGCGAAATTGACAACTAGTTAAGTAAATCCACACATGCAAACAAAAACAACCTCCTCTCACGTTTGTAAAATCGAGTTCAAAATTAGCACCCTAAATAAACAAAATCTAAACACAATAAAATAAAAGAAACGGTAAATTCATACATACGAAACCAAAATGGAGCAACAAAAAAGAAATCTTAAGCGTACCACTAAAGAAGATGAGAAGAAGAAGAAAGGTGAGGCAGAGCAGCGGCAATGAAAAAAAACAGGAGAGAAAGAGAAAGATAAGGAAAAAATAAATGAAAAAGAAACAGACACGTGTAAGACGTACGTGTCAACAAAAAAACACACACACGTATAAAAAAAGAAAGTAAAAAAAAAGGAAAAAGTTCGTTAAAAATACAAAAAACCGGACAAAAGCAAGGCTTGAAACTGGAACCCCCCAATACTAATACAAATCGCAAACCACTCCACCAAATGAACAACTGAGCACCTTTATACAAAAAAATAAAAATAAAATAGAAAAGGTGAAAAACAAAACAAATAAAAAATATATATAAAGCCTCACCACGTGGTAAAATTATACACGTGGCAAAATCTCAATGGCCGAAATGTTGTATAGTAAATACACTCACAGCATATCAAATTATAATTGTTATATTATATAATGTCACTCACTAAGAAAAAGAGGTTATTAGCGGCGACTATATTAGTGGCGACATAGGTCAATAGCGACACTTATTGCAAACTGTCGTGCCCTTTTCTTTTAAAATAATTTCCTAATATATTATTATATATAATTTGTTATAACTTGAAATTTTTCACAGCATGGCAAACAAAGAGATCATTGAGATACCTTCCGACTTTGAGCCGGAGCCTGATCACGTTCCACCTTCGCCTAACTACGTGCCTGGATCGCCGGAGTACACGTCATCTTCTCCTGTTCCTAAGACAACCCCTGTGCCGGAGAACTCGACACGCCCTCCTTTACCTAGAAGCATATGGGATCCTCTCACTTCAGACGATGAGTTTTACGAGGACAACCCAGAGGAGACCATTCATGCTACCTTCTATTCTCATGTTGCAGTGATGTCTGTCCCTGACCCTATCGTCTCTATCCCTGACCTTCCTGTATCCGTCCCTCCCGCTTGTGTCATCGACCCTTCGTCTTCGTACCCCGCTCTTACCTACTTGGCCCGGTATGTCCTAGGTTGAAGCATACACCTAGGAAATCTGTTATTCGCACCCGTCCGATGACCTATGCCCCTGTCGATGAGCCTACCCCTAAAAGGCAACGCGTTTCTAAGCCACCTGTCATCCCTTCTGTCCATGAGGTAGGAGAGTCTTCTGCATCCATGTGACACCTCGTCCAGAACCAAGTCAAACCTCCTTACTTTGACTTTTAATTAAGTAAATACGTGCATTAACTGATATGTTTAAATTGTTAAATTACTGAGTCTAACTGATAACTGATGATGTAAATAAATCTCGCGTTTGTACTAGAAACATATACCCGTAAAATATAAGAGTTTTCATATGATGAATATGGAACTTTAATAAAAAAAATTAAATATAAAAATGTACTTTTTATATTTCATCAAAAACTGGTGTCATGGATTTATTCCAACGACACAACGAAATGTTAAGCGATTAAATATTTAAGAAAATTTGGTTTTAAATAAACATGTTAATCGAGCTTAAAAATGACGCGAATAAACGAAATAAAAATCGATAACGATCATGCGTATGGAAAACTGAAATCTGTATCAATGTTATGAAAAACTAAAATAACCGACACGACTTGTATATTTTCATGTACTAAAAATATGATGAAACCTTTTCCCCGTTGTCAAGACTTAACAAAAAAAATTTGAAAACCAATGACCCGCTCGGGCCCAGTTACGCCCAACGAGCCCAACGAACCCGAACTTATTAAACTGAACCCGTTGATCCAAACCCGATAAACCAAGCACCCGACCCGAACCGAAGGACCCAGCCCATGGCCCAATCGGTCCAAGCTGAACCAGCGCCCTTCTCCCTTCGGCCCAACTGAAAAACCCGACCCAGTTCCCTCTTTCTCTTGGGTTCGGCCCAACACCAATAACCCAACACTTTGGATTATTCAATAAAAGAACCTATCAACTTTTTTGTGACACCATGTCCAAAACCAGGTCAAAATCCCCTTTGCTTTGACTTTTAATTAAATATCTATGTGCTTGATTTATGTGATTAAAACTGTTAAACTGATAACCAAGTTTTGATAACTGACGACGTAAATAAATCCCGTGTTTGTACTTGAAACATATACCCGTAAAATATTAAAGTTTTCATTTTATAAATATGGAACTTCAATAATAAAAATGTAAATATAAAAATTAGACTTTTTATATTTTATCAAAAAACTGAAATAATCTGTTTCACCTTAAACTTTTTTTTGAGATAAAAACCATTCTGTTGTCAAGACTTAGCCAAACAAAATCCGATAACCCGTTCGGGCCCAGTTAGGCCCAACAAGCCCAAAACAATCCAAATGGACCCGAAACTCGACCCCATACCTGAACCCGACTAACCGAGTACTCGACCCAACCCAAGGGCCCGACCCGCGGCCCAACCGGCCTGGGCCGAACCCTGCACCCCTTGATCCTTCCCGACCCACTCGAAAATCAATCCAAAGCCGGCCCACCCTCTCCGCGGCCCAATACCGAGAAACCGACCCGCTTCCTTTTATTATTTCTTTTGGGCTTCGGCCCAATCCACAAAAATTTAATTAAATTGTTTTAAACCCATTATTTTTATAAATGAGCCCACAATAATTTTTATAAAGTTTTGGCCCATCAACTTTTATAAAAATCACCACCTTTGTAGATTTAATATGCTCCGGTTAAGTTGTGATTTTTAGGCATCTCTAACCATCTTACATTTTATAAAAACCTTGACATTTATAAACCATGAAACAAACTTATAAAAATAAGCTACCTACAAATGAATTAGGGGATTTCTTGGTAGATTATTGGCCACATCTCCCCTAATCTAGAACATCACTTCCCATTAGTTGGCAAAGTACTAGGATCCTTGGACTAAGTGATTGACTAATGGGTATTAACCTATGATTTGAGTATAAGAGAAGAGGTCACACCACTCAATTTCTCCACCCCACAACACCAACACACTTTACCTCTCTCTCCCTCACCCATTTCGGCCGAGAGCTCCCACAGCCTCCTTGCCGCCGCCGCTAGGCCACCACCGGCCACCCTCCTGCCGCCCTAACCCGCCATAGAAACACCACCAACCGCCGGACCCTCCTCCCTCCACGGCTCTCACTCACAACCCTTGTGAGTTCTCTAAAACCCCATCTTCTTCTATGTTTTTCTACATGCTTTATCACCCAAGAAAAACCTACCAAGTCTTGACAATGAACATAAATCACCTACACTTTTGTTTAATCATCAATCTAATCTCTTCTCTATCCCCATTCTTCTTTGATCTCAACATTTCCATGGTGTTCTTGGAACTTAAAGTAGCCATGAAAATGGGTGAAACACTTGAAGAAATCATAAGAAAGTATTCAAGTGCACCTAAAGATCATCATGTTTATTTATGTGCATTACTTGTATTTTGATGATCAAGAACAAACCCTAAATGGATATTATCCATAAGCTCATAAAATGAGTAGATGTTCTTGATCCAATGTTTTGATGGATACAAAATAATCCTAACACTTGAAAGTGTTAGTTGATTTAAATGACTAATAAATGTGACTAGTTAATTAAAATGGAACATTAAAATGGTGTTAACTAAATTATTTATGCCTAGCTTGTCCTAACACCTTAAGTGTTAGTTGATAAATTTACATTTCATGTTTATAGTGTTAATTGGTCCTAACACTATATGTGTTAGTAGATTAGATCATGGATTAAGTTATGATACTAATTGGTCATGTCACATGTTAAGGTTTAGGTTAATTAAAATAAATGGATCTCTTAACAAGATTAAATGGTTAAAAGGGGTTACATGATTTTGTTACTAAAAATATGGTAAGACTATGCCTTAGATAAGTTGGTTAACAATTTTGTAACAAGTGAAGAAAACTTATGGAAATTACTTGTTTTGGAAAATTCTAACACATTAAAGTGTTATAAAAAGTCTTTCAAAACAAAAAGGATGTTACATGATTTTGTTACTAAAAATGATAAAAATACAATTTATGTCAAATTATTACAAATTTATTACAAATTTTTAACCAACTAAAGAAATGTTATAAAAATGGTGAATCTTCTATAAAAAGACATTTGTAAAATGAATATGTTTTATAAATAATTTTATAAAAATAATTAAAAGCCAAGAAATTGACTTTAAATATTTTTATAAGCTTTCATTGTTACTTTGATGGGTCAAGGTAATCAAAATGGAAATACGTTGCGTAGTAATATGTAACACCCCAAATTTCCCAAATACATGATATATATACTAAATACGTGTTTATATTATAAATACGCGAGTTTAATTGATAAATGTGGTAAGATTATGCCTTAGATAAGTTGCATGTGTTAGATATACGTGTTTGATGGCCTATATGGTGAAATATGCATAAACGAATGTGTTAAATGTTAATGAAGGTAAAGTATGAGATGAATATATGTTTATATGAATAACATAATGATACATGTGTGAATTGACGGATACATATGTGTAAATACGTGTGTTAATAATTAACGGAAAAGTAAAAGGACTAAAAGTGTAATTATTGTAAAGTTATAAACGTATGCGGATATTATACGTATCTATAATTATTACAAGTATCCCGAGGCTTAAAATATAGTAAAGATATATCCTAATATGATTCGTAACATGAAATGATAAGTATTGTAAAGTTTGAGGGGCTAAAACGTAATTTAGCAAATAATAAAGAAAATATATATAAATGTATATATATGTTATCGTACGAATCCCGAGCCTTATAAACCTTAGAAATTGTTAAAAGTATGTTCCATAAGGTTTTGGTACATAAAATGATAAAAGGTTAGAAGTATAGGGGCTAGAAATGCATTTAACCAAAGTAGAAGGGCCTAATATTTAAATATTCAATTCTGGATGGAAAACCAGCGGCTCGCGTATCGCGAGCCACACCCTCTATCTCGGCGCGACACGCGAAGGACACATCTGCAGCAGAATTGTTCCAGGTTAGAAAATGGCCACGTTAACAGACTTGGAGGGCACGAATTGATCACCTACGCGTCGTTTTTTGATCATGAGTCACCCATGGACGTGTAAGGACATCAAGGCGCACCTGTAGGTATAAATAGGAGCTCGAATTCATCCTCGAAACTCGCAAATTCACTGATTTATCACCCAAAAACCCTAAAAACGAGCCAGAACTTCATCGGAGCAGTACGAGCAATCGGAGAAGAGTTAGAAGCCGAATTCTGCAGTCACCCCTTATTTGGTATGCTTAACAATAACCTCTTTCAGTTTTTGATAATATTATGTCTAAGTATGGTTTCTCAAAATGATCTAAAATTAGGGTTCTTGAGCTTGTTTTGCTAAAATCGGGTGGGAATTAGGATCTGAATTTTTGTAGGTAATCCTAATTTGTTGTGTTTTGAGAAAGCCCTAACTTTATTTCACAATTGAACAAGGTTTGGTAATGGTTTTGTAAACGGGTCAAAATTAGGGTTTTCGTAACGTTGTTCTACCCAAATTGAGCAAACAGTTTTGAATTAAGCTTAGATATTTTAATGTATATTTTAAAATATTATAATGAATAATACCCTAAGTTGGTTTGAAAAGAAAATAATATTTGATAAAGAAACGAGAAATATATGAAATTAGGGGTTTGAAATATGATTATTTAATATAAAATAATTCGGAGGGTATGGGTACTTGAATTTTGGTATGGAACTATGTTTATATAAATAATAAGTATATATGGGGTTAAAATGAATAAATGATAAAGTATTTAAGATACCGAGTTAATCGGATATTTAGAAGTTCATGCGGACCGGAAGGGTAAGCACCTGTACACTGGGGTTTCTGGCATAGCGAGGGTGTCGCATAAATCCCAACTGGGAAATGGCATACCTCCCTGGGCGATCCCGGAGTGAGCGTTTGCTTATAGGAATGCGCGTCTTCATATTAAAAAGGGATATTATGCCTATAAGGGTATTTTGGTCATTTTGACCTTAAAAGAAGTAAACCTTAATAATGAGATATTATTAAGATAATATAAGAGATAAATAAACATAGGATATGTAATGTTAAAACCTTGCGTTAATGCCATACGATACGCGAATTAGGTTAACCGAAGGATTCTGTCGGAGGTTCTGTCCGAGTATAACGAGTAAAGAGATAAGGTGAGTTCTGCGAGCCCACTTTTAAATGTTTTAAACGCTTCAATGTTTTCGGACTAATATACGTACAATATTCAACTGTTTACTTAAAAAAGTATTTGAAATGCTTTTATCTGAAAGTTTGATTATCTTAACTATTGAATTGATGAACTGTTGAAGTGATACGTGCTATGTTATGAAGGTGCTTATGAATGGTTATACGTGTTAGTAATGTATATGAAATGATGATGATAGAATAATGCATATGAAATGATTATTAGAGTTATGTGCTATATTTGCTTTAAAACTAGGTATCCAAATGATAAGGGTTTGTTAATAAACGCACAAGTGAAAATGTATGATTATATAAGAATAGGTGATACGTTTGCTATATTATTATGTGGTGGATACGCTGCTGGTACATCCTGTATACAAGCATGGTAGTATAGTTACCCGGTATATCGAAAGTGTGGAGGATACGCCGCTGGTACATCCTTTATACATACACCTAGGTAAATTGGGGGATGTTCAGTTGTTGCAGTATATGAGTACATTAGCATGTTTATTAGCACACGTGAGTCACTTGGATATCTAACTAGGGGTGGGTAGTAGTACTGTGGTGGTTAAGGAGATGTTCGATAGAATAGAACGTCTAAAGAGTTAAGGTTACGTGAACAAAGGTCGATACCGAGGTTGGGGGGCTTCCAGATGAAGTCACCTGAGCGGTATTCGAAACTGGAAAAACAGAATGTAGGACGGTTGTCGTTGCTGAGGTTGGGGGCTTCCAGATGAAGTCACCCGAGCAGTAATCGAGACCGGAAAGGTATAGAAGAAATGGAGCGGTTGTCAGTACTAAGGTTGGGGGCTTCCGATAAAGTCACCTGAGCAGTATTCGAGACCAGAAGGTATGGATGTGTATGGAATTCAGGTCGTAGGAGTTAAAGGTTATCGAGGTAGATGTTTTCTAGAGAAACGTGTATGATATGATGTTATGTTATGTATGACTTGTTATGTGTTATTACTTGATAAATGTTATAAAAATGGATTTTGCAGGTACAAAGGTTTTAACCGTTCGCCGTATGGTTTCTTGTTCTCTTACTGATTGCCCAACTATGGTACATTATCGTTATAAACGTTTGTACAACTGTATCGCACCATTAATTGATTTCAATTAGTTCTGTATGAAACGACAGCTAGTGAATAGATCTATTTGGGTTGACAACCCTGCCCTAATTGGTAGCTCCAATTTTGACTCCGGATTATCTTAGGGTACACGCCAGTTATTCTGCTCTTTTCAGCATCTCTTGGGCGAGATGCTATGGGTGGGTAAACCGTTAGTATTTGAAATCAAGGTTCAGGTGAGTTCATACAACCACTATGGTAAACCAATGTAATATTTAAGTATACTGAAAACTGTTTACCAACTTTAAATGTAGAGTCTTAAACCTGTGAACCTCACCAACTTTAAGTTGACCTTTTAAACTCATGATTTCTTAGGTAATTGCGCAAACTATGGAAGACATGCAAATGGGGCTTCATCATGTTATTGGACCTACTTCTGGAGTCATAGTCCCAAACTATCCCAAATAACCGTTTTATGCTTTTAATATTAAATTAAGACTTTATGTTTTTCACATGTAAGACATTTTCATTTCCATTACTCTTTCCGCTGCAAATGAAATGATGTAACGTTTTTATGAAGTTTGAAATTATTAGAAGTCGTTCTATGTATCCGCGACTATGATTCCATCTCGTTCACACCCAGACCCGTTGACTGGGGTGTGACAGATTGCTATCAGACCTGTTAAACAAGCTACCATTTGCATGCAAGACCACTACTCCAAAACGTTAATTTATACTTTACACATGTGTTACTCTTTCACTTAAGATTATATGCTATGATGTTATTACTAACTCTGTTCCTGTTGGAATATTATCGCAGAGATGACTTCTGAGGAAGTCGTTTGCATTGCTGATTCCGACGAGGAGCAGACCATAGAGGATTACACCTCCTCATCTAAGGACCCCACACCGGAGGACTACACGCCCTCACCTGAAGACTATGTACCACCTAGCCCCGAGCCAGAGGCGGCAACTGTTGGTACCATCCACCTGTCAACCATTCCCTCTAGATTTTTGTGGCCACTTCGGCCAATGACCTCCGACGATACCCTGGACCACCTTGCCCCCACCGCCACTATTGGCGGTGCGGCCCCTGCTGGTGCTTCGAGCACCATAGGCCCCTTCGCAGACCGCGAGCGGTCTGTGCATACCTACGTCGCCACTCCATGCGGCGGTAAGCGGGGATACACCCCCGGGAGGGCGTCTGGCCCCTCCCGGAGCCATGAGACCAGAGACACCGTCTGATGAGCTCGCGCCCAAGCGGCGCTACGTATTCGAGTTACCTCATTTGGCTTGGATACCTGACTAGGTACAAACTTGGCGGATTCTAGAGGAGTTCCCTAGCTGCTATGCACGGAGTGAGTCATCTCTTCCCGACCCCTCCTGCCGGGTTCCGTTGGGTATCTCACCCTTTACTGGGGAGACCATACCCGACACTGTACCACTCCTTGTGGCCCGCCTGGGGTGTATTGAGACGGATCTTGGAGAGCTTGATACGGAGATTTCCCGACTCCCGACTACTGATGAGGTTAGGGCCCTTAGGGACCAGATAGCCGGATTGGCGAGACGCATGGGTGCTACTGATGGCGCCATGGAAGCCTTCCATGCTCATATGACCGGGGTTAGCATGGCCACTACCGATCTGCTTCTCTCTCATGAGAACCTGCAGAGGAGGGTGGCCACTCTGGAGTTCATATCGGGACGTCTCCTCTCCTTCCTTTGTGCCATGTCCCAGGTTACGACCTCCCTGATCATGCCCCCAGGTCCCCCACCACCTCCACCCTTCTAGGTAGCTTAGACCTAGACTTTTGGACCGCCATTTTATAGATGAAACATGTTATTGTATTTTGGTTATGATGTATTACCGGGACTGCGAGCCCAGGATGAAAACTTATTATCTTTTGTATGTTTTATCTGTAATATGGTGGAAACAATTGCTGAAGCATGTTATGATTAATGTTATCTCTTTTAGTATTATATGAATTTGCTATTATCATGTTATGGTTGTGTTATTTCTATCATTATTATCAGTCTGACACGTTGTATTTACACATACCCTATCTCCTCCTTTCTATCTTATGTTTCTTGGTTGCGTTTGCGTGTATCATGTTATGGCAATTGATGTATGTCGTGACAGTTATTCTCGAGCATGTAATAACGCCATTTACATATTATCTAAAATTTTCCTTTATATTGAAATTGGTAACTTAAAGCAAAATCATGCCACCAAGACGCCAAACCACCAGGAACACTTCGCCTCCTCCTGCTATGACCGCTGCTGAAATCGAGGAGATGATTGCTCATCGCGTCGCCGAAACTGTAGCCGCTGCTGAAGCCAAACTTCAGAACGACAATGAGGCACGCGGTAAGAACGAATTAACCAATGTTAGAAAACCTTAGACTACAATTTCAAAAATTGTATTCAACGTTTCAACCTAACAAATGCAGGCCCCCGTGAATGTTCATATAAAGACTTTATGAATTGCAAACCCTCGAATTTTAAGGATTCTAAAGGCGCTGTTGGTTTAATTCACTGGTTTGAGAAAATGGAGTCCGATTTCCGCTTAAGCATCTGCCCTGAGTAGTACATGATTAAATATTCCACGTGCGCACTTACTGACAACGCACTAACCTGGTGGAACTCCCATGCTGATGCTATGGGAACTGACTTGGCCTATGACATGACATGGGACGAACTCAATCAACTGCTGCGCGATGAGTATTGCCCTAGAGAAGAACTTCAGAAACTTGAAGCTGAGTTCTGGAACCTATCCATGAATGAAGCCGATGTTGCGGGCTATACTAAGAGGTTTCGTGAACTCGCTCATCTCTGTCCGACTATGGTCACACCGCCGTACAAGAAGATTTAACGGTACATCTAGGGACTTGCATCGCATATCCAGGGGAATGTCCTTTCCTCGAACCCTCAGACTTTTCAGGATGTTGTGCGTCTAGCACACAACCTTGTTTACCAAGCTAATCGTCAAGGTGTGAACCTTGGCAAGAAACAGTCTGAGAGCAAATCCCCTGATGCTAGTACCACTCCCTCTGCAAGCAAGAAGCCTGAAAACAAGCGGAAACGAGGATTCTGGAAGAATCGTGAAGAGAAGACCCCTGCTAAGGAAGCCGGACCAGTGAAGGTCTATGCCGTTACAACCCCTACTCACGCTGTCCAAAAAACCGGTTATATCGGTGGAGCACCCCTGTACAACAAGTGCAACCTCCACCACACCCTCGATTGTGGAAATGTCTACTGCAATATATGCAAGACTAAAGGGCATGTAGCACGCGATTGTTTGAAGCGCACCTGCTACGGTTGCGGAGCCACCGAACACTACAAGAAGGACTGCCCGAAGGCGAAGAATCAAGTTACTAACCAGGCTAGAGGAAGAGCCTTTGTGATCAATGCCGGAGACGCTCGCCGTGACCCCAACACGGTGACGGGTACGTTTCTACTAAATAATCATTACGCATCTTTTTTATTCGATACTGGTGCCGATAGAAGCTTCGTGTCTACTGAATTTGGCCAATTACTTGAAATTACCCCTGTTGCCTTAGACACTAAGTTCACGGTAGAATTAGCAAACAGAGAATCAGTAGAAACTGAAATAATCTATCGAAATTGCTCGCTAGAACTTACCGATCATTCTTTCAGCATCGTTTTAATGCCTGTTGAATTAGGAAGTTTTGATATAATCATTGGTATGGATTGGTTATCAAAGAACCATGCAGAGATCGTGTGTCATGAGAAGATAGTAAGAGTGCCAATTGCAAATGGCAACACTCTAAACGTGCAAGGCGAAAAGAGTGAAACCAAGCTAAATCTCATATCTAGTATGAAGGCACAAAAATTCCTCCGTAAAGGATGCCACGCTATCCTAGCACACGTAACTGAGAAGAAACCGAAGGAGAAGCATATGGAAGATGTTCCTATTGTCTGCGAATACCCGGAAGTCTTTCCCGAAGACTTTCCAGGTTTACCCCCAATGCGACAAGTAGAGTTTCGCATTGACTTGACACCCGGTGCTGCCCCCGTTGCCAGGTGTCCGTACCGTCTGGTACCATCCGAGATGCAAGAGTTGTCTAGTCAATTACAAGAATTACTAGATATAGGCTTCATCCGTCCAAGCCACTCTCCATGGGGAGCACCCGTATTATTTGTTAAGAAGAAAGATGGAACTATCCGGATGTGTATCGACTACAAAGAATTGAACAAGTTGACCGTGAAGAACCGCTACCCGCTCCTAAGGATCGACGATCTATTTGATTAACTTCAAGGATCAAGCTTCTACTCCAAGATCGATCTGAGATCAGGATACATTCAACTCAGAGTTAGAGACGAAGATGTTTCAAAGACAGCGTTCAGAACACGCTATGGTCATTACGAGTTCCTCGTGATGCCATTTAGTTTGACTAACGCACCAACAATGTTCATGGACTTAATGAACCGTGTATGCAAACCATATTTGGATAAATTTGTTATCGTGTTCATTGACGACATCCTCGTTTACTCCCGTAGCGAGGAAGAACACGAAAAACACCTGAGACTTATCCTGGAATTGCTAAAGAAAGAAGAACTTTACGCGAAATTTTCCAAATGCGACTTTTGGATTCGCGAGGTACACTTTTTAGGTCATGTGATCAAAGATCAAGGTATTCACATGGATCCCACAAAGATTGAAGCAATCAAAGATTGGAGTACGCCCACAACTCCAACCGGGATTCGACAATTCTTAGGTCTCGCTGGCTATTACCGCCAATTCATTGAGAACTTCTCAAAGATAGCCCATCCCCTGACCTCTCTGACCTAAAAAGATAAGAAGTTCATATGGGATGCTAAGACTAAAGCAGCTTTCCAGTTGTTGAAGCAAAAGCTATGTGATGCCCCAATCCTATCACTGCCTGACGGAATCGAAGACTTCGTCGTATACCGCGATGCTTTGCATCAAGTCTTAGGTTACGTTCTAATGCAACGAGAGAAAGTCATCGCCCATGCTTCACGCAAACTGAAGATTCACGAGAAGAATTATACGACACACGATTTGGAACTCGAAGCCGTCGTCTTCGCTCTCAAAATCTGGAGGCACTATCTCTTTGGGACTCAATGCACCATATTCACTGATCACAAGAGTCTCCAGCATATTTTCAATCAGAAAGAATTGAATATGAGACAACGTTGATGGGTGGAACTGCTAAATGATTACGAATGCGAGATTCGTTATCACCCAGGCAAGGCTAACGTTGTAGCTGACGCCTTGAGCAAGAAAGAACGCGTCAAAGCGCTTCGTGTTCGAGCATTAAGTATGACCATACGCTCGAATCTCACTTCACAAGTGTGCGACGCTTAGATTGAAGCCCTCAAACTGGAAAACCTAGCAGAAGAAGGTCTACGTGGAATGGAGAAGCAACTGATCGAGGAGCCTGATGGAACCAAAAATTTCATGGAAAGACTTTGGGTACCTGTCCATGGAGGTTTAAGGAAATTGGTGTTCGATGAAGCTCACAAGTCAAGATATTCCATTTATCCCGGATCAGATAAGATGTACCACGGTCTGAAGAAACAGTTCTGGTGGCCTAACATGAAAGCCGAGGTAGCCGCCTATGTCGGCAAATGTTTAACATGTTCAAAGGTCAAGGCCGAGTACCAGAATCCCTCTGGATTGTTAACTCAGCCTGTAATTCCGGAGTGGAAATGGGAAGAAATATCCATGGACTTTATCACAAAATAGCCTAAGTCCATATCTGGATATGACACTATCTGGGTTGATAGTAGATCGACTGACGAAATCTGCGCACTTCTTACTAGTCAAAGAGAAGGATAACATAGATAGACGAGCCAAACTATACATAAAGGAAATCGTCTCATGACACGGTGTGTGACAACTGCAACTTCCCAAGTTAACCCCGTTAAGTTTTTCCGTTAGTTCCGTTAGCGAACCCGTGACCCGTTATTTCATGACCTTATATGTTAGTTGTGAAAATTTGCATTTTTCTACGAAACCGGGCTTCGTGTGTAAATTTGGATTTTTATGTATAAATGGTAAATTTATGTAACCCGACTAAACTTTGCATGTTAAATAAGTTAAAATCACTTAGAAACATTTTTAGAATTTTTACTTTATAAGTATTAGTAAAAACCCACTTTAAATGAAGTTTTATGCCTTTTATGTTAAAAATAAAAGATGAGGGACCAAATATGTAAATTGTAACTTAACAAATCTGCCCATCTCCTTCCTCCCCCTCATTTTGAACGCATCTTTCTCCTCTCCCCCTTTCACCTCACGGTTCACACACACACTACACACACATTGCGATTTTTGAAGAATCAAGCATCCAAGAGGTAAATTTCAAGATTTCTAAGGCTCAAGAACACTCAAGCAAGCTTCTTCTTCCTCCCCTCTCCTCCTACTTACGATTTCTTCCCCAACTTGTAAGCCCTAATATTTGGAATTTGAAATTTCATAGTGCATGTGTTAATTTTGGTGCTTATGTGTTAAATGGAGTGCTTTTATACCCATGGTTCAAGTTTTAGATTAGATCATGTAAACTCTTGATTTGGGGCAGATTTGTGGTGGGTTTTAGATCTGGAAATTGAGGGCTAGACAATGCTCTATGTGTTCTTAATGTTTGGTAGGTGTTTGGTTATAGAAATTGGGTGTTTATGCTCTTGTATGCTAGCCACATGTTCACATTTTGCTATGATTTTGATATGATTTTGTTCATGACAGAAATTACATGTTAAAATGGTTATAAGTATGTTAGTAGGTGTTGGATGACCAAATTGTTGCTCAATATTAGAAAACCGAAACTATTGCAAACTATAAAAATTGGACAGATTCGGCCAGATTTTTAGGCCATTTTGCAGAGGTCATAACTTGTTCAATATTGCTCAGAATCAGTTGATTCTTTTTCCTTAGTAAATTATTATGTCTTAGCTTCGATTAGGCTACTCGCACGCCTTCTAAAACATCCGTTTGGTCATCCAAAACACAGCTGCAAGTTAGGTGTGCAAAGCTGTCATTTTCTGTGAAAAGTGGGCTTTTCAAATTTGTTGGGCATGCTAATCTTGTTTTATTGACGAGTTTGTAAATTGTAAATGAGTTTTATATATTGAAAGTAAGATCTGGAAAGTTTGGTTCATGAATTCAAAGTTTTGAATGAGTTATGCAAGTTCTCGTTTTACTTTGACTAGTTTGCTAAATGCTGAAAATGCTAACTTCCGACGTGCATAACTTTCTCATTTCTCAACCTTTTTACTTGATTCTTTTTGCAACAAGTCCTAATTGATATGTAGTATATGCCTGTAAAATTTAAGGAGTTAACTCCAAGTAATGTGTATTTTCGCTATGTCACTAGATAGGTGCTTGAAGTTTGACTTTCTGGGTCAACTTTGACTTAGGTTGCAATTTCTTGATTTTCTCCCAAATTGGGACTTGTATGTGTATTAAGTGACTTTTATGATTGCATGGAACATGTTTAGGTGCTTATGTGTTACTTTTCGTCCTAGCGACACCTTCTACTTTGATTAGGCCATATTTACCCAAATAGGTTGACTTTGACCAACCTGTTGAACCAAGTGCTGAGTACCAGTGCACCCTAAAGTGAGTTCATTTACATTATTGTTATGTCCGTTCAGGGACGATAACGCGCAGGTGGTTTCATCCAGTAAGGATGGTAACCCAAACGGTAAGGTATTTTCTTACTGGGTAAATTTCCGACATAATATCATATGTTTCACTGAATTGAACTTTATTTATAAAAAGTCCTTACTTTCGGGCCGTTAATATACAGTAGCGAGGTAATATTGAGTAGTACTACTGGGGATTGACACCCCCGCTCAGCGGTGCACGTGATGCACCCTCCCGACTGGCGGTCGGATTGAGATCAATGTTAGCCTACCCACCGTGATCCGTAAAGAAACGGGAAGGCAAGGTTCATAGGTACCCCCTATCAAAACATTGTCAGCTTCGGTTACGAACAATTTGGGTGTACATAACTATAGGCTAGCTACCTACGATATGGAGTTTTACTGGTCTTATGATTATTTATTGTGTTTTACTTTTCTTTATTCATATACATTAGGTCAACATGTGACGTGTAGACCGCTTTAGTGAACTCACCAGCCCTGGGCTAACACTTGATTGTTGAATGCTTTTCAGGTCGCTAGGTGGATCACGGACGGCACGGGCGGCGACAATACACTTTACCATTTTCATTTGGAATTCACGTATTTCAAACATTAAACTCATCGTTTTGTAAACCCTAACTGTAAACCTTAATTATGCTTCCGCTAAACTGTTAAATTTGCTTTTTGGATTGTAACTTAAGTTTTATGTCAATTTATAAACTCTGTTATGTTTTGGTTGTAACTGAAGTCTGGGATCCTGGTCTGGATCATACCCCCATGCGGTTATACTCCGTTAGTGGAAATTGGGGGTTTGACACGGTGTACCTATATCCATCATATCCGATCGTCATAGCCGTTTCACCGCTAACTTTTGGAGATCTCTACAGAAATCTTTGGGTACTCGACTCGACATGAGTACTGCCTACCATCCACAGATAGATGGCCAAAGTGAGAGAACTATCCAAACACTCGAAGATATGCTGAGAGCATGTGTGATATATTTCGGACCCAATTGGGACGAGCATCTCCCTCTTGCCGAATTCTCTTATAACAACAGCTATCACACCAGAAATTAAGCCGCACCTTTTGAAGCACTTTATGGGAGAAAGTGTAGATCCTCACTCTGTTGGAACGAGATTGGTTACAGTCAGTTGACTGGTCCCGATTTAATCTTTGAAACGACTGAGAAAGTATTTCAAGTCCGTAATCGTCTGAAAGCTGCCACAGACAGGCAAAAGAGCTACGCCGACAATCCTCGCAAACCCTTGTCCTTTGAAAAGGGTGACCGCGTCATGCTAAAGGTATCCCCTTGGAAAGGTATCATTAGATTCGGCAAACAAGGTAAGCTCAACCCTCGTTACATTGGTCCCTTTGAGATTACCGAGACCATTGGACCAGTAGCTTACTGACTATGCCTGCCTGCCGAACTAAGCAGCGTACATGATGTCTTTCACGTTAGTAACCTTAAGAAATGTCTATCCGATGAAACGCTCATCGTCCCACTTGATGAAATTCACGTTGACGAAACACTACACTTTATTGAAGAACCTGTCGAGATACTTGACCGAGAAATCAAGAAGCTGAAGCACTGCCGCATTCCCATAGTCAAAGTGCGATGGAACTCTCGACGAGGTCCAGAGTACACTTGGGAACGCGAAGACCAAATGCGTCGAAAGTATCCTTGTCTGTTTGGAAGCGTCGCATCAACCAGTAACCAGAACTGAATTTCGGGACGAAATTCTTCTAACTGGGGGAGAATGTGACACCCCGTCCAAAACCATGTCAAAATCCTCTTTGCTTTGACTTTTAATTAAATATTTATGTGCTTGATTTATGTGATTAAAACTGTTAAACTGATAACCAACTTCTGATAACTGACGACACAAATAAACCCCACGTTTGTATTTGAAACATATACCCGTAAAATATGAAAGTTTTCATATTATAAATATGGAACTTCAATAATAAAAATGTAAATATAAAAATTAGACTTTTTATATTTTATCAAAAAACTGAAATAATCTGTTTCACCTTAAACTTTTTTTTGAGATAAAAACCATTCTGTTGTCAAGACTTAGCCAAACAAAAGTCGATAACCCGTTCGGGCCCAGTTAGGCCCAACAAGCCCAAAACAATCCAAATGGACCCGAAACTCGACCCGATACCCGAACCCGACTAACCGAATACTCGACCCAACCCGAGGGCCCGACCCGCGGCCCAACCGCCCTGGGCCGAACCCGGCACCCCTTGATCCCTCCCAGCCCACTCGAAAATCAACCCAAAGCCGACCCACCTCTCCTCGTCCCAATACCGAGAAACCGGCCCACTTCCTTTTATTATTTATTTTGGGCTTCGGCCCAATCCACAAACAATTTAATTAAATTGTTTTAAACCCATGATTTTTATAAATGAGCCCACAATAACTTTTATAAAATTTTGGCCCATCAAATTTTATAAAAATCATCACCTTTGTAGATTTAATATGCTTGGGTTATATTTATAAAAGTTGTGACTTTTAGGCATCTCTAACCATCTTACATTTTATAAAAACCTTGACATTTATAAACCATGAAACAAACTTATAAAAATAAGCTACCTACAAATGAATTAAGGGATTTCTTGGTAGATTATTGGCCACATCTCCCCTAATCTAGAACATCACTTCCCATTAGTTGGCAAAGTACTAGGATCCTTGGACTAAGTGATTGACTAATGGGTATTAACCTATGATTTGAGTATAAGAGAAGAGGTCACACCACTCAATTTCTCCACCCCACAACACCAACACACTTCACCTCTCTCTCCCTCACCCATTTCGGTCGAGAGCTCCCACAGCCTCCTTGCCGCCGTCGCTGGGCCACCACCGGCCACCCTCCTACCGCCCTAACCCGCCATAGAAACACCACCAACCGCCGGACCCTCCTCCCTCCACGGCTCTCACTCACAACCCTTGTGAGTTCTCTAAAACCCCATCTTCTTCTATGTTTTTCTACATGCTTTATCACCCAAGAAAAACCTACCAAGTCTTGACAATGAACATAAATCACCTACACTTTTGTTTAATCATCAATCTAATCTCTTCTCTATCCCCATTCTTCTTTGATCTCAACATTTCCATGGTGTTCTTGGAACTTAAAGTAGCCATGAAGATGGGTGAAACACTTGAAGAAATCATAAGAAAGTATTCAAGTGCACCTAAAGATCATCATGTTTATTTATGTGCATTACTTGTATTTTGATGATCAAGAACAAACCCTAAATGGATATTATCCATAAGCTCATAAAATGAGTAGATGTTCTTGATCCAATGTTTTGATGGATACAAAATAATCCTAACACTTGAAAGTGTTAGTTGATTTAAATGACTAACAAATGTGACTAGTTAATTATAATGGAACATTAAAATGGTGTTAAATAAATTATTTATGCATAGCTTGTCCTAACACCTTAAGTGTTAGTTGATAAATTTACATTTCATGTTTATAGTGTTAATTGGTCCTAACACTATATGTGTTAGTTGATTAAATCATGGATTAAGTTATGATACTAATTGGTCATGTCACATGTTAAGGTTTAGGTTAATTAAAATAAAGGGATCCCTTAACAATATTAAATGGTTAAAAAGGGTTACATATATATATTTGGTTAACATTTTGTAACAAGTGAAGAAAACCTATGGAAATTACTTGGTTTGGAAAAATTGAACACATTAAATTGTTATAAAAAGTCTTTCAAAACAATAAGGATGTTACATGATTTTGTTACTAAAAATGGTAAAAATACAATTTATGTCAAATGATTAATTTGACATAAATTCTTGGATTTATTACAAATTTTTAACCAATTAAAGAAATGTTATAAAAATGGAGAATCTTCTATAAAAAGACATTTGTAAAATAAATATGTTTTATAAATGATTTTTATAAAAATAATCAAAAGTCAAGAAATTGACTTTAAATATTTTTATAAGCTTTCATTGTTACTTTGATGGGTCAAGGTAATCAAAATGGAAATACGTTGCGTAGTAATAAAACCGGGACCAATACGACGATACACGCGAAAACGTAAATGGTTGGAATTATAAACCAAATTACTTATCATGTTTTCTTAAGACAACCTAAAAGTTTATAATAAATAAAATTTTATAAATCCAAGTGTCATCATGTATTATTTTAAATTATGTTTTGAAACTGAATATTTCATGTGTATGAAATATTAAATGAGTTTCGAAATTATTAAACGTGGTAACTCAAAACGTAACTTTAAAACAATTCTTGTTTAAAAAGAAAATAAATTTTAAATATTATTCCTTGTTTAATAATTGTTTACAAAAGTTTTAAGTAATGTTTTATTTACAATTCACCATGAATTGTTAATTATAATTATTTCATCGAGAATAATTATAACTTACATGAATAATCAATCGAACACATAAAAAATAAACATTATTATTTTAACACAATGTTCAAGACTTGATTTGATTTATTAAATGATTATTCTTTTTATTTATATTTATTGAACATAAATATAAATCATCGCATGCGTATTTATTGGAACTAATAAATATTAACTAACGGGTTCTCAAACGAATACAAACGGGATTAACGTCAAGACTTGACCGGTATCACTTGGGTGACAAATGTTACCCAAACGATTAGACCCTTATGAAATTGTCTTATTAATTATTTAGGACGTTACTTGCTGTTAGTGCTTTCCACTCTAGTCATTACCTGCTGATCAAGTGAGTTTCACGAACTCTTTTCTTTTAACTGTTTTATACTCTCGGGGGAGAAATCATGAAAACTTAAAATGTTTTTGTTAGAGCATATTCCTATGTTACAATGTGTCTCGTGTATTGTATCTATGTAATGAGAGCAATTGTGTGAGTCTTGTTAGATAACTGAACGTACCACATGGTCCGCCGGACCAGTTGGTGCAGCGTACCAGTTGGTACGCTGGGTGGTACGCCGGCCAGTCTAAGTTACCTATATATAGGTAGTTTGTGTTGAGAGCATCAACACTGATAGAGAACTTCAAGTCATATTCTACATTTCTGTGTGTGTGTTTCTGTGTGTATGCTCTCAAGGTTTCATCAATACAAATCTCATTTGTATTTACTTTTGATCTCGTTTTATCTCATTATCACTTGATTAGCAAACGATCCATCGCTCCATGGTTTTACAAGTGGTATCAGAGCTATCTGGTTCCATTTACTGATCATATTCTGTGATTTTGGAGATTTTTAGAGAGAAAAAGTGGGTTTTGAAGCATTTTTCATCAAATTCTTCCAATTCCGGGTGTTTTCAAGGTAAATAATGATTTTCGAGTGTTCCTGTTAAGTTTTCGCATCTGTGTGAAGCAAATTTAAGTTCAATTTGTCAAAATTTGCGAAATCAGTCGAAATCTGCATGAAAAGCGACTGATCCGCCGGATGAACAATATGGTCCGCCGCCTGATCCGCTAGGCAATCTTCATCAGCTGGTCCGTGGAAGTTATAGCGTATCAGTGTGATCCGCTGAAAATCTGGTCCGCCGTATCAGTTTTTGGTCCGCCGGATCAATCTTATCCGCTAGTACAATTTGGTCCGCTGGTTATAAATCTGATCCGCAGGTATAATCTGGTCCGCTGAGATTAATCTGGTCCGCTTTTGGTCCGTAAATACAAATCTGGTCCGCTGATTTTGGTTTGGTCCGCTGGCAGAAAAGTGTTCATCACTAAAACTGACGTAACTTGAGAACCGTTAAGAGTTACGGAACCCAATACCAGCCAAAACGTTCGTATCGACGAGATCTAGGACGTGTACCGGCCTGAGGCCAGTACCGACAAGTTTTGACCCCCTAAATCCGCTTGGAAAGCCTCCGTTTTTGAGTTCGAAGTTTTGAGGTGTTATATTTTGGAAAATATGTCGGATTTTCAAGCGTTTTCCGCGATTCAAAACACGATGCAAGCTATCATTAACTATGATAATGAAATAGGAACAAGTCAGAAAGTTCCGAAATTACTCAGATTGGAAGATTATCATAGTTGGGTGAAGCGTTTCAATGCATATGTTGGTGCAAATGATGTTGATTTTTGGATATCTTACAATAATCTATATGAGTATCCAACAGGACAAAATGGAAGACCAGTTTTGCAACAAAGTCTTACTGGTGAGAAAAAGAAGGCATATCAAGCAGAACAAAAATCTTATGGTGCTTTAACGATGGCATTACCTTCCGACTTATTACATCAATTTTCTGCGTATACTTCTGCAAAAGAGTTGTGGGATGCAATTCAAAAACGATGTGAGGGTAATGATCAGTTCAAGAAAAGCAAACAAAAGGTTCTAAGAAAAGAGTTCGACAATTTCAAGCATTATCCAGATGAGAATATTTCAAAGCTTATCACTAGGTTTTCACATTTATTAAGTGAAATGGCTTTAGTTGGCATCAAAAAGGAAGAAGCTGATCTGAAAGAGAAGATACTAGAGGCATTACCTGAAAAATGGGAGAATTATGTAATGATGATTACTCATGATAAAGAATCCATCTGCATATCGTGGTGAAAATGATTCTACCATAAATGCTAAAAAGGCTGTTAGAACAAAAATTTATGTGACTGACGCCATCAAATCTGTTTACCGAAGCATTCGACTGAAGAATCCATGTGAATCGATTCAGAGACGCGAGTTGTGATGCTCGAGGCTTGCGAGATTGGACCGAAGACCGTTTTCCGGAAAAGTCAACCGTTCGGGTCAACGGTCAACGTAAAAGTCAACGGAAGATCGGTTCGAGCGAATCAAGCTTCAGATTAATTTAATCAGCTTTGATTTAATTATCAATTTATGTTATTTACTTTACTTGTAATTTCGTTTATTTGTCATGTATTTCTGTCGTTAGTCACCCTCACTATATATAGTGAGGGTGCCCATTACAAGTAAAGGAGTCTCCGAATGTGGAGATGATGAATTTCTTGTAGAGTGTGAGATTTCCATTCTAGAGAGAGAGTGAGTCATGGATTCTAGAGAGAGAGAGTGTTCTTCATGATTCATTGATTGTAATCTTTCGATTAATGAATTCATTCGATTTATTCATCTTTCTTTCTTGTTTATGATTATTCATGATTCATCATCACATCTTCTTCATTTGTTTTGAGTTTTCTCATTCGAACCT
>JBCNJP010000008.1:42714085-42751734 GCA_039602395.1 Deinandra increscens subsp. villosa | reverse complement strand
CATGCCCCATTGTCGTTCTGACGTTGGGTTTCAGCGGCGGCAACAGTTTCTGCTACGCGATTAGTAATCATCTCCTCGATTTCCTCGGCAGTCATAGGAGGAGGGGGCGGAGGAGGTGAAGCGTTCCTGGTGGTTCGGCGTCTCGGTGGCATGATTTCTCTTTAAGTTACAACATAAAGAAAATTTTAGATAATATGTAAATGGGGTTATTACATGCTCGAGAATAACTGCCACGACATACATCAATTGCCAAAACATTTTCACGCAAACACAACCAAGAAACAAGAGGTGAACGGAAGGACGAAGTAACATAGCGTGTCATAGCAATCATAGTAATATAAATTACACAACCATAACTTGATAACAATAATTTCATAACACAAGATAACATACCATTAAACATCATTCATATTACATCCATAGTTTTCTACCATATTACAGATAAAACACATCCAAAATAAACAAATTTCATCATGGGCTCGGAGTCCCGATCATAATAGAAGTTAACATGTTTCATCCGTAAAATGGCTATCAAAAGGTACTAGGTCACATCTACCTAGAATGCTGGTGGGGGTGGTGGAGGACCAGGAGGCATGTAGTAAAAGGGCGGGGCATGAGTCATGGCATGGAGGCTGGCGAGGAGTCGTCCGGATACAAACTCCAGCGCTGCGACTCTCCTCTGCAGGCTCTCATGGGAGAGGAGCAGATCAGTGGTGGCCATGCTGACTCCAGTCATGTTGGCGTGAAGGGACCCCATGGCGCTATCAGTATCGCCCATGCGTCCGATCAACGCAGCCAACTGGTTCCTAAGGCGGGTCATCTCAGGGGTGGTAGGTAACTGACGGACATCCGTGTCAAGCTCCCCTAGGTCGGTCTCTATACGCCTCAGACGAGCAACTAAGAGTGGTACCGTATCAGATATCGGCTCGTCTGTGAATGGCGAGATCCCTAAAGGTACACGACGGGATGGGTCAGGAAGGGAGGACTCTCCACGAGCATAACAGCTCGGGAACTCCTCGATCATCCGCCAGTGCTGGACCTGGCCTGGCATCCATGCAAGATGGGGCAACTCGAACACATATCGCCTCTTGGGCGCAGGCTCATCATGGGTGCGTCCAACCTCCCGAGTCCGGTAAATCCCCGTCTGCCGCCACCAGGTGTGGCGACATAGGTCTTCACAGACCGGTCACGGCTTGTGAAAGGGTCAGCGGTGCTCGAAGCACTCATCGGGGCCACACCGCCGGCAGTGGCGGTGGGTGCAAGGTGGTCGGAGGTATCGTCAGAGGTCCTACGTCTAATAGGGCTCAGGAAACCACGAGGGAGGAATGTCTCGCGAATGGTACCGACGGTAGCTCCCTCAGTCTCGGGGCTAGATGGTACGTGATCCTCAGGCGATGGTGTGTAGTCCACCGGTGTCGGGTCCTCTGGTGATGGAGTATACTCTACACTTGCTTCCTCACTGGAATCGGCAACGCAAATAACCTCTTTCGAAATCATCTCTGCGAAAATATTCCAACAGGAAACAGTGATCAGTAATCATCATAAAGGCATAAAAACTAAAGCAAGGAAGTAAAGCATAGTTAACACGTAAGCTGTCATAGGTAAACATTTAAAGGTAATGGAACACGTAAGCTGTCATAGGTAAACATTTAAAGGTAATGGTCTTGCATGCAAAGGGTAGCTTCGGAGTGGGTTATAGTCCAGGTTCAGTTTTGTTTTTTTTGTTTATCCTGGTTCGCTATAACCACGGCTCTGATACCAATCTGTCACACCCCGGTCAACGGTTTTGGGTGTGAGCGAGAATGGAATCATAGTCGAGGATACATAGAACAACTTCTAATAAATTAAAAACTTCATAAAACGTTACTTCATTTCATTGCAGCGGAAAAGACAGTGGAAACGATAATGTCTTACAATTTGAAAACCTAAAGTCTTAAGTTAATATTAAAAGCATAAATCGATTTATTTGGATAGTCGGGACTATGACTCCGAAAGCAGGTCCGATAGCGTACATAAGCCCCCATTTGCATGTCTTCATGAGTTGCGTCAATTACCTAAGAAATCATGAGTTTAAAAGGTCAACATAAAGTTGGTGAGGTTCACAGGTTTAAGACTCGCAGTTTAATCATTTAAACCAGTTTTTCAGTATACTTAAATATTACGTTGGTTTACCGTTGTGGTTGCATGATCTCACCTGAACCTTGATTTCAAATACTAACGGTTTACCCACCCAGCATCTCTTGCCCAGAGATGTTAAACAGAGCAGAATAACTGACGTGTACCCCTAGACAATCCGGAGTCAGAACTGGAGCTACCAGTTAGGGTAGGGTTGTCAACCCAAATAGATCTATTCACTAGCTATCGTTTCGTACAGAACTAATTGAAATCAATTAATGGTGAGATTACGGTTGTACAAACGTTCATAACGATAATGTACCAAGTTGAGCAATCAGTAAGAGAACAAGTAGTCATACGGCTAACAGATAAACCATAATATTAAGTAAAAAGCATTTATCAGATTTCATGATTTCTCCCCCAAAGTATAAAACGGTTAAAGGAAAAGGGGCCGTGACACTCACTAAATCAGCAGATAAGTGGTAAATAAACAGTGAAGGAACGGTAGCACGTAACGTCCTAAATCATTAAATAAACATATGCATAAGGTCTTATGATCATTTGAGTAACAAAAGTCACCCAAGTGATACCGGTCAAGTCTTGACGTTTTAATCCGTTTGTATCTTTAAAAACTCGTTAACTTGTATTTATCAAACAAATACGTTCGGTGATGATTTATATTTATTTTAAATAAATATAACCAAAGATTAATCATTTTTAACAATTCAACCAAGTCTTAAATATTGACTTTAAAATAATAATAATGTTTATTATTATTTTCACAAGTTCGTATAATTATTTTTAATTAAATAATTACATATTCGATTTGTTAATCTTGCAAGTTATAATTATATTAAATAATTATGATTAACAATACTTTGGTGAATAAAGCATGGTTTATATCTTTTGCAAATAATTACTTGTCAAAAATAATTATTAAATGTTTGCTTTATTTTTAAACCATGAATCCTTTAAAGAAAACATTCAAAGTTTCTAACATTTTAATCATTTATTTTTCGAAAGCGTTTAATGTTTCATTTGCCTGAAATATATATTTCTTTCATAAATATTTCCAAAACATGGTAACGACGCTTGGATTTATAAAATCGTCTTTCATAAAAACTTGATTTAAAATCTCCAACAAATGTAAGTCCATTTTTGGTTACTTTGATTTTATTAAAGTAACATTAAAAATCCATGTAAGCATTTAAAGATAATAACTTGTCTTTGATTTATTTTTATAAAATCCTTTTATAATAATATTTAGTTTTCACAAGTGACATTTTTATAGAATAATCCATTTATCTCCAAAGTTTTAGAAAGGTTAAAACTTGTAATAAATCCAAGAATTTATGTCAAATTAATCATTTGACATAAATATTATTCTTACCATTTTTAGTAACAAAATCTATGTTTATTCTTTTTGTTTTGAACACATATTTAATGTGTTGATTTTTCCAAATCAAGTAACATTCTTTTTGTTTTAGTCATAGGTTACATATGTAACATTTGTTTAATTATTTCATCTTGTTTTAATATTGTTTTAACATGTAACATATTTAAACATAAATAACAATCAACTAACACATTGGTGTTAGGACTTTATAAATGTAAATAAACAATCAACTAACACATTCGTGTTAGGACATTTAAATATAAATAAACAATCAACTAACACATTGGTGTTAGGACATTTAAATATAAATAAACAATCAACTAACACATTGGTGTTAGGACATTTAAATATAAACAATCAACTAACATTTTCATGTTAGGACAATTAAATATAAACAATCAACTAACATTTTCATGTTAGGACAATTAAATATAAACAATCAACTAACATAAATATATGTTAGGACCATATGCAATAAATATTAATCATGTAATATTGTTAGTCTTAGATTTGTATATCATTAAACATGAAGAGGCTTAGGATTTTCAAGCAACTAACTATGAAATCCTTGGATTTCATAAGCATGATCAAGGTGCACATATGCTACTATCCAAAAGGGTTCACAATGTGTTTCACCAAAAGATCTTTGAAAGAATGGAGATTAAGAAGAGAGTTTTGTTAGTTGTTTCTTGCAAACCAAGCATTCAAACATAAAAGATTAAAGGTTTAGATTATGGTGGTTAGTTGTCAAGACTTGAAGGGTTCAAAGAGGTGAAAGGAGGATAGAAATGTGAGTTAAAAGACTCATAATGCAAGAAGGAGAAGATCGGTGGAAGGTGGTGGTGGTTCCGGCGGTGGCTCCTCGGCGGTGGACGGTGGCCGGAGGTGGCTGGCCGGCGGCGGTCGGCGGTGGGGTGGTGGCTCTCGGCCGAAAGGAGGGAGAGAGGGAGGAGAGTGGGTGTGTTTCTTGGGTGGGTGCAAGGAGACCAAGTGGGGTGGTCCCCTCTTTTTATAACAAGGTTTAACATCATTAACCATTGGTTAATGATGTGTTGTCAAGCCCCTAAATCACCCAACAATTCTCATGTGTAGGTGATTAATTTTTATAGATTTTATAAAAGATTGGAAGTTTTTATAAAATGTGGAAGGGTTAGGAGTTATTAAAAATCATAACTTTTTAAAATAAAACCCAAGTATATTTAATCCAATAGAATGGTGGTTTTTATTTTTATAAAAGTTGTTGATCCAAGTTTTATAAAAATATTAGTGGTTAAAGAATTTGGTTAATCCTCATAAACTAGTGGGCTTAACAAAACAATTAGATTTGTTTACCATTGGGCCGAAGCCCAATCGAGATTTGAAATGGGAATGGGCCGAGGTCCATTCGGTTTTGGTTCGATGGACACGGGCCGAGCCCAAAGGGAAAGGGAGGGGGTTCGGGCCGGTTTGGTGCGGGCCGCGAAGAAGTAAAGGAAAGGATTTGGCCGGTTCGGCCCAATGCGATACGGGCCGCGGGTCGGGTATCCGGTTTGGGGAAAATACTCAGTGTGATGAGGCGAGTCATCGGTTAAATTTTCGTGTTAATCCGAGTTGAATTGGGCTTATTGGGCTTACCGGGCCCAATAGGCTAAAAGGTTTGGACGTTTGGCTAAGTCTTGACAACGTAACGTTCGTATTACATTTAAGTTCATAGAACGTTTCAACAGTTTATATTAGTTTGATAAAATATAAAATGTCAAATTTTATATTTAATTTCTTATTATTAAAGTTCCATTAATAATAACATGAAACGTTCATATATCACAATTATCTAACGCGAAATTTAAGTCAGTTAATCATTTAACTAAACACGGTTAATTATGCAGTTTAGAAAACAGAAATCACATAATTATCACATAAATAAAGTCAACAAAAGTCAACGGAGAGAGAGTTGACCTGATTTTTGGGCCGGGTGTCACAAAGGTTCAAGGGAAGGATACCCTCTTAGTAGTCGTTGATAGACTAACTAAATATGGGCATTTTTTGCTGTTGAATCACACTTACACAGCTGCAACAGTGGCTCAAGTTTTTATGAAAAACAAACCCGAAACCCAAATAACCCAAAGCCAGTCGGGTAGGGTTATTTGGGTATGGTCCTAAATAGATCCAAATCCATATACCCAAAGCACCCAGGGTCACTCAGGTCGGGTCGTGTTATACATGAAACTATGAAAGGACCCGAAACCCAAATAACCCAACCCATATACCCAAAGTCATTACCCAAAGTCATTCGGCGCAGGTTATACGGGTTACTAGGGTTAACCCGAAATAAAATTTTATCAATCATAACCCGAACAAAATAAAATTAATTAGGTTATACGGGTTATTTTACCTAACACAAAACTATGAAAGCACCCGAAACCCAAATAACCCAACCCATATACCCAAAGTCATTCGGGTCGGATCGGGTTATTTGGGTATGTTTTTTTTTCAAACACCAGTAGGGGTCAAATGAAACACACATGAAAGCAAATAATTAACTAATCTTCAAGTTCTTAAACTTACCTCTTGTTGATCAAATTGTTTCGGTATGCTTCTATCTAAATAAGTTATCTGTAAAAGGGACATTTACATTGTTTAATTGAGAAATTACACACAGAAATGAAGACATGACCTAAACAATGTACTTGCTAGTAGTAATTACTGAAGAAGAAGATAAAGAAGCAACAGCAGCAGCAGCCATAACCAATGGGGCTGGCGGGGGCAGCTTGTTGCCCGCCTTCCCGGCATGATAACGTGAATCGTGGTTGTAACCGTTTATTTTAGTACCTCACACTATGGACGACATACATAAAGTAAGCAAATACACATAGAAATTACACACAGAAACATATTGTACTCCTTCATGTGTTGCTTTTATGATTTTTATTAAGTTTGAAGAGGCTTGAGTTTTGTTAACCAACTAACTTTGAAATCTTTGATTTCATGTTTACAAGAATCATGGTGCACACTTGTTACTTTCATTTGATTTCACAAATGTGTTTCACCACACTCTTTGGCTATCTTTAAGCATTTAAAATGCACCAAAAAGAGTGTTTGGTATTGGAAGAAAAGAGGTAAAGAAGAGAGTTTTTGTTAGTTGGTCTAACAAAATGCAAGCATTCAAGAATTTTAGTTGTCAGGACTTGGGCTTCTCTTTGGGTGTTAAACATGTAAGAATATAGGAGGAAGTAGGTTAGAAACACTCACAAGGAGTGGAGAAAGAAAACCGAGAAGAAAAGTGGAGGTAGCGGTGGTCCGGCGGGGCTGTAGTGGTCCGACAGTGGTCCTCGGCGGCGGGGCAATGGCCGGAGGTGGCTGGTCGATGGCGGTGGGGTGGTCGTGGGGAGTTCTTGACGAAAATGAGGGACAAGGGAGAGGGAGGGAGCAAGTGAGTTGGGTGTTGCGGTGTGAGGGAACAAGTGGGTGGAGGCTTTCTCTTATAGCCAGAGGTGGTGTTATTAACCATTGGTTAATAACACTAATCTTTCTCTAAACTAGGTGAGTTGTTGTCACACCCCGGTCAACGGTTTCGGGTGTGAGCGAGAATGGAATCATAGTCGAGGATACATAGAACACTTCTAATAATTTAAAAACTTCATAAAACATTAATTCATTTCATTGCAGCGGAAAGGGTAGTGGAAACATTAATGTCTTACAATTTAAAAACATAAGTCTTAAATGATTATTAAAAGCATAAAACGGTTAAGTTGGATAGTCGGGACTATGACTCCAAGGACAGGTCCGATAGCATTTGTAAGCCCCATTTGCATGTCTCCAGAAAGTCTTGTCAATTACCTAAGAAATCATGAATATAAAACGGGTCAACATAAAGTTGGTGAGGTTCACAGGTTTAGGACTCGATAGTTAAACAGTTGTAAAACAGTTTCGGTATACTTAAATATTATCAGGGTTTATTGTTGTGGTTGTATGATCTCACCTGAACCTTGAATTAAAATACTAACGGTTTACCCACCCGACATCTCTTGCCCAGAGATGTTAAACAGAGCAGAATAACTGACGTGTACCCCCAGACAATCCGGAGTCAGAACTGGAGCTACCAGTTAGGGTAGGTTTGTCAACCTAAATAGATCTATTCACTAGCTATCGTTTCGTACAGAACTAATTGAAATCAATTAATGATGGGATTTCGGTTGTACAAACGTTTATAACGATAATGTACCAAGTTGGGCAATCAGTAAGAGAACAAGTAGTCATACGGCTAACAAGTAAACCATAATATTAAGTAAAAAGCATTTAATCAGTTTTCATGATTTCTCCCCCAAGTATAAAGCAGTTAAAAGGAAAAAGGGGCCGTGAAACTCACTGGTTTAGCAGATAATCGGTAATTAAGCAGTGAAGGACGGTAGCACGTAACGCCCTAAATAATTAAATAACATATGCATAAGGTCTACGATCATTTGAGTAACATAAGTCACCCAAGTGATACCGGTCAAGTCTTGACGTTATTAAGTCCGTTTGTATTATTGAAGACTCGTTAACTTGTATTTATTTACTAAATACACTCATGGTTGTTTTATATTTATGCCCAATAAATATAAACAAATAATCATTTTCAATAATTCAACCAAGTTTTAAACATTGAGTTTAAAGGTATAATAATGTTTATTATTAACTTCACAAGTTTGTATAATTATTTTAAGTATATAATTATATAATTGGTTTGTTAATCTTGCAAGTTATAATTATATTAAATAATTATGATTAACAATACTTGGGTAAATAAAACGTATATCGTTAGCAAATAATTATTTGTCAAAAATAATTATTACGCGTGTACTTTATTTTCCAAACTTAAATTTTTAATGAAAACGTTTCAAAACTCTTAACATTTAATCATTTATATTTCGAAATCGTTTAATATTTCACTTACATGAAATATATGTTTCTCATGATATCTTAGCGACGCTTGGATTTATATAACGTTGTCTTTATAAAACTTGACTTTCATTTTTAAATCTCTAACGAACGTTAGTTCATTTTTGGATACTTTGTTTTCATCAAAGTAATATGAAAAGTCCATGTAAACATTTAAGGTCAATGATTTGTCTTTGATTTATTTTTATAAAAATTCCTTTTATAAAAATATTTATTTTTTTTTCAAATGTGACCTTTTGTAAAAATGTCCATTTCTAGCAAGTTTTTAAGAAAGGTTAAAACTTGTAATAAATCCAAGTATTTATGTCAAATTAATCATTTGACATAAATATTATTCTTACTAAATCTAGCAAGAATTTGATATATTCCTTTTGTCTTGATTTCTTTTTTTATAACACATTTAATGTGTTACTTTTACTAAAACAAGTAACATTCCTTTTGTTTTAGTCATAGGTTACATATGTAACATTTGTTTAATCATTTCTTCTTGTTTTAATATTGTTCTAACATGTAACATATATAAACATAAATAACAATCAACTAACACATTGGTGTTAGGACTTTATAAATGTAAATAAACAATCAACTAACACATTGGTGTTAGGACATTTAAATATAAACAACAATCAACTAACATTTTCATGTTAGGACAATTAAATATAAACAATCAACTAACACTTTTGTGTTAGGACAAATAATGTAAACATGTATAGATTAGCATTTATTTTATATGAAGAGGCTTGGAGGTTTTGTTAAGATCAACTAACTCATGAAACCAAGGTTTCATAAACAAGATCATGGTGCACACCATATTACTTTCCTTGGATTTCATAAGTGTGTTTCACCACACTTGTTGGCTATCTTTAAGCCATTAAAATGCACCAACAAAGTGCTTGATCTTGAAAAGAAGAGATGGAGAAGAGAGTTTTTGTTAGTTGTTTAACAAACACAAGCATTCTTTGATTTATTTTGGTTGATTGTTGTCAAGACTTGAAGGGTTCAAAGGGGTGAAAAAGAGATGGTAAATGAGTTAGAAAAACTCACAAGAAGAAGAGGAGAGAAAATCGGGTGGTGGTGGTGGGTTTCCGGTGACCGACGACGGTGGTTCCCGACGGCGGAGCGGCGGCCGGAGGTGGCTGTGGGGCGGCGTTGCGGCGGCAGAGGGAGGAGGGTGGCCGGCCGGTTCAAGAAAGGGAGAGGGAGAGTGAGTGTGATGGTGTTGGGTGTGGGGGAACCAAGTGGGGTTGTCCCCTCTTTTATACACCTAATTAGCATAATTACCCATTGGGTAATTATGTGTTGTCAAGCTCCTAAGCATCCAAGAGTAAGAGGTTAATTTTTATAACCTTTCTTTGCATTTTATAAAATGGTGAAGGTTTTTATAAAATATGGAGAGGTTAGGGGTTATTAAAAATCATAACTTTTTAAAATATAGCCCAAGTGTGATTAATCCAATTAGATGGTGGTTTTTATTTTTATAAGTGTTGTTAATCCAATTTTTATGAAAATATTAGTGGTTTAAAAGATTGGTTAAGTTTTATAAAATTTATAAAACATGGTGGGCTTAAACAAATTTTATTTATTTGTTTTTATTTGGGCCGAAGCCCAATCGGTTTAAACAAAGAGAATGGGCCAAAGCCCATTCGGTTTCTCATGGGTGAAGAGGGCCGAAGCCCAAGGGACAAGTGGGCTGGGCCGTTTTCGGGTTGGGACGCGAAGGGAAAAAGGAAAGGGTTTGGGCCGGTTCGGCCCAATGTGTTTCGGGCCGCGGGTCGGGTATCCGAGTCGAGGGATTTACTTGGTACGTTGAGGTGAACCTTCGGTTAAGTTTTCGGGTCAATCCGGACATTTTTGGGCTTATTGGGCTTACCGGGCCTAATAGGTTAAACGAGTAGCTCGTTTGGCTAAGTCTTGACAACGAAATGTTTTTCATAACATTTTAAATTCATAAAACGTTTTAACAGTTTAAATCAGTTTGATAAAATATAAAATGTCAAATTTTATATTTAATTTCCTATTATTAACGTTCCATTAATAATAACACGAAATGTTCATATATCACAGTTATCTAACGCAAAGTTTAAATCAGTTAATCATTTAGCTAAACACGGCTAATTATGCAGTTTAGAAAACAGAAATCACATAATTATCACATAAAGTCAACAAAAGTCAACGGAGAGAGAGTTGACCTTATTTTTGGGTCGGGTTGTCACATTCTTCCCCAGTTAGAAGAATTTCGTCCCGAAATTCAGTTTTGGTTACTGGTGGATGCGACGTTCTCAAACAGGCGCGGATACTTCTGACGCATTTGATCCTCGCGTTCCCAAGTGTACTCTGGTCCTCGTCTAGAGTTCCATCGTACCTTGACTATGGGAATGCGGCTATGCTTCAGCTTTTTGATTTCTCGGTCAAGTATCTCCACGGGTTCCTCTATGAAGTGTAGGGTTTCGTCCACTTGAATTTCATCAAGAGGAACGATGAGCGGTTCATCGGATAAGCATTTCTTAAGATTACAGACATGAAAGACATTGTGAACGCTGCTTAGCTCGGCGGGCAGGTTCAAACGGTAAGCTACTGGTCCGATGGTTTCCGTGATTTCAAAGGGACCAATGTAACGAGGGTTGAGCTTTCCTCGTTTTCCGAACCGGATGACACCTTTCCAAGGTGACACCTTTAGCATGACGCGATCACCCTTTTTGAAGGACAAGGGCTTGCGTCGGTTGTCGGCGTAGCTCTTTTGTCTGTCACGGGCAGCTCTTAAACGATCTCGGACTTGAAAGATTTTCTCAGTCGTTTCAAAGATTAACTCAGGACCAGTTAATTGACTGTCTCCAATCTCAGTCCAGCAAAGTGGGGATCTACACTTTCTCCCATAAAGTGCTTCAAAAGGGGCGGCTTGGATGCTGGTGTGATAACTGTTGCTATAAGAGAATTCGGCAAGAGGGAGATGCTCGTCCCACTTGGGTCCGAAATCTATCACACATGCTCTCAGCATATCCTCAAGCGTTTGGATCGTTCTCTCACTTTGGCCATCTGTCTGTGGATGGTAGGCAGTACTCATATCGAGTCGAGTACCCAAAGCTTTCTGTAGAGATCTCCAAAAGTGTGCAGTGAATCGACTGTCTCGGTCGGATATGATGGATTTGGGCACACCGTGGCGCGAGACGATTTCTTTTATATAAAGCTTGGCTCGCTTATCCATCTTATCCTTCTCATTTACCGGTAAGAAGTGTGCGGACTTCGTCAATCGATCGACTATCACCCAGATAGCATCATAACCAGATCTGGATTTAGGCAACTTTGTGATAAAATCCATTGATATTTCTTCCTATTTCCATTCTGGGATTACCGGTTGAGTCAACAATCCAGAGGGCTTCTGGTATTCGGCTTTGACCTTCGAACATGTCAAGCATTTGCCGACATAGATGGCTATCTCGGCTTTCATGTTAGGCCACCAAAATTGCTTTTTCAGACCGTGATACATCTTGTCTGATCCGGGATGAATGGAATACCTTGATTTGTGAGCTTCATCGAAAATTAGTTGCCTTAGCCCTCCATGGACAGGTACCCAGAGCCTATCCATGAAGTTCTTGGTTCCATCCGGTTTCTCTTCCAGTTGCTTCTCCATTCCACGTAAACCTTCTCAAGATAGGTTTTCTGGTTTGAGAGCTTCAATTTGTGCGTCGCGCACTTGTGAATTAAGGTTTGAGTGGATGGTCATGCCTAATTCTCGGACGCGGCGAGGTTTGGCATGCTCTTTCCTGCTTAAGGCATCGGCTACAACGTTAGCCTTGCCTGGATGATAACGAATCTCGCATTCGTAGTCATTTAGCAGTTCCACCCATCGGCGTTGTCTCATATTCAATTCCTTCTGATTGAAAATATGTTGGAGGCTCTTGTGATCGGTGAATATGGTACATTGGGTACCATAAAGATAGTGCCTCCAGATTTTGAGAGCAAAGACTACGGCTCCGAGTTCCAAGTCATGAGTGGTATAGTTCTTCTCGTGAATCTTCAGTTGTCGTGATGCGTATGCGATGACTTTCTCTCGTTGCATCAATACACAACCTAAACCTTGATGCGAGGCATCGCAGTAAACAACGAAGTCTTCGATCCCATCAGGTAGTGATAGGATCGGGGCATCACAAAGCTTCTGCTTCAGTAACTGAAATGTTGCTTCAGTCTTGCCATCCCATATGAATTTCTTATCTTTCTGGGTCAGGGCGGTGAGCGGCTGGGCTATCTTCGAGAAGTTCTCGATAAATCGGCGGTAATAGCCAGCAAGACCTAAAAATTGTCGAATCTCGGTTGGAGTCGTTGGCGTACTCCAATCCTTGATTGCTTCAATTTTTGTTGGATCCACGTGGATTCCTTGATCATTGATCATATGGCCCAGAAAGTGAACTTCGCGAATCCAAAAGTCGCATTTAGAAAATTTCGCGTAGAGTTCTTCCTTCTTCAACAACTCCAGGATAAGTCTCAGATGTTGTTCGTGTTCTTCTTTACTACGGGAGTAGATAAGAATGTCGTCAATGAACACGATAACGAATTTATCCAGGTAGGGTTTGCATACGCGGTTCATCAGATCATGAACACTGCAGGTGCGTTTGTCAAACCAAATGGCATTACGAGGAACTCATAATGGCCATAGCGTGTTCTGAACGCTGTCTTCGAAATGTCTTCATCTCTAACTCTGAGTTGATGGTATCCTGACCTTAGATCGATCTTGGAGTAGAAGCTCGATCCTTGAAGTTGATCAAACAGGTCTTCGATCCTAGGAAGCGGGTAACGGTTCTTCACAGTCAGTTTGTTCAGCTCCCGGTAGTCGATGCACATCCGAAAAGTTCCATCTTTCTTCTTGACAAATAGCACGGGTGCTCCCCACGGAGAGTGGCTTGGTCGGATGAAGCCTTTATCTAGCAATTCTTGCAATTGGCTAGATAACTCCTGCATCTCAGAAGGTGCCAGACGGTACGGGGATCTGGCTACGGGGGAGGCACCTGGTGCTAAGTCAATGCGAAACTCTACTTGTCGCGTCGGCGGTAAACCTGGCAAGTCTTCGGGAAAGACTTCCGGGTATTCGCGGACAACGGGAACATCTGCTATGTTCTTCTCCTTTGGTTTCTTCTCAGTTACGTGTGCTAAGATGGCATGACATCCTTTACGAAGGAACTTTCTTGCCTTCATACTAGATATGAGGTTTAGTTGGGTTCCACTCTTCTCACCTTGTACGTTTAGAGTGTTGCCATCTTCGAGTGGCATCCTAACTATTTTCTCATGGCACACGATTTCTGCACGGTTCTTAGAAAACCAGTCCATGCCAATGATAACGTCAAAACTTCCTAGTTCTACAGGCATTAAATCAATGCTGAAGGGATGATCGGAGAGTTCTAGTGAGCAATTGGGATAAATAATGCTAGTTTCTACTAATTCTGCGTTTGCTAATTCTACTGTGAACTTAGTGTCTAAGGCAACAGGGGTAATTTCAAGAGATTGGCTAAACTCGATAGACACGAAGCTCCTATCAGCACCAGTATCGAATAAAACGGAAGCATAATGGTTGTTTAGTAGAAACGTACCCGTCACCGTGTCGGGGTCACGGCGAGCATCTCCGGCATTGATTACAAAGGCTCTTCCTCTAGCCTGGTTCGGATCCTGGTTTCCTGCCTTCGGGCAGTCCTTCTTGTAGTGCCCGGTGGTTCCGCAACCGTAACAGGTGCGCTTCGGACGGTCTCGTGCTACGTGCCCTTTCGTCTTGCAGATGTTGCAGTAGACGTTGCCACAATCGAGTGTGTGGTGGAGATTGCACTTGTTGCACAGGGGTGCTCCGCCGTTGTATCCAGTTTTTCGGACAACATGGGTAGGGGTAGTAGCAGCAAAGACCTTTACTGTTTCAGCTTCTTTGGCAGGGGCCTTGTCATCGCGATTCCTCCAGAATCCGCGTTTCCGCTTGTTATCAGGCTTCTTGTTGGTGGAAGGAGTGGTACTGGCTTCAAGGGCCTTGTTCTCAGACTTTTTCTTGTCAAGATTCACGCCTTGACGGTTGGCTTGGTAAACCAGGTTGTGTGCCAGGCGCATAGCATCCTGAAAAGTCTGAGGATTTGAGGAAAGGACATTCCCCTGGATATGAGGTGCAAGTCCCCAGATGTACCGTTCAATCTTCTTGTAGAGAGGAGTGATCATGGTCGGACAGAGATGAGCGAGCTCACGGAACCTCTTGGTATAGCCGGCAACATCGGCTCCATTCATGGTTAGGTTCCAGAACTTAGCTTCGAGTTTCTGAAGCTCTTCTCTAGGACAGTACTCATCGCGAAGCAGTTGTTTGAGCTCGTCCCAAGTCATGGCGTAAGCCAAATCGGTTCCCATAGCATCAGCATGGGAGTTCCACCAAGTCAGAGCGCTATCAGTCAGTGCGCAGGTGGAATATTTGACCATGTACTGCTCAGGGCAGTTGCTTATGCGGAAGACGGACTCCATTTTCTCAAACCAGCGAACTAAACCAACAGCGCCTTCAGAACCCTTGAAATTCGAGGGTTTGCATTTCATAAAGTCCTTGTATGAACATTCACGGGGGCCTGCAATTGTTAGATTGAAACGTTGAATACAATTTAGGAAAATTGTAATCGAGTGTTTTTCTAACATTGGTTAATTCGTACTTACCGCGCGCCCCATTGTCGTTCTGACGTTGGGTTTCAGCGGCGGCAACAGTTTCTGCTACGCGATTAGCAATCATCTCCTCGATTTCCTCGGTAGTCATAGGAGGAGGAGGCGGAGGAGGCGAAGTGTTCCTGGTGGTTCGGCGTCTCGGTGGCATGATTTCGCTTTAAGTTACAATTGTCAACATAAAGAAAATTTTAGATAATATGTAAATGGGTTATTACATGCTCGAGAATAACTGCCACGACATACATCAATTGCCAAAACATTTTCACGCAACTCACCAAGAAACATAAGATAGGAAGGATGAAGTAACATAGCGTGTCATAGTAATCATAATAATGTAAGCCATACAACCATAACATAATAATAACATGACCATAAATCAGCAATCATAAACATACCAAAAGATTTCCATAGCATAATAATCGGAATCATACATCAAGTTTGTTACCATATTACAGACGAAACATATTCAAAATAAACAAGTTTTGCATCGTGGGCTCGCAGTCCCAATCCTGACTAATGCTAACATGTTTCATCTATAAAACGGTTATCAAAAGATACTAGGTCACATCTACCTAGAATGCTGGTGGGGGTGGTGGAGGACCAGGAGGCATGTAGTAAAAGGGCGGGGCATGGGTCATGGCATGGAGGGTGGCGAGAAGTCGTCCGGAGACGAACTCCAAAGCAGAGACCCTCCTCTGCAAGCTCTCATGCGAGAGGAGCAGGTCGGTCGTGGCCATGCTGACCCCAGTCATGTGAGCATGAAGGGATCCCATGGCGTTATCAGCGTCGCCCATGCGTCCGATCAATGCAGACATCTGGTTCCTAAGACGGGCTATCTCAGGGGTGGTCGGTAACTGGCGGACATCGGCATCCAGCTCTCCCAAATCGGCCTCGATGCGCCTCAGACGAGCCACTAGTAATGGTACAGTGTCGGAGATGGGCTCGTCAGTGAAGGGTGAAATACCCATAGGCACACGGCGGGAGGGGTCGGGAAGTGCGGATTCCCCAAGAGCGTAATAGCTGTGGAACTCCTCGATCATACGCCAGTGCTGAACCTGGCCCGGCATCCACCCTAAGTGGGGCAGCTGAAATACATAACGCCGCTTGGGCGCAGGCTCATCAGGGGTACGTCGAACCTCTCGAGTCCGGGATGGGCCAGGTGCCCGTCCCGGGGTGAATCCCCGTCTGCCGCCACCAGGCGTGGCGACAAAAGTCTTCACAGACCGATCTCGGCCTGCGAAGGGGTCAGTGGAGCTAGAAGCATCCATAGTGGCTGCACCGCCAGCAGTGGCGGTGGGAGCGGGGTGGTCAGGGGAGTCATCAGAGGTCCTACGTCTGATAGGACTCAGAAAACCTGCTGGTACGGGGGTCGGGCGAATAACTCCTACAGTAGCGCCCTCGGTCTCGGGGCTCGACGGCACGTAGTCCTCTGGTGACGGTGTGTACTCAACACTCGGCTCCTCATCGGAATCGACAACGCAAATGACTTCTTTAGAAGCCATCTATGCGAAAATATTCCAAAAAGAAATGTGTCAGTAACATCATGGTAGTGTGGTAACACATAAGTAAACATAAGTAAACATATGAGGTCTTGCATGCAAATGGTAGCTTCAGAGTGGGTTATAGTCCAGGCTTGGTTTTCGTTTTGTTTTGTTTGTTTGTTTATCCTGGTTCGCTATAACCACGGCTCTGATACCAATCTGTCACACCCCGGTCAACGGTTTCGGGTGTGAGCGAGAATGGAATCATAGTCGAGGATACATAGAACACTTCTAATATTTAAAAACTTCATAAAACATTAATTCATTTCATTGCAGCGGAAAGGGTAGTGGAAACATTAATGTCTTACAATTTAAAAACATAAGTCTTAAATGATTATTAAAAGCATAAAACAGTTAAGTTGGATAGTCGGGACTATGACTCCAAGGACAGGTCCGATAGCATTTGTAAGCCCCATTTGCATGTCTCCAGAAAGTCTTGTCAATTACCTAAGAAATCATGAATATAAAACGGGTCAACATAAAGTTGGTGAGGTTCACAGGTTTAGGACTCGATAGTTAAACAGTTGTAAAACAGTTGTAAAACAGTTCGGTATACTTAAATATTATCAGGGTTTATTGTTGTGGTTGTATGATCTCACCTGAACCTTGAATTAAAATACTAACGGTTTACCCACCCGACATCTCTTGCCCAGAGATGTTAAACAGAGCAGAATAACTGACGTGTACCCCCAGACAATCCGGAGTCAGAACTGGAGCTACCAGTTAGGGTAGGGTTGTCAACCCAAATAGATCTATTCACTAGCTATCGTTTCGTACAGAACTAATTGAAATCAGTTAATGATGGGATTTCGGTTGTACAAACGTTTATAACGATAATGTACCAAGTTGGGCAATCAGTAAGAGAACAAGTAGTCATACGGCTAACAAGTAAACCATAATATTAAGTAAAAAGCATTTAATCAGTTTTCATGATTTCTCCCCCAAGTATAAAGCAGTTAAAGGAAAAAGGGGCCGTGAAACTCACTGGTTTAGCAGATAATCGGTAATTAAGCAGTGAAGGACGGTAGCACGTAACGCCCTAAATAATTAAATAACATATGCATAAGGTCTACGATCATTTGAGTAACATAAGTCACCCAAGTGATACCGGTCAAGTCTTGACGTTATTAAGTCCGTTTGTATTATTGAAGACTCGTTAACTTGTATTTATTTACTAAATACACTCATGGTTGTTTTATATTTATGCCCAATAAATATAAACAAATAATCATTTTCAATAATTCAACCAAGTTTTAAACATTGAGTTTAAAGGTATAATAATGTTTATTATTAACTTCACAAGTTTGTATAATTATTTTAAGTATATAATTATATAATTGGTTTGTTAATCTTGCAAGTTATAATTATATTAAATAATTATGATTAACAATACTTGGGTAAATAAAACGTATATCGTTAGCAAATAATTATTTGTCAAAAATAATTATTACGCGTGTACTTTATTTTCCAAACTTAAATTTTTAATGAAAACGTTTCAAAACTCTTAACATTTAATCATTTATATTTCGAAATCGTTTAATATTTCACTTACATGAAATATATGTTTCCCATGATATCTTAGCGACGCTTGGATTTATATAACGTTGTCTTTATAAAACTTGACTTTCATTTTTAAATCTCTAACGAACGTTAGTTCATTTTTGGATACTTTGTTTTCATCAAAGTAATATGAAAAGTCCATGTAAACATTTAAGGTCAATGATTTGTCTTTGATTTATTTTTATAAAAATTCCTTTTATAAAAATTATTATTTTTTTTTCAAATGTGACCTTTTGTAAAAATGTCCATTTCTAACAAGTTTTTAAGAAAGGTTAAAACTTGTAATAAATCCAAGTATTTATGTCAAATTAATCATTTGACATAAATATTATTCTTACTAAATCTAGCAAGAATTTGATATATTCCTTTTGTCTTGATTTCTTTTTATAACACATTTAATGTGTTACTTTTACTAAAACAAGTAACATTCCTTTTGTTTTAGTCATAGGTTACATATGTAACATTTGTTTAATCATTTCTTCTTGTTTTAATATTGTTTTAACATGTAACATATATAAACATAAATAACAATCAACTAACACATTGGTGTTAGGACTTTATAAATGTAAATAAACAATCAACTAACACATTGGTGTTAGGACATTTAAATATAAACAACAATCAACTAACATTTTCATGTTAGGACAATTAAATATAAACAATCAACTAACACTTTTGTGTTAGGACAAATAATGTAAACATGTATAGATTAGCATTTATTTTATATGAAGAGGCTTGGAGGTTTTGTTAAGATCAACTAACTCATGAAACCAAGGTTTCATAAACAAGATCATGGTGCACACCATATTACTTTCCTTGGATTTCATAAGTGTGTTTCACCACACTTGTTGGCTATCTTTAAGCCATTAAAATGCACCAACAAAGTGCTTGATCTTGAAAGAGAAGAGATGGAGAAGAGAGTTTTTGTTAGTTGTTTAACAAACACAAGCATTCTTTGATTTATTTTGGTTGATTGTTGTCAAGACTTGAAGGGTTCAAAGGGGTGAAAAAGAGATGGTAAATGAGTTAGAAAAACTCACAAGAAGAAGAGGAGAGAAAATCGGGTGGTGGTGGTGGGTTTCCGGTGACCGACGACGGTGGTTCCCGACGGCGGAGCGGCGGCCGGAGGTGGCTGTGGGGCGGCGTCGCGGCGGCAGAGGGAGGAGGGTGGCCGGCCGGTTCAAGAAAGGGAGAGGGAGAGTGAGTGTGATGGTGTTGGGTGTTGGGGAACGAAGTGGGGTTGTCCCCTCTTTTATACACCTAATTAGCATAATTACCCATTGGGTAATTATGTGTTGTCAAGCTCCTAAGCATCCAAGAGTAGGAGGTTAATTTTTATAACCTTTCTTTGCATTTTATAAAATGGTGAAGGTTTTTATAAAATATGGAGAGGTTAGGGGTTATTAAAAATCATAACTTTTTAAAATATAGCCCAAGTGTGATTAATCCAATTAGATGGTGGTTTTTATTTTTATAAGTGTTGTTAATCCAATTTTTATGAAAATATTAGTGGTTTAATGTGACACCCCGAAAACCGCAGCGGAAGACTTAACGCGGATGGTGGTAACGGAAGTTGGTACCCATATTAATTAATTGGCGATACGTTTAAATAATCGTATTTTAGAAAAATAATCTTGAGGAAAGATGTGGTATCATAATTATTGAATTAAAACATCATTTGATTACAACCCGGGGGTTACGAAAAGCTTCACAAACTTATTTATTTAAACATGATACCAGACCTCAAGCGGTCCCAAACAAAACACATTCCGATTGCATTAGCCAACGTTCGCCAACTCCAACACAAGCCTCCATCCATACATCATGATTACAACCCTGAAAATATGCCAAAAATAAACAGTCAGCATAAAGCTGGTGAGTTCCATAGAGTTTTCATATTAAAACACTCGGCGAGCCATGCTCCCGGAATAATTAATCCAACGTCCCAATGGGCGTTCTTTAAACATAATTGATCATAATTCTCAGGCAAATTTCTCTTATAATGACATTTCAACGTAAATTAGCTAGATTTACGTAAGTGATCTAACCATTGAGCCCATAATCAAACCAAAACATCCACACGCTATTTCTATTTATATTACCCCAATCTAGAATCCGATCAGCGCGACTGACCAGGGGCGGGTTGTCACACCCGATAGATCTATCAATACAAACAGTGGCTCATTTACCCGAGCTAATGATTATGGCTTAATAAATCAGCGAGGGACAACTTTAAACAAAACTCAAGATCATCACACATCATCTATAAGATCATGCCATTTCTAATTATATCAACAAAATTTAACATAGGCATATTTTTCCCCAAAACGGTAAAAATAGTAAAAGTGGGGCTATGGAAACTCACTGTGATACTCCGATAATCTGAATTTTATTCGTCAATAAAGTGCCCTAAATAATTCATAAGGGACATGTAAAAATTTCAAGTCGTTTTAACGGGTAAGTTGATCCTCCAACTTACTTGACTTGATAATGATTCCAATTTATATTTTTATACACGTTTAACAACCCGTTGGTGACTCAACGAGCAACCTGATTAACCGTTTCCACCATATAAGGCTTCGAAAGGTGCAGCCTTAATGCTAGCATGATAACTGTTGTTATAAGAAAATTCTGCTAATGGTAGATGAGTGTCCCAACTTCCACCAAAATCGATCACACAGGCTCTAAGCATATCTTCGAGCGTCTGAATGGTTCTCTCACTCTGACTATCAGTTTGCGGATGATATGCCGTGCTTAAATCCAACTTGGTGCCTAATGCCTTATGTAGTGATCGCCAGAATCGTGACGTGAATCGTCCATCCCTGTCAGAAATAATGGATACTGGCACACCATGACGTGATACAACCTCCTTGACATAAATTCTAGCAAGCTTCTTCATTGAATCCGTCTCTTTGATTGGAATGAAATGAGCTGATTTAGTGAGACGATCAATGATCACCCAGATGGTGTCATGATTACGCGACGTTCGAGGCAATTTGGTGATAAAATCCATAGCAATTCGTTCCCATTTCCATTGAGGAATTTCAGGCTGTGTGAGTAAACCAGAAGGTTTCTGGTGTTCCGCCTTTACTTGGGCACAAGTGGAACATTTACTCACATAAGTTGCTATGTCACGCTTCAAGTTTGGCCACCAATAATGCACCTTGACGTCTTTATACATTTTATCAGAACCTGGGTGAATGGAGTACTTAGACTTATGAGCTTCGTCCAGAATCAACTCACGTAATTTTCCCAATAGCGGTACCCAAATTCGACCCATAAAATATCTAACACCATTGGTCAAGGCCAAATCCTTAATCATTCCTCGAAGATCCTCGTTTCTCAAATTAACATCCTTAAGTGCCTCTTGCTGAGCAATACGAACATGTGAAATAAAATCAGATTGAATCGTCATCTCCATTGCTCGTACACGTCTTGGCTTATCCCGTTCCTTTCTGCTTAATGCGTCGGCTACCACATTAGCCTTACCAGGATGATATCGAATATCACAATCGTAGTCGTTTAGGAGTTCCACCCAACGACGCTGACGCATATTGAGCTCTTTTTGGTCGAAAATATGCTGAAGACTCTTATGATCCGTAAATATAGTGCACTTAGTCCCATACAAGTAATGCCTCCAAATCTTTAGCGCAAAAATAACCGCTCCAAGTTCGAGGTCATGGGTGGTGTAGTTCTTTTCGTGCGTCTTGAGTTGCCTAGATGCGTAGGCAATAACTTTATCCCTTTGCATAAGCACACACCCAAAACCTAATCTAGATGCATCGCAGTAAACTACGAATCCATCACTTCCTTCTGGGAGGGATAAAATAGGAGCACTACACAACTTCTGCTTTAGACATTGGAAAGCAATCTCCTGACTCTCCGTCCATACGTATTTCTTATCCTTCTGGGTCAACAGGGTTAATGGCTGAGCTATGCGTGAGAAATTTTCAATGAACCTTCGGTAATAGCCAGCTAATCCTAAGAATTGACGGACTTCAGTTGGCGATTGCGGTGCACTCCAATTCTTGATTGCTTCAATCTTTGCTGGATCCACATGAATGCCTTTCTCATTAATAACGTGACCCAAAAATTGGATTTCTCTCAACCAAAACTCACACTTTGAAAACTTAGCGTAAAGCTTCTCCTTCTTTAACATTTCGAGAATCAATCTCAAATGTTCCTCATGCTCCTCCTTGGTTCGTGAGTAAACAAGTATATCGTCGATGAACACAATCACGAATTTATCTAGATATGGTTTGCATACCCTGTTCATGAGATCCATGAACACTGCAGGAGCGTTAGTTAATCCAAAAGGCATGACCACAAACTCGTAATGACCATAACGAGTTCGAAAAGCAGTTTTTGGTACATCTTCCTCTGCCACGAGCAGTTGATGATATCCGGATCTCAAATCTATCTTCGAGTAGAAGCTAGATCCCTGGAGTTGGTCGAATAGATCATCAATTCTAGGCAAAGGGTATCGATTTTTTATAGTAATCTTGTTCAGCTCGCGATAGTCGATACACATATGGAAAGATCCGTCTTTCTTCTTCACGAATAGGACTGGCGCTCCCCATGGTGAAAAGCTTGGTCTTATAAATCCCTTATCAAGAAGCTCTTGTAATTGCTGGGCTAGTTCCTTCATTTCTGAGGGTGCTAATCGATAAGGTGACCGAGCAATAGGAGTAGCCCCAGGTACCAAATCGATTTTAAATTTGACTTGGCGCTCGGGAGGTATACCAGGTAATTCCTCAGGAAAGACTTCTGATAATCTTTTACTACCGGTATATCTTCGATCCTTTGTTCCGCATTCTTCACGTCTATCGCCTTAACTAAGAACGATGGATATCCTTCCTGTAAGTACTTTCGGGCTTTCACGACATTGATGATTTTTAATGCAGAATTCCGCTTTTCTCCCTGAACGGTTAATACCACGTTGCTGGCGATTGGAATACGAACAACCTTCTCAAAGCATACAACTTCCGCGTGATATTTGGACAGCCAATCCATTCCGAGCACGATATCAAAACTTCCGAGAGTAACCGGATGAAGATCAACAGGAAAGGGATGATTTTGGATTTCTATGGTGCAATTCTTAATTGCAGTGCACACATCCATCTTACCCCCATTAGCAATTTCAATTACAAACTTATTTCTTAATCTACTAGATTTTCTACCAAGTAGGGGTTCAAATTCTTTAGATACGAAACTTAAATCAGCACCGGTGTCAAATAAGACAGTGGCATAATGGTTATTGATGAGAAACGTACCCGTAACGACGGATGGTTCCTCACGAGCCTCCTTTGCATTCATTTCAAACGCCCTTCCCTTAGCGTTCTGACCCTTCAACTTTGGACAGTCCTTCCTGAAATGATCGGCAGCTCCGCACTCGAAATAGTTCCGCCCAGAACTCGCAGTCTTGTTTCCTGGTTTGGATCGGCAATATGGCGTATCGTGACCGTAACGTCTGCAATTTGTGCAGTAACGACATGCGCCCTTGTGGATATAACCACATGTACCACATCGGGGTTGGGAATCTGACGGTCTTCTTTCTTCGGGCGAGTTTGCTACAAAAGCTTTGCGAGGCTTTTGTCTCCTGCGATCACCATTATTTCCTGACCACTTCCTTTTCAAATCAGGCCTTTTCTCTTCACCTTCCTTCTTAACATTAACATCCAACGGCAACTTTCCACCTAACAATCCCGATCTAACCGCATCATCGGTCAGAGAATTCGCTAAAGCGATTGCACTACCGATCGTCTCTGGTTTAGCTGATGTGACCATTCCTCTAATCTGGGGTGCCAAACCCCATATGTATCTCTCAATACGCACATACTCGGGAGTTACCAATCGTGGAACAAGCTTTGCTAAATCGTCAAATCTAGCAGTATAAGCTTTGACATCTGCGCCTACCATTGACAGATTCCAGAATTCCGTCTCAAGCTTTTGCACTTCGGTTCGGGGGCAATATTCCTTCATCAACAACTCCTTTAACTCATTCCAGGTCATCCCATAGGCTGCAACTTCACCGAGAATCTGACGTTGAGCGTTCCACCATGATAGAGCATTATCAAGAAATGAACAAGTGGCGTACTTTACGATCTGATTTTCCGAACAGTTGCCGATAGCAATAACAGACTCCATCTTTTCAATCCATCTAATTATCTCTAACGGACCTTCACTCCCGGTGAAAACTTTTGGCTGGCATCCTTGGAAAGCTTTGTATGTGCACCCTTGATTTCCTTCTGGTGGACCGTTAGGCCCTGCTCCTCCTAATCCTCTTCCACGTCCTAGATTGGCATTTTGGTCGTTGTATTGGCCAATCGCGGCCTGCACATGTTCAGCTATCATGTCGGCCAGTTCAGCCGCTGTGGTGGGTAGGGGAACACCACGTCCCTGGCTGCGTCCTGCCATGATTGATGATAGCTTCTATACAATATATCAATACAAATTAGCAAATAGGAAAACAATCATCAATCATAAAATAATTACACACTTCAACAATAACCATTCCAATAGCCATACAATTCATTCAATATCATAGTCATCCATAAAAATTTCATTAATAACCAAAATACTTTTATAAGCATAATCATCCATAATATCCATAGCTAATAAAGGTTAAGGAAATTTACACCGAATCACAAACAAAATCCAAAATTGTCAATCAATGACTATTCGGTGCTAATTCCTTCAAAACAGTAAAGTCACCCATAAATAACCTAATGATGGGGTTCTCCACCACCACCACCCTGCATCAAAACCTGTGATAGCATAGCCAGGCAAGTAGCCACAAGAGCCATGGCAGAGTCTGCCCGCTCCTGAGCGGTCGCTGCCGCCTGATATGCCGCAGCTACGCTCGCCTCTACGGCGCTCGTACGTTGCTGCAACATGTCCTGCTCATGCTGCTAATACATACCCCAAAGCTCCATACCTAACAACCTGTCGATCATCGCATCGTTAATCAAATACTGAATCCCAAACATCCCTGTCAAGCGATCGGTCTCCTCAACAAGACCATCGATGACCGGTGTCTTCTCCCCTAGAGAGGAGATACGATCCTGCAGCTCAGCGCACCGGGCCATCAGTAGCCCTAACCTGTAATCAGGAGTCCCGGAGACTGGTCCCCTAGAAGACTCACCCCTCTCGAAAGTGGATACTCCCGCATCCATAGCTACAGGAGCAACCGGATGGGTCACCCCATCCACCTGCATATCAACACCAACACTAACATCGGTGCCAGCCGGAGCTCCCCGGTAACGCCTCCGTGAGTAATACAGACCATACCGACGTGGCCTATCATCAACAGGAGCAACCGGTATCACAGCTCCAGGTGACACAACTATCACCTCATCGCTACTGTCATCAAACACCCAGCCGTTGTGCTGGTCGTTTGGACAGTCACATCCTGCACCTGATCCTAACGCATCAAAATCTGACATCTGTAATATACGAACATCCGTACAAGTCTGCTTAGTCATAATTTAATAAATAAAAGTTTCAATATCAAACCAAATTTTTCCGTTGTAGACTAGAATTACTAGTTCACTACAACCGTTGGCTCTGATACCAACTTCTGTGACACCCCGAAAACCGCAGCGGAAGACTTAACGCGGATGGTGGTAACGGAAGTTGGTACCCATATTAATTAATTGGCGATACGTTTAAATAATCGTATTTTAGAAAAATAATCTTGAGAAAAGATGTGGTATCATAATTATTGAATTAAAACATCATTTGATTACAACCCGGGGGTTACGAAAAGCTTCACAAACTTATTTATTTAAACATGATACCAGACCTCAAGCGGTCCCAAACAAAACACATTCCGATTTCATTAGCCAACGTTCGCCAACTCCAACACAAGCCTCCATCCATACATCATGATTACAACCCTGAAAATATGCCAAAAATAAACAGTCAGCATAAAGCTGGTGAGTTCCATAGAGTTTTCATATTAAAACACTCGGCGAGCCATGCTCCCGGAATAATTAATCCAACGTCCCAATGGGCGTTCTTTAAACATAATTGATCATAATTCTCAGGCAAATTTCTCTTATAATGACATTTCAACGTAAATTAGCTAGATTTACGTAAGTGATCTAACCATTGAGCCCATAATCAAACCAAAACATCCACACGTTATTTCTATTTATATTACCACAATCTAGAATCCGATCAGCGCGACTGACCAGGGGCGGGTTGTCACACCCGATAGATCTATCAATACAAACAGTGGCTCATTTACCCGAGCTAATGATTATGGCTTAATAAATCAGCGAGGGACAACTTTAAACAAAACTCAAGATCATCACACATCATCTATAAGATCATGCCATTTCTAATTATATCAACAAAATTTAACATAGGCATATTTTTCCCCAAAACGGTAAAAATAGTAAAAGTGGGGCTATGGAAACTCACTGTGATACTCCGATAATCTGAATTTTATTCGTCAATAAAGTGCCCTAAATAATTCATAAGGGACATGTAAAAATTTCAAGTCGTTTTAACGGGTAAGTTGATCCTCCAACTTACTTGACTTGATAATGATTCCAATTTATATTTTTATACACGTTTAACAACCCGTTGGTGACTTAACGAGCAACCCGATTAACCGTTTCCACCAAATATACATCTTAACATGTTTGTAAATCATATATATATTTTTGGAATTTTACCAAAAATAGTAACAATTTTAAGTCAAATATGACGTTTTTCGGCCTTTTGCGACATAGTTTAATCCGTCACAAAAACATATACTTAGCTATATTTTTATATAACTTTTAAAAATAATTTTTCTTATAAAAATATATATATTCATTGCTGTTAATAATTTATATACACACGAAATCATGTTTTTAAGCCGATTTTTGATGTTTTTATGACTAGTTTTATAATATAATTTATTTTAATCCATTTTCTCAAATTTCTTTTATTTTTCTAAAGTATTTACATATATTTAGTTATTATTCCAGAATTTTGTTTATTTAAAAACTAACTTTATGATGCTTTATGACAAAAGAATACTTTTAAAGATTTGTCATCTATACCTAGGTATATATATATATATATATATATAATTTCGGCATGTGTGAGTATGTATGCATATGTATACATTCACCCATTATCTCTTAATATATGTATGTATATGTCCCATTTGATAAACCATCATACATACACATATATACACATTTACGCATACATGCATGTATATATATATACACATTACGGCTCACACATATACATGCATGTAAACACCCAATTTGTATACATACATTCATACTCATAATCATATGAATGGAGATGTACAAATCTTACTTGAATGGGTTAATCAAAAATCCCCACCATATGTATATATATATACACATTCGAACACATGCATATACATATACATATGTACATTTCGACACATGCAATATATATATATATACATTCTCGAAAATACACATGCATGAACAAATTTTTATATTTTACTTCCATCTTTCAAGCTAGAACAAGATCAAAGTTCAAAATATCGAATTTCAAGTGGGTTTTTGAGAATCATCATTTTTCATGGTTTTAAATCCATGCATGTCATTTAATCTATATGTTTTTAAAGATTTAAGCTTTATATCAAGAAGGAATCATCATCTTTCATAGTTGGAGGATCAAATCTTCAACAAAACTCAAGAATTCTAGAGAGAGAGTAGAGAGAGAAAGCATGGTTACTTGAGTTTTTTAAGAAAAATAGATGAGATGATGAAAGCTTGTTTGATTTCTTATGTTTTGATGCTCAAATCTTGAAGAACCCTGAACTAAAAGCTTGAAAACCCTTGAGTTCTTGAAGGTTAGATGAAGATGATGATGATTTTCGATGGAGAGAGAGAAGGGGGGGGGGGGGCTACGGCCGAAATATGTGGGAGAAGGAGAGAGAGTGGGTGATGGTGAGTGGTGTGTGTGATGGAGTGTGGAAGCCTTTTATCTTTCAATTCATAATCATTGCCTAGGTAGTAGGCATGATTACTTGTAAAGTGTAGAAGAAAGGGTGGCAACTCCATGAAATTAATCGAGACATGTGTAGGCCAGGTGAAAATATATTGTGGTGTATGGTGATTAACTGGTGTAATACTGATATATCGGGGTATAACAGGTAAATTTTTAGTCACAAAACATAAAAGTAATTATATGAAAATTAATGAAATTGAATTACGCTCGCAAAGGTATGAACCAAAATAATTTTTGACATACTTGATTTACCAGTTAATTTTTATAGATATACTATTTCTTTTTGGTGGATACCGGGTTGGTCATATCTTGCGTTGTCACCAACGTAACTTAACAAAATATTTTTCACATAGTTATCAAAGGCGCTAGGCGCACTCAAGGCGCAAAGGGACCTCCTAGCGCCTAGGCGATAGGCGCAAAAAAAGCGAGGGCCTTGAAAAAAAAAAGCGATTTTAAATAAAAAAAGATAAATAAAATATAATGTATCAAAATGGAAAATTTATATACTTTAAGGGGTGTACTACATTGTATTTAAGTGTTTAAGATGTACTTTACAATTATGAAGATCTTTAGAATTAAAAAAAAATCAAGTAAATTTTTTAAATTTCATAGTTAAGAGTAAGATTTAGCCTTTTTAGTGTTCAATCACATCAAAAGCTAGCAATGTACAGAGATGTAGAGATGTGTTTTTACTGTATAACAATATTAAATGTTAGAAATTGTACTTTTTCTTATTAAAAAAGAAATGATCAGACTTTGTCCACTTTCATCTCTTTTCTACCTCTTCTTCTCTCCCCATGAAACTCTCGACACACAGTAGAACTTCACCAGATTCTGACCGGAAGTGGCTCAGGAAGTCGCCGGAAGTTCACCGGAAGCTCGCCGGAGTGCCTAGATTGCCCAAATCCTGGCGCCTTAATCACCTAAGAAGCATAAGCGCATCTATTGCGCTTCGCTTAAATTCTGCGCCTAGGCGCCAAATGCGCTCGCTTTTAACAACTATGATTTTTCATATGACGGCATTTAAACACTTATAAAATAGTATTTATATTATTAAATTATGACTTGTGGTACGGTTATTCTAACCTGAAAACGTCAGATGTCACATTTAAAAGATTGGTTAAGTTTTATAAAATTTATAAAACATGGTGGGCTTAAACAAATTTTATTTATTTGTTTTTATTTGGGCCGAAGCCCAATCGGTTTAAACAAAGAGAATGGGCCGAAGCCCATTCGGTTTCTAATGGGTGAGGAGGGCCGAAGCCCAAGGGACAAGTGGGCTGGGCCGTTTTCGGGTTGGGCCGCGAAGGGAAAAAGGAAAGGGTTTGGGCCGGTTCGGCCCAATGTGTTTCGGGCCGCGGGTCGGGTATCCGAGTCGAGGGATTTACTTGGTACGTTGAGGTGAACCTTCGGTTAAGTTTTCGGGTCAATCCGGACATTTTTGGGCTTATTGGGCTTACCGGGCCCCAATAGGTTAAACGAGTAGCTCGTTTGGCTAAGTCTTGACAACGAAATGTTTTTCATAACATTTTAAATTCATAAAACGTTTTAACAGTTTAAATCAGTTTGATAAAATATAAAATGTCAAATTTAATATTTAATTTCCTATTATTAACGTTCCATTAATAATAACACGAAATGTTCATATATCACAGTTATCTAATGCGAAGTTTAAATCAGTTAATCATTTAGCTAAACACGGCTAATTATGCAGTTTAGAAAACAGAAATCACATAATTATCACATAAAGTCAACAAAAGTCAACGGAGAGAGAGTTGACCTGATTTTTGGGTCGGGTTGTAACAGTTGTCTAACCCACATTCACCCAACTCTTCTAGTTGTAGGTTGATTAATGTTTTTAAACTTTATAAAAGATTAGGAGCTTTTATAAAATTATAAAAAATTATGATTTTTATAAATCTGCCCCAAGCATAATTTATTATAAAGGTGGTGAAATTTGTAGGTTGATGGGCCAAATTTTTATAAAAAGACTAGTGGCTAAATTCTATAAAAATTCCATGGGCCAAGTCTTATCAAAATTAAAAGATTAGAGGTTGGGCCGAAGCGCATATGTATTTGGAAGGGAAGTGAGCCGGTTTTTATGGTTGGGCAGCGAAGAAAAGGTGGGTCGGGTTCGGCTCTCCAGTGGGCCGAAGGGAGGAAGAAACTCGGGTTCGGCCCAAGGCCATTTGGGCCGCGGGTCGGGTGTGATTCGGTTGATCGAGTCGGGTCACCAGGTAAAGTTTCGGGTTTATCCAGGTCATTTTGGGCTTATTGGGCTTAACCGGGCCCAATAGGTTTATTGGGTTTCTCTTTTGGCTAAGTCTTGACAACGGAACATTTTAATCACATTTTAAATTCCTTAAACGATTTAAGGTGAAACGGATTATATCAGTTTTGATAAAATATAAAAAGTAAAATTTTTATATTTATTTTTATTATTGAAGTTCCATATTTAAAATATGAAAACTTTCATATTTTACGGGTATACAAACGCAGGATTAAATCGATTATCTGTTATCAATTAACTATCGAAATTATTCAGTTAATCATAAAATTAAAACTTCTGAATATTTTAATCAGAAAGTCAACAGAGTGAGGTTTGACCTGTTTTAGACGAGGTGTCACAGTTTCATACGCTACAGAACAAGCTAGTTTGCCCCTTTAAATCAAAATGGTGATTAAAAAAAACTGAATAAAGACTAATTCCATATAAATACAATAAACATTACTTACGGGTATTGTACTGATTCCCTAAATCATTTTGTTTTTATCATCACTTGTGTATGTGTTTTGATGAGTATTTGTTTCACTGTGTTTGTATTAATTTAATAAGTATTTGTTTCATTGTGTTTGTATTAAGGGCATGTTTGGGAAGTCATTTGAAAATGACTTTTGGCTTTTGGAGGAGGTAAAAAGTCAAAAATACCCCTCCAAAAGCTAATAATTCACAACATTGTGGCTTTTTCCTGCTTTTGGAGGGGCATTTTTGACTTTTTGCTTCCTCCAAAAGCCAAAAGTCATTTTCAAATGGTTACCCAAACATGCCCTAATTTGCTTCAAAATGTATGCGTGTAATTTGTGAACAAGGATGTGATTACCACTTCACTTCATATTTGAAAGTTCATGATTCTTAACAACTACTTAGCCTGTGTAATTTGTGAACAAGGATGTGATTACCACTTCACTTCATATTTGAAAGTTCATGATTCTTAACAACTACTTAGCCTTACTATGCATTATCAAAAACTCATTTCTAGTTTAAGTATATGTTAGGAGAAAAAAAATAACTTGACTCACCTTTTTAAAGCTTAGAAAAACATCACAGATAGGAAAATTCATGTATTATGACGTTCTAAAAGACGCCATTGAAGGTTTGCTCGAGAAATTATAATAAACCTCATCCTTGTTGACTGGTCTGTAGTAAAACATAGAAAGTAACCAAAGATCAGATTTATAAACATCACAGTTTGTATCTCCATAAACATCGACAAAAATTTAAATGATAAATAACATACAAATATAGATTTCAAAAGCAAATACCAGTAGAGTAGAGTGGTTGTTGAACAGTACAAATTCCGGCAAGAATACGGTGGATTCGAAGATGGTGACGAAGGCGGCGGCGGCAAGAATAGAGAAGGCGAGTATGGAGGGCGATAACAAATGATTTAGGGTTTCCTCGGGACGATAGGAGTTTAAATTGGGGGTAAGTTAACCATGGTCAAACAGAATATGAACTAAGGTTAATACTTGAATCTCAAAAGGGTACACCGCTAAATCTTATACTTCTGTTCTTAAAAAAACTATAATAGTTTTAGAAGAAAAAACTATGTAAGTTTTGGTCGAGACGACCCTATTTCAAAATTTTAAGTTTTAATAATATTATAAGTCTTTAACTAAACGAGGTTTAAAACTTTCTGCGCTTTGTCGCGGGAGTAGTTGTGAACGTAAAGACCATGAACACGTGTTGTGACGGTAACAATGGTTGGCGCTTACCAAACAAGTTACTCGACGAAAAAAATGGAAAAAAAAACAATTAAAAAAAAAATGTTTTTGTTTTTTAACATCTAAAAGTGTAAAAGAGCATCTTATGTAGGAGTCACCGGGTCCAGCAGATCTTCTTAATCGATTAAAAAAATCTAAGCAGTTAGTAAAAAAGATATGGATGAGAAATTGGTTATTAAGAGACCGTGTTAAACATAAAAAAAGAAAAGGGTATTCCTTTAGAGGAAAGTATTTCTTTATATCATATCCAAATTGCAACAATTAATAACTGAGAGGTTAGTAAAAAATAAACGGAGGAGAAGCCCGTTTTTAAGAGATCGTGTTAAACATAAAAATATAGTATTATTTGATAAAGAAAAACAAAAAAAGTAAAATCTATCTAGCATGAAAACAAAAACCAAAAAAAATAGAACATTTATATTATAAAAGTTAAAAAAAATTAACCAGGATATAAAATATATGTACATAGAGAAACACAATATAAATGAAAATCAGGAGTTAAGGAAAACAAAATATATACGTTATTAGTCTCTACCCGGTTTGAACACTTATATTGTATCTAACTACTTCGTCAAAAAATAAATTATAAAGAAACTATGCTTTATATATTAAAAGCTTATTATAGATTAATAGATTTTAAAATAAAAACGGTTCCCCCGTGGTTCGAACCTATGTCACCCAGGTTGAAAGACAATGCATGAGCCAGTTTGAGATGGTATTTAACTCTTTCAACAAATAATATATCGAAAACACTAAGGCTTAAAAGAAAAAAGAAAAAAGAAAGGGGTATCCTAGGTTTCGAACCCTGGATCAACCAAGATGAAAAGCTAAGCGCAAACCAACTGAGCCACTATTGCGTTTGATCTTATTTCGTTAAATAAAATATATATCTTAAATGAAAAGTGAACAACAAAGCTAGCAAGCAAGCATGTTCCGGATATCAGTTGGTTTAAAAATAAATAAAAAAACGTTTCCCCCATGGTTCGAACCTAGGTCACCCAGATTGAAAGACAATGCAAGAGCCACTTTGAGATGTTATTTAACTCTTTCAACAAATAATATATCGCAAACAGTAAGTCTTAAAAGAAAAAAGAAAAAAGGGGGGGGGGGGTATCCAAGGTTTCGAACCTGGATCGGCCAAGATGAAAAAGCCAAACGCAAATCAACTGGGCCAGTATTGTAGTTAATCTTATTTCGTTAAATAAAATATATATCTTAAATGAAAAGTGAACAACCAAGCTAGCAAACAAGTATGTTCCGGATCTCAGTTGGTTTTTAAATCTATAGATAATTTTGATTAAATTTTGTTTATCTTTTATAATTTTTAAAATATAATGTATTATAAAATTCTGTTTATACCGCTGTGATGTGCTCATTATTATCTACGATCTAACATAATGTTTTTCAAAACCGAGCAGGTGAAATTTTTAGGTTCAGGACGATCATACTTTAGGCTCGGACGACCATACTCTAGGTTTGATTGACCATACTTAAGGCTAGGGCGAGTAACATTAGGTTTGGGCGATCATACTTTAGTATCGAAACGTTAGATAATTTTCACCGGCTCGGTTTTAAAAAAATGATTTCAGATTGTAGATAAAAGTGAGCACATAACAACGGTATAAATGAAATTTTATAAGACATTATATTTTTAAATTATAAAAGATAACTAAAAGCTTATAATATTATTAAAACTTAAAATTTTGAAAAAAGTTTAACATGGTTGTCTCGATCAAAACTTATAGCCGATATATATGTCAGATTAACGGTTGGCTCAAAAATATTTGTGTTCGGGTCGACCGTTGTTTTACATGACAAGATTTTATAGGCTAGTTTAAGGTGCGTAAAACCTAAATTTAATTGGAGGGGACGAAGACCATAAACATTATGTAGTAAGAATTTTTCAAATGGACAACCTCATGAAATTTATCTTCAAAATAAACAATATAAGAATTTTTCCTTTATTTTATATTTAAAAATTACTTATAATGATAAGTACCAATGAAGGTTATTTTAACAATTTTAATTTTTAAATCGAAGTAATTATATCGTTTTACAATTTTACAGGTGTTTAATGTTTTTTTTAGAGCATTTACGGTAGGTTCTTTATAAATATATGAGTGTAAACCTTAAAATTGAAGGTTTGGTTGTGAGTGGTTGTGAGTGGTTGTGAATAGAAGAAAGAGAAAAAGTTAATGTTCATCTATATATTTGATAAAAAAAATTGTTAATCTTTTAAAATTTAAGGTTTAGTTATGATAAAAGAGAAAGAAAATATAATGATTAAGGTATAAGTAAATATTATTTAATTGTGATATAAACAAAAAACCTGCTGGGGGAATGGGAATGATCTTATATGATTTTTCTTTTCGTTAGTTCATGTGAATTATTTGGGGTTTATGATTTAAGAGTATATAACTACTTAAAACGGAAATAAACGACAAAATCTTGATTTTTTTTATTAAATGTATTTTATAAATAACATAACTTGTTTAAAATATTAAGAAAAATATGTATTGATGCAAAGTTGATAATGCTTCTTAGAAAAGACTATTATAGTGTTTTTCAAAAGTAAATAATGTAACCATCATCAAACTAAAAAAGATAAAGTGAATCAAGATAGCAAGCGTTTCAAAATATTATTGAGTTAAATGTATTACAATTATCTATATTATATTATAATAGATCTAATAAAAAGAATAAACTTATCTTTTATCTAAAAAAGAACTTAAGAAAGTATAATAGTCTTTTAAACATATTTTTTAATAAAAAAAATTTAGACATTCAACTTAATAATATTTAAGTTTAATAATTTATATTTATATATAAATTAAAAAAAAAAGTCAAATATAAAAATTATTTTTCGAATACAAAAACGAATAACGTATTGTAAACTGTCGTCGCCACAACATCGTGCGGGTTTCCTAGTAGTGTTACATTATACACTAGGTTTGTAACCCGTCTGTTATACGGACGGAGAAGAAAGTAATTGTAAAGAAGCGCAAGGAGATTACAAATTATTATTGTTAATGTATGATGAAATGGGGGAAATGTATGGTTGACTTTATATTTTTTATAACATAGAATAGATACGGATAAGATATAATTTCACGTGAACCAACCATTATGTTTTATAAATCCCTTAAGACTTCATCGTCCATTAAACAATCTCAATGCCGAATGTCTCATATGGGTTTGTAAACGGTCGAAGTTCCCGTATACGAAAAACTCGAAGCTTCATTCTATAGTCATTTCGACCATGTCCACTTGTGTTATTAAAGTGATAGCTTCTGACTCCACGAATTTGTAGAGTATAAGGAATCATACATAAATATTGTTCATGATTTACAATTAAAATTACATATATATCATATAATTGTAGAAAAGAAAATTGCAGATACAAAGTACGAAAAAAAATGTAGCACTCTAATAGGAAAGCTAATAAACAATGAAGGGGTCACAAATAGAAATAGTGCATAAATATAATATAAACAATTAAGGGGTCACAAATACTCCCTACATGCCTTGTGAAAATGTCCAATTTCAGTGATTCTTGCAGGATTTCTAAAATTATAAACATACATGTCTTGACTTTTAGTAATTATCACAGGTGCCAAATGAATATACATAGATGCAACATTAAGGGTAAACTGATAGTCCGGCAAAAAAATGTGAGTCAAATTTAGATATGACAAAAGATTTCCTTGCAATATATGAAACACAGTTTGTATGAAATTCAATCATCACGAATGATACATCGAATTGCCATCGAATTTAAGACTGCTCCAACTGTGTTACATGGGTTGACTCCATCCATCACTACACAGTCACAATTGTTTGGTGTTGTTCTTGTGTCTATTTCTTGATAGATTCATACTTTTTATAGATCAAATTAAAGAGAGTAAAACTAATGTTCGACACTGATGACCGATCTTATGATACTGAAGATTCTTATCAATGACAAATTATCTAAAGAAACTTTAAAGAAATTACATTCCAAATCCTACTGTTATTTAAAGTCATTTATCTTTAAAGATGCTTGTATCCAGTGCAAAAATGAGTGTTTAAATTATTCATTAAATCAAAAGTTTGAACATAATCTTATCACTTAAATAATTACTAATTCAGTGCATATCTCCAGGACTTGCAACTGTACTCTAAAGCAAAAAACTATTCACTGCATTGCATATCAGAAGGGGCATTCTTTTGAGCTAGCATTGTAACTATTATAACATCAATCTGTGAAAGAAAAAGAAGAGTATTTGAATTAATCAAACAAATAAACTATACAAAACTAAAGAGAATGAGGAAACATATCACAAGCAGAGTGAGGCAACACTGCCCGTGTCTGGTCAAACACGTTCTTCATTAAATTTATTGTTTTCACTTGAAATCTCAGCAAAACAAAAAGATAAGAATGCAACAATGATAGTTTTCAAGGATTCGTTTTTAATCCCACTCATAATCTTTAGACGCGTATAAATAACGTTCGGCATTACAAATTGATTTACAAGAGAATATGTGATGGTTATGATTCTTTTGCATAAAAATAAAATAGTATAAAACTACATTTATATCATGACTGCTCCAAGAAATAGAGTCCTCACTAATATTGAATTTTCAGTTTTAAGAAGATAAATCAAAGCAGTAAACTGTAGGAAAACCGTTCGCGAATTTAAATAAAATAAATACTTTTATTTAAGTACGATTACAACAAAAGGAAATAAATCTAATCTATTACAATACAATGAAAATGAAATTCTACTTCTACTACAATTACAGGGAAAATAATGAAATATTACAAGGAGATGAAATACAATACAAGGAAATGAGTAAAAGATTACAAGTAAATAAAATAAATTAAAGTAACAATGCAAATGAAATTGATACAGAACTTATATGAACTTATAATGAAAATGATAAGGGTTTGAATGAAAGAAAATAGTGGGCGGAACTAGAAACTTTTTGTAGGGGTAGCACAAATTTTTTGGTAGAAATTCACGGGAAGCTAGCGCTCCCGAGAGATGGGGGTATGAGGGTGGCAATTTGGCAGTTGTAAGTGCGTTTTCGGATCGATAATCAACTCAAACAACCAATCAGACGGAAGTTAAAGATTCTGAACTCAATCAGATGTGTTTCATTAATTCGTGTCGAATGATTACAACTGAAGGAACATACATCAACTTTAAGCACGGGGGAGATCGGACACTAATCTCCCCTCTCATACAAAGAAGATCAGAATCTTTACAAAACAAATGAACAAGACACCTATTTATACTATTGTTTTTTTGTTGGGGGGTGGGGGTGTCAACAAATGAACAACTAATAAGCAAGAAATGAGCCTCATTTGTTGGCTCATTAGTTACCAACGAATAAGCTCCATTCGTCATCAACGAATCGAGCTACTCTTCATTCGTTGGCTCTTGTTTTCTCATTTCTAACAGAGAATCATACAATAA
>JBCNJP010000008.1:42607781-42713585 GCA_039602395.1 Deinandra increscens subsp. villosa | reverse complement strand
GGTTCCTGAGGAACCAGAAGCTGAAACGGCCGCGGCGCGAAACGCCCATAACACACTGCGAAAAAATGCCAAAAATGTCGCATGTCTTATGCTAGCCACCATGAATTCGAAGATTCAGAAGAACATGGTTGACAGGACGGCTTTTCAGATGATCGGTGATCTGATGGGCATGTTTGAAACTCAGGCCGGACAGGAGCGCTATGACACCGTTGTGACACTCATTAGCTATCGCATGGCAGAAGGCGCTCCCGTCAGCCCTCATGTCCTGAAGATGAAAGGTTACATCGACCGTTTAGCAAAACTGAATTACGTCATCCCCGCCGAAATGGCGACTGACCTGATTCTTCACTCACTGTCCAGTGCCTTCACCCCTTTCCGGGTAAACTTTAACATGCATAGCATGGTAAAGACAGTACCTGAACTTCACGGTATGCTTAAGACTGCTGAAGTTAACTTTGTTAACGGCAAGGCACCCGATGTACTCGCAATCTGATCAGGAGGCGTCAAGAAGCCCGAGGTCACGAAGGGTAGGCGTGGGAACAAAAAGAAAGGCAAGGCAGTTGTTGCCAGATGGTTTGGAAGCTCCCAGAAGGGCAAACCTAAGGCAACCAAGGCACCGCCGCCTGAACAGCGCGAGTGTTTTGAATGCCACAAGATGGGGCACTGGAAAAGAAACTGCCTAGAATATCTTGCCAAGGTGAAGAGCGGAAAATCCTAGCCGGGTAATTCCTCAAGTATACACATAAGTTCATGTTGTATGATGCTTCACGTATTCCTACAAAATATATGTTTGACATACTTTACATTTTGTAGGTGCATGAAACTGATAGGAAGCATACCAAGACGACACTGAACTGCCCTGTGATTATCACACTTGAATAAAGTTCGTGTCCTTTGAGTTTTCATTTTAAACAATTCTTGGTGTTTGAAACAACTTGTTTTGTTTTGGTCTCCCTGGCTGTTTTCCAGGATGAACAAATTGCTTTCCTTGGATTTTGATTATGGCATGTTTTGACAATGTTTGATTTTCGAAACATACATGATTGGTTTTAATCTACTTTGAATTTGATTCAACCTTTTGTTAGATTAAGGTTCAAAATCCCATTACAACATACCTTATAGCCTGGTGCATTTGATTTGATCAAAGGCTAGCTTAGATGCGACATGATAACCAAAAGGTTATCATATCCCATTAAAGATGTAATGCCTTATGCGACTATAGTAATTGTTACGAGACAACGCACGACGCAACGGTAGTTCATAAAGTCCGATGACTTTGGACCATCCGACGTCAAGAATATTAAATCAAGTCGAACCGATTGAAGATCGCTGTTTCGATCTATAACCGTATGAACATATCAATCCTCTGTTTCAAATAGACGTTTGTTCATATAAGTTCGAATCACCAGCTGAATCACTACGGGATTAATCACTTGCTGATTATAACATTGTAGAATGGTCACACCAATTCTGGTGCACATTATCATTTTACATTCATGTGCATACCTACACATATCTTGGAAGTCTTAGACTACACTTGTTGTACTCACGTGTGTTTGAATCCGACAAGCACTAAGTGTTTTGTACGACGATTCAAAGTTTCATCTCGAAACCGATAAACACAAGACTGATACTTGCCACAACAAAAGCCCTTGACATTTTGTAACCATAACGCCCCTTCATACCTCACTTGCATAACTAACTTCCAATCCCAAGACCAGTATCTTGCGAAGATGGAATTTAGTAATTACATGTCCAAAACTAGATCTTTAAATATCTAGAGAAAGGTGATTCTGATAAATCACTGGACCATGTAATGCAACTCTCGCATCTAAATGAGACGAGCAGACCAACAATGTTTCACCAACAATGGATTGTTGCTTAACGAAACATAGTGACATTCTGATTAGAGTTTGTATGTTAACCTTACATGAATAAGGGAAACGTTCTCTAATGTCGGACCCGAGAGTCCGATGGAATAAATCATCGTCTCGATCATCACGAGATACTTTCAAACAATCATAGACGAACGCATCTCCATGCTATCAAACTCAGAAATGACTTCGTCATTCGTTTTTGAACTTATGAGTAAGTCATAACATCTGGATATTAAGCGTTCGATTACCGTACCACATGCTACGACATCGAACAATTTCGTTCTTTAAAACGAAATTTAATTGCCACGTTTTCTTTGTGCAAATTTAATATCTGAAAGGTTTGAAAAAGAAATGATGATAGGAATGTCAATCTGCCTAAAGCAAGTGGGAGCATTGCCACTGATCCATACCGGAATAACGATCAAAAATGCCGATTTAAAGTTCGTCTAAGTTTACTGAGTTAAATTTTAAATGACACCTCAACTGTTTTAAGTTTCAAGATTAGAATTAAGTATTGATCATTACATGGCTGAGCAACCACTAAAACGATCAATCTCTTGAAACGATTCAAATCATGCTGAATATGATACGAAAAGAAATCCAATACTTAGATATTGCAAGAATGTCACCGTAAAGTGTTACGCCATGACCATAGATGGAAAATCACATCATCACTACTAGACACTGATGAAAGGAAATATATGTTCATTATCAGAGTACTGATTATACTCGTTGAATATTAATAGCCACCTTAATTGAATGTGAACTAAGAATGCCATGAAACATTCAAAGGGTTAATTCGACTCTGTAGATAGTCGGTTAACATGTTCAAGTGATGACACAGTCTTACATGTGCTCACCAAGGACACTATATTATCACAAGTTCGATTCACTTAAGAAGACTCACTGTTCAAGATAAACACTGAACCTTAAGAGACAAGTGATATTGGCAATACTAAAACAAAACTCAATGATATGATAGCGAGTTCATGATTTCAATGATCAGGCCAAATCAGTGGAATAACACTACTGCATAGTGCGTGAATTCTGCATCACATTGATCTTTGATTTTAGTGTTGGATGTCGAACATTAACGTCTTGCACCAAATCATTCGACTTCCTCTAAGGTGTTAGACAAAAGTCGGAATTCTGCATAACGTGTTCAAATTTTATATGTTTTATTATCCATGAATATTCCGTTAATATTCTAAAAGTCCATAGTCGATCAGACATTGCGGGAGCAACGCCTGAAGCAAGACTATTCTGACTTTGGACTCAAGATGTTGACTTCCAGACTCACAAGGCCTTATTAGAGAATGACGTCAGGATGTAACTCGCATCAGATTGTCTTCCTGGATTTAATTATAAGACAATTCTGATTGATGGTATACTCAACGGTATCCTTTGACCTGAGATTCATGAGCGACCTCCCGTCTGTGAAAGAACATTCTTTGATTGTAGCTTAATGCTTTCGCGTAACTGCCAGCCATAACGGTTACTTTTGGGAATGGACCTAAAGCTTAGTGGGAGTTGTATGTAGTCAATATGGGATTCTGTACTCTTGCATTAATAATGCGACAGTTTAACATCGTGGGCCCTCTCGTTAGTTCCAAGTGTTAAGTGTAAGGCCTTACCCAAACTTACTGTGTGTTTGATTGGACCACTTCGAACAATAAGACGAGAAATACAATGATCGAACACTATAGAGAATGCATAAATCTATGTCTCTAGTTCGATTGATGTCTCATACAGAAAGGATCTGGTGACTTTATAAATACCATAAGTCTAAACTATATCACAAGTTTAATGATATGCCTTGGTTGTTTTGACTTGAAGTGTCGTGATTGGTTGGGGCAACCACGTGTAGCTAGAGCACCTCTGACTGTTTCTTGATTTATAGTCACGTTCAGTCCAAGTGGGAGACTGTTGGATTTAGGTGTCCAGACCCGACTAAATCAAGTACCCGACCCGGTCAAGACCCGAAAGAGTTACACCGGAGGCAACGGGTTTTAAAGTCCGCTTACTTTTATAAGCGGCAAATTCGCAAAAGAATTAGTTATTTGTTTATTAAATGGTTTAATAGACAAATAATTAATTAGTTAATTATTATTAATCATTAAGATTAATTAAGCGACATAGGACGTTAAATATTAATTATGTCATGGACGGAAATCAACGAATTATTAGTTTGACTAATATTCGTCAGATCTCGGCAAGCAATAAACATTTAAGGGGTTAAATGTTAATTTTGAGAATTGGATGGTTCGATTAAGGGCTAATAATAAATGATGGACCTAACGGGAAATTAATTAGATATATATATCTGATTAATGGAGGGGGCGAAACCCTAATCCTTCTCAAGAGAATTTTCGGCCCCCTCCCTCTCTCTCCCACTTGAAGTCGACGCCAACCCACCCCATTAGTCGCCGTCGATCGTTGTTCTCCGACTCTGTCATTCAATCGTGAGAACCCTAATTGCTTATCACCATTCTCGACGTGGTTTCCTTCTTCCAGTAGCCGTCACGCATTAAAGCCGAGAAACCCTAGCCGCTGATTGTGTCGCCTCTCCGAGTCGACCGCCGCCGCTGCCCCGTCGCTCCGCCGCCGACCGCCGCTTGCCAAGCCGCCGCCGTACGGCCTCCTTCTTTCCGCCGTCGTTGCCGCACCACTGCCGAAGGCCGTCACCGAGCCCATCCGTGAGCCGCGACCGTAGCCGCCGCATCCGTCGCATAGCCACCGCCGCCCAGCCGGCCGCCGCCCCTCGCCGTCGCCGGTTCCCACCGCCGACAAACCCCTCGTGAACCGCCACCGTAAGGTGTGTTCTCTAGTCGTCCGCAAACCCTAGTTCGCACCCAATCCGACACACGTGTTTTTCCCGGTGCTTGAGTCATCGCGTAGAGAAACCGTGAGTGCGAGGAAATCAGATTCGTTCGATGAGTAATTGCCTGCGAAACCCTAGCGTCACCCGTTGACTTCCTGTGTCTCGAACGTTTGTTTGAATCACCGCTCAGGTATATCTAAACTTGTTATTAGTTTCGATTTAAACGTTTATATATTTATGATTGTGTCGCGTTTTGTTTAACGCGTTTTTGGTGTTTGTGTGTTTGGTGATTGTTGAATCCTGTTGATTTGGTTTACGTTAATTAACTGGTTTTCGCGTTAGTAAATTAAATCGTTTTCCGCTGCATATTAAACTAATTGTTAATTTAATTATCTAATTTAATATACTCGGTAATCGATTAAATAATTATTTATCGTAAATAATTATTTCCAAATAAAAAAATTGCTATTACCAAGAAACGAATGCCACTGTCGTAACCCAACAGAGACAAGATTTAATCACCCAGAACGCAACTGGGATGTACCGACCACTAATCACAAGATGGAGTTATTCAACAACAAAATTCGTACATTGGGGGCTTCAAAATTCGGACAACTAGGGGACGCTGTTGATGCTGTGCAATTGTATATCATTAATAATTGCGGAGATGAAATTGATGATTACATAAAGTAAGTTGACTGTACTAAGCTATACCGTTTATATTTTTTTAAGTAGTTAATCGAAAATTTTTAACTATCTTATATTTCATTTAGGGAGCACAAAGAAGCATTACAATCAAGGGGTGTAGAAGAAAATTTAGTTACTATACAAAAACGTGAATTTCCTTCTTGGTTCAAGAAAAAGGTAAAAAGAAAAACTCTTCCCTGTAATTAGTAATTGATTTTAAAACATAAATAATCTTTGGTATTTATAGATGTCTTTGCTTAGAGTCAAGGAGGATCATCGAGCAACAGATGATTTGTACGCATTGTCACAGTTTCCCGATGATCGCTATAATAGTTGGCAAAGTTGCAATGTTCATGGTGTTAGATTTTGTTGCAAAGAGCGTGATGACAAGTTCACTACACAATGTAGTGGAGTTTGTGCAGGGGAATACGATGATGAAACAAGGATTTATAATGGTGTTTTACTCGAAGGTTTGGAGTTGGATTTCATACTCGGCAGAAAGGTATTCATGTTTCGTTGCAAGTGGTATAATACAGATCCAAAGGGAAAAAAGATGGTGGTTGATCACAAATTGACATCAATTGACATTACATCTAAGTGGTTTGTAGATGAACCATTCATCTTCGCTAATCAAGCTCAACAAGTTTTTATCTGAAAGATATGGCACGTGGGAAAAATCGGATGGTGGTACAGAAAGTAAACCATCGCAACGTTTATGATATACTTGAGCACGATGAAGACCAAGTATCGTCGAGTGATATATTTCAAGAAGAGGAATCAAGTGAGTTGCCACCTTTTCAACTAACCGAAGAACTACCTGACTCATCAAGAATAGTCCGAAAAGATGTAGAACCTGAAACTTTACCGTATGAGGAAGTTCAAGAAATACATAATTCGTATGCCCGTGTGGGTGACTTAGAAGATACATATGACGACTATGATGACAGTGGTAGAATATCTATGAATGAAGAATCTATATTTGGTTCCGAGTCCGATTATGATTCTGATGATCAGATCATAATAGTGGTAGTGATGACGCAATTGCATGATTTTCACGACAAGATCAGGCGTGGGCGAGGTGACCACAATTTATTATTATTTTTTGTTGTGAAACAGTACTAATTGTAGCAGCAGCAATGATATTGGTTATAGTTGTGAAACCTAAACTTAGTTTAAATCTTAGTAACTACAATTTGTTAGAATTCTGGAAAGCATTGTAAATAAAACTATTATATTACGTAGATTCACAAACCAGCCATCAAAGTGATCATTGTTTACATACAAAAAATGCCTAGATACCACTAGGACTTTTCAAACTTACATCCACCAAAACAAAACCTGCCTAAATATCAACAACCATCAAAAACCATCAACCTAATTACCTACCAAAAACCACCACCAACCGGACAGGAACATCGCCTAAGAAAACTTCACAGCAAGGCGATGTTCCAGCGCTTGTGCTTCACGTTCCGCAATTGCCAGATTCTGCTCCATCTCCACCACCTCCTTGGCGTACTTGTTCACCAATTCCTGGACCAGAAATCCTGCTGAACTTTGGCTGGCCTCGTACTTGTGATTCAGCACATAAGTGAGCAAATCGTTGAACCGTTTCACCAGGGACCGCTTCACAGCAAAGGACGCTTTGATATCCGCAATCCTTTATTTGTTAGCACTCCAGCACTTGCCAATGACAGTGGCTACCAACTGAGACATTTTTCTTATAGCTACAAAATAAGAAATCAAACACAAATGTAACCCAAATATTAAACCCCAAAATGTTTCAATGGTACACAAATCAAAATATTAAACACCAAACTCAACATCCAAATAATAAACCATCAGTGACTAAATTATTTTAATCTAACCACAAAAGAAACCCAAACAAAACCCCAAACTGTTTAATGATACAAAAATCAAGTTTACATTAAAAAAAAATGATCCACAAACATGCATAAGATTAGATGAAGAACCATAAATGATTTGTAGATGAAGGGTTTCTAATAATCAGAGTACACAGACCCATTGGGGTTAGGGTTTCAAGAAACGAAGGTAAACAACCACATTCCTAATCTAAGCCTTATTATCTTATAAACATTCGAAACTACAAAAAGCAAAGAAACAGATGACGATCTAACATAATCTAACCACAAAAGAAACCCAAATAAAATCCCAAACTGTTTAATGATACAAAAATCAAGTTTACATTAAAAAAAACGATCCACAAACATGCGTAAGATTAGATAAAGAACCATAAATGATTTTAGAACTACGGTTTCTAATAATCGGAGTACACAGACCCATTGGGGTTAGGGTTTCAAGAAATGAAGGTAAACAACCACATTCCTAATCTAAGCCTTATTGTCTTATAAACATTCAAAACTACAAAGAGCAAAGAAACAGATGACGATCTAACAGGTTGCATGTTATTAAATCAAGTGTGATATCAAGTGTTATACAGATTCCGTAGAATCGCCATATGTGGAAGACGATCTAGCATAAAAAGAATAATATTTTTAAGAAGAAATTGACCTTGGTTGACGAAGATTCTAGAATTGAAGACGCGGAGAATTGCCGATCGAATCGCCAAATAAAGTAGTGAAACAGAGTTATGGGGGGAGTGGTGCTTAATTAGTCAGATTGAAGGGACGGTTCGTTTACTCGAACCATTTAGTGACCCGGTTTTTGATAAATACCTCTCGCCGTTCAAAAAAAAAAATTTTAAAATTTCTACACTAAACTAGGGTTATGGTTAGGATATGATTCAGTTTATATATAAACAAAGTATTTGCTAGCCCAGCTGGTTTGGGAACTAGGATGTAATATGTAGTACCCAGGTTCGATTCTTACACACATGTTTAATTTTTAGTTAATTTTTAGTTATTTTTTAAATTTGCCCAAATGATTAATTTTTTTTTAAATAATTTTTAGCTAATGTGTTAAGAATACTATCTAAACTAACTAAAACATTTTATATCTAATATTTTTTTTTAAATGATCTATCCTTGCTAGCCAATGGTAATCGAAATTCCCATCAGTAACCGTGATAAACCAATAATGTTGTAAACAAGATGGTGATCCGCCTGCGCTTCGTGGCGGGTTACCCATATTCCGAAACGCCGTGGCCAAAGTCAAAAACTCTAAAAGTTATTTAAAAGTTGACCACATGCGCTTAAGTCTGAAAAAAATACCACATGTACATGACACGCGGCCTAACACCCATTTTTCACAACGTTGTGAGCAAAGTCAAAAACTCTAAAAGTGGTCTAAAAGTTGACCACCCGCGCTTAAGTCTGAAAAAAATATCACCTGTACATAACACGTGGCCTAACACGTAACCACGTGTCGCAAAAACATTGGCCTAACACATGGCCACGTATTGCCATACGTGACCTAACACATGACCACGTGTCGCAAAAGCATTGGCCTACATATGACACGTGGCCTAACATGTGTCCACGTGTTACCACATGGCCTAAAACGTGACTAGATATGAATAGTGATTATGGGTCACAACTAGTAAAATTTTAAAAAGCCACTACGACACGTGCCAATCTATTATTGGTTGAACATGACACGTGTCATATTATTAGTGGTGGAACATGACACGTGTCATGTTCCTATAGGTGGGGATATGAATAGTGCATTTTGTGAGAGACCTCACCAATTATCAATGTAATATATATAAATGAACATCAATAAGTCGTAATTAGCCCTAGGTGACCCATCATTAACCGTATTATCCTTTTATTTTGAATTATTGAGAATATAATATATATAGTTTCAGAACATGGGCGGAGGTAGCCAGCGGGGTCAAGCGACCTAATAGTGGTAATGATGACTCTATTGCATGATTTTCTTGACAAGCTAGACGAGGTTTGTTTTGGATGATTTTTGAAAAAGTCAATTGTTAGCTAAACAGGGATCTTATACAAATTTAAAACTATTAGCAAGTTAAGCACAAATACTATATGTAAATAGAAAAAATAAATTGGGAACTTAAAATCTTATACACTAATAGTCTATTACACGTGCAAAGTTCTAACTTCTAAAGGGTCGCCGGAACAATACCAAAACAATAATGAAACCAAATTCAAGTAGAACATTGCAATAAAAGGATTTCTTCATTTATAACTTATAAACAACATCGAACATTGAAATAAGAAAAGTACATAGATGATAGAACAAACACTGCAACATCACACAATAACTACATTCAACTAGAAGATAACATATGCAATTACACAAATCAATAAACTAAATAATGAAATTTTCAGCAATTTCTTGAGTCTTATAGCCTCTGCTTTGCTTTCCTTCAACTCTTGTTCCACTTTAAACTTTTCATTCCATAAATCAGGGATTATATTTATACAATGATAGCATCTTGGAGAATCACACCAATCAATGAAGCTTGAATCGCAATCCCTGTTTGAACATCCATAGTATCGACGACCTGGATTCGCAGCGGTCCTGGACGTTCCGACATAAGCTTTTCTTCCATAAAAACAATACATTGAGATGGTGATTAGGGTTCCAGTCGATTTTCAAGAGTGACGAGCGACTAGGGACAGGGTTTTTAAAAACCGCAAAATATTACAATTATAGTCCCTCTAATTTCAATTTAATGTAAAACTAACCTAAACTGTATAAAAAGTTATTAAAATACATATATATTAATATATAAATATAAATATATAAATATATTTTATAAAAAAAACTTATAAAAATTCCAAATTAATTAATCGCGATTAAATGTCGCACAATTTTTCAATTTGGATGAATATATTACATGTTAATAAGAGATAATGCATAGTTTGGTCATGTCACTCCAATTAATGCCGGTTGATGGGTTCCCTTCGAATCATGACTCCAACGCCTTATCGTGTCCACCAACACCATCAAAGTGCTAGCTCGGTCATGACCCGACGCCCAATTTTTCAATTTGGATGATCATATTACATGTTAATAAGAGATAATGCATAGGTTCATGTCACTCCAATGTCGGTTGAATGGGTTTCCTTGGAATCATGAATCCAACGCCTTATCGGGTCCACCAACACCATCAAAGTGCTCGGTCATGACCCGAAGCCCAATTTTTCAAATTGGATGATCATATTACATGAACATTCGAGATAATGCATAGTTTCATGTCACTCCAATTAATGCCGGTTGATTGGGTTTCCTTGGAATCATGACTCCAACGCCTTATCGGGTCCACCAACACCATCAAAGTGCTCGGTCAAGACCATGACCGAATGGTGCATATTGTTAATTAATGAATATAATCGTATATCATCTAATTAAATCCCTCCTAATTTTTCTAAAAAAAATTAAACCTCCCTCCCAATTCTAATTTCAGTTCCCCCAATTCCCAAATAATCGCTGTGTGAAACAATCACTATTCGCTCTAGTGTTTTTGATAATTCCCATTTCTGTTCACTCCCAATCCTCTTTTCATTCTCCATATACGGAAACAATAATCGGTTCTAGGTTATATCGCGCTGATCCAATCAACTGGTTTCTGATCATCGGCCTGCAATCTGCATCACCTTGATATCGGTAACTTCTATCAATTAGCATTTCTTCAATCATCAAGAATTATTTTGTTTCAGGATGCTGTCAATAGTTAATTTGTTGTTTTTTTTTTCAATTACGCTGTCAATAGTTAATTAGTAATTTTTGGTTTTGGTAATTGAGTTGAGGATGATCTAGGGCGTGGATTTGGGTGGTTTGATTCAATGGTGGTTTGTAATTAAAGAGGTTATAGATGAATCTTTAGTTCGCTCATAGGTTGTGTTTAAGGTGTTTGATGAAAACTATACGCATCTATTTCATATCAGTTTGTTGTAATACAACGTTGTTGATTATTGGATATAATTAAGTTATCTCTTATGAAAACCAGTACGCATCTAATTCTTCACCATTGAACAGGTATAAAATGAAGCTAAAAAGCGGTAAGCAAGTTCAAGGTGTAAAAAACCCCATGACTGATTATGAGAAAAAGAGACAACTGAGGATTCAAGAATCTAAAGACAAACAAAAAGCACTAGGAATTACGAACATTTCAAAATCTTTCACTAGTTTAGTAGATAGTCAAGGAAATAAGAAAACAAGATTATCATCAACAAATAGCAATGATGGAGATCTTGACTTTACTTACGATATGGAGGAGGAAGTATCCAAAGAGGTAAATGGCTTACCAACTTTTTCATTATCATATATTAATACAAATATTCTCTAATGATTATAACTTTGTTGTAGAAACCTCGAAAGCAATACGTTGCACCAATGTCAATAAAAAAATCTCGGAATTAGATAAGGAGAGAAAATTAATTGCCACCACGGAATTACGCTCATAAACAAAAAGGTCACAAGGGATAAATGAGGTATTAAACTAAAATATGAATAAGGCTAATTGTATTGCTCATGGAGCTAAGCCGCAGTTTAGTCTTGTTGATGAGGATGAGGAGGATGATGATCATGATGAAGAAGATGAAGATACTGCTGAGGATGATGATAGGTTTGAAGGTATAACCTTATGGATGTTATTTTATGGTGTATTGACTAGTGATAACAAAGGCACTAATAAAACTATATTTTATATGCTTGTAGTAAGTTACAGAGGAGACAGAGTAATGGATGATGTGAATGATGCTGATGATAATGATGATGCTATTAGGATATCTCAAGGTAGGTACTTAGGCTCAATGATTCGACTAATTCCTTGTTCTTATATTTTCTATTATTTGTTACTTTTAAATGTCGTTATAATGACAAGATGATGTTGGCCAAGATGATGAGTATGAAGTACATGGGGATCATGGCAATGATGATTTTGAAAACGAGGGCGATGTGTCAGTTCAAGCTGATGTTGGCCAAGATGATGAGTATGTAGGCGATGATGAATTTGAGAACGGGGACGATGTGTTACTTCAAGAACAACTACAACGCCCTGAGTTAGAAAAGGCAAGAGGTATAGTCTTTTATTCAAGTCAAATGTTCTTTAACTAACACAAATATCATATATATATAAGTTGTATATAGTTCAAATATCTAGTTGTTTTGTAATTAAATTTCAACAACTATGTTATTTCAACAACTATGTTATTGGGCTGGTAAAACCTTATGACCCAAAAGCTGTTTAATACGTAAGTTGTATATAGTTCAAATATCTAGTTGTTTTGTAATTAAATTTATTTTATACATATAATAATATGATGGTATATTAGTTTTGGAAACTAATCACCATGATCGGATTTCTCCTAAAAGTTAACTCCAATCACGTTGATTGGTTTTCTCCTAAAAGGTAGCTCCAAAATATAGGCGCTAAAACCAATGCTTCTTCCCGCTATTTTTTATCCCTCTCCCCCATGATATACTCTGTTTAACATCTCTATTTATATTTTTTGATCTCACGTCTTTCTCAGGAGATTTCGGTACAACACTATCATCGAGCCAGATTCATCAATCAAGGTACTAATTTTGACGAGCCCTCTTTTTTATCTTCAACTGTCTTTGTTATGGTCGAGAATTTATGAAAAACATTTTTTCTTTTGGTATAAATTTGATATGGTATTCACTTTTAATCTAGTATTATATGTTGACTTGATAGATGCTTACTTTTTTAATAACTATTAAATACAGCAAAATGTCAAGACGAGGCGGGATGGTTAAAAAAGGTGGAGACCGTAAAGAAGCTGGACGCCGTACTGGTATGTGACAGATTAATTTCTTTTTATTATTAGGTACAAATGGTGTGTGTAGTCCACTTTCAAACGATAAAACCGTCCAAACCGCTCATTTCGTAGAATTTTTTACTTTTACTTGGTCAAATAAAAAGTTTAAACACCAGTGAGCGGTTTGCTTTGCGGTTTAATTTAAGTTCGGTCATATAAACTCAAACAAGAATGTAATATTAGGTACGCTAATTTTTTGTATGTTTAATATTGCTATAGATACAGCCTTTCAAGTCTCGAGCCTTCGAACGTATCCAATGTCTCAAATATCAGGTACCGGTTCACTAATGTCTGCATATGTATCCTTACTTAGTATTTATACTACTATTGTAATTTTATTTATAGACACATCAAACCTGGATATCTATGCAGGGCAATCTCAAGACCTAGAGCAAGAACAACAACCTCGACTACCTATTAGTAATTATGTTCAAATTTACTTGTTTATACTTTATGTAGGCAATGTTGTTAATAGATATCTTCTTGTATTTGGTTGTAAACAAGCAACCTAATATCAATTCTCTTGGAAATGATGTGACAAACAAAGAAAGTGGCAATACGTGTCACAAAGGAGCTCGAGAGACAATATTGGGAAAATTGAATTCTGCACACAAGCCCTCTTCACTTGCAAGGAATCAACCTACTCTGACCACTAGTGGAAATGGTTTGACAGGCAAAAAACATGGCAGTATGTGTGACATAGGAGCTCGTCAGAAGAAGATGAAAGTAAATCCTGCAAACGAGACCTCTTCACATCATCACATGCAAGGAATCAACCTAATCTGACCTCTGATACATCAGGTACCAGTTCACTAGTTTTTTCGTTTACTCATACTAACTAGTTATTCTAATCTTATAAAAGACTAAGTGAATACACTCATATCTAACATATGTGGTTGTTAATACAGAGCCATCTCAAGGACAGGAACAATCTCCACAACATGGTTAGTAAATTTGTTAGAATATACTTGCTAATACTTGCTGCATGTAATGTTGTTAATCTTGATATGTTCCGTTATTTGTTTGTAGCCATGACAGCTTCTCCAGACACAGAGCTAGAAAATGGAATAACTGACCCTATCAAAAAACGTGGTGGAACGTGTGGCAAGGGAGCTCGAAGCATCATGAAAGCATGTAAGACGAGATTACCAGTGACGTTCAATATTCAAATGAGGAAAGTAGTTTCTGATAACGAGTCCAAGTTTAGTTTAGGACCATTAATATAGTTTACTGTTCCTCATGCAATCTTGGATGCTTTTGTGTCTAAAGAAATAATCTTGTGTACCAGAGCTAATGTCATCAATACATTGCAATGTTTATGAAGGGCAAATGAGACTTTTTGCATTTGTTGTTGGATGCACATAATAATAGAAGTACTTTAGGTTAACCCAAACTGACTTGTGCAACAGTTACATATTTTGACCCGTTACACTTACACATCTCGACCAACCCATAAAATTGCCAACTCTATGATTTTTCTTTCATGGTATTCCCTGAATTTTCTCTGTTTATTGGTCACTTTCTTTGGTATTTCACTAGATGAACAGTGAGCTTGATTGACCAATTTAGTTCTTTCAGGTGATTATGGAAACCTTTGTGAAAAGTTTTCATCCTGAAGTGGAACACAGTAACTTCCACTTGAACTAGCAACGAGTTCCAGTTGGTTAGAATTCTTACCTTTGGAAAACTTTCCCTTGAGGTGGTCTTTCCTCTTGAGGGAAAATGATTTTGCTTTAAAATAGAAAAACTTCCATTTCTTTGATATCTAACCAAAATCCTGTTTTACTCAGATCCAAAATATTTCATGGTTTGGCTTTTTACAGGTGAGATTCTACCTGTGAGCTTCCTTTGAAAATCAGTTTTTGGTTTTTGAGCAAGTTTTGGTTTTGAAAGATGTTGGACTTTACTCAATGGGTTGAACAAACACATGGCAGCAAGGTGCCCTTTTTCACTACAAAAAACACATTCAAGACTTCTAGCTTCATAATACTCATTTTTCCTGGGAGACTCGTTTTTGGTAATTTGCTTGTAATTTAATTGACCAAGTCTTTGAGTTTGACTTCCCTTTGGTTGTATAGGCTGTTTTCCTCCAACTTTTGAATCATTTGATTCATAGATAGTTGGGGATGGAACAACAATTGATGGTTTCAAAATTTTTGTTTGGTCAACTAATGCAGATGTGCTTGCATCGTTGACTTCAGGCTTCTTTGTTTCGACAGATTTTTCAATGCTTGACTGTGATGAGGTATCATCAACAGTGAGACTAATTTTGCATTCTGTTTTCAAAGCTTTGATTGGTTCAATTGTAGGTGAGTATTCAATTGGTGGCTCAACATTGTTATAGCCAACACCAGTTTTCCCATACATCCCTCCCATCCATAGTTTCTCTGCCTTCTTATTTGCAGTTTGAAACTTATCACAGGTGAACAAAGCATCTTTTAGTTTTATTTCAAGAACATCAACCTCAGCCTTAGCTTCTTTGGTTTCTTTCCTTGATTTTTCAAGTTTTGACAATAAATCATCCAATTGTGTTTCAAGAATGGAGTTGGTTTACTTTAACTATTCAATTTCTTTGTTTAAGTTTTCAATCTTAGCAATGTAAGATGACTAAGTTTTCTAAAGCATTCCTTTAACTCATTTAAGTTTGAAACTTCATCAATCAGGTCTGTGTTGTAATTTCTGTACTTTGTCACTTGTTTAATACAGGCAGAGCTGCATAAGTTTTCTACAACTTTTTCAGGAATTGAATTTACCTGATCAGAAGGGGAATCTTGTTTGGCCATAAAAGCATGGTTGATTGGCTTGAACTCAGCTAGGAAGTCTCCCTATTCGACACATTCAATTTGGTTTGCCACAGTAGCAACCACTTTCTGATGGTTTTGACTTCCGGCTGGTTTTGGTTGGGTGGGTTGTTGTCCTGAACTATGAGCAGAGTTGTTTCTTGAATTATTGTAGTTGTTTCCACCATGATTCTTAATCTGAGTTTGACCTTTATTCTGTCCTTCCCTTCTTGGTTGTGGGCACTCTCTTGCAAAGTGACCAAGTTGGTGACAGTTGTAGCATTTCACTTTGCTTTTGTCTAAGCCAATGTGAGCACCTTTTGCTCCTTTTTAAGTTCTACCGGTTCTTTTGTAAAATCTTTGGGCTCTAACAAACACCATAGCAAGTTGGGTCAAAATATCCATTTCTTCTAAGTCATCAATGCCTATACATTCTAAGTCTTCACGAATGAAGCCTTGGTATGAGTCAGTTGCTACATAAGCATTGTGAAAGTTATCAAAAGAATTTGAAAAGCTCTCTTGATACCTTGGTGTCTCAGGGAAACTGACTATAGGTGACTGGTAAGAAGATGAATTTGAAGATCTTTGGTTATGAAAATCAGTAGTTACTAGAGCAGTTGAAAACAGCTGAGTTGATTCAGAAGATGAGTTTTGCTTAAGATTAAATTCCATTTCATAAGCACTGAGTATGCCGTGAAGTTCACTAAGCCTCATCTTTTTCAAAATTTTACATTCTCTGATGCTTACAGTGTAAACTGTCCACACAGAAGACAGAGAACGTAAAAACTTTATGTTTACATCAACCTGATCTAGTTTTACATCTACTTTTTGCAGTTCATCAAGTAAGGAAACAAATCTCAGGTACTGGTTGGTCATAGATTCACCAGATTTGTAAGTAAAGTTCTAATATATATGTTTTAAAACATCTTTCTTGTTTTCCTTAACCTCACTGGTTCCTTCATACATTTCACTTAAAGCATTCCACAGGCTATGTGCAGTTTTGTAACCCTTAAACCCACTTAAAATGGAGTTGGGAAGTGCAGCCTGTAAAGTCCAATATGGCTTATAGTCAAATTCAAGAGCAGCATAGTCAGATTCAGCATATTTTTCTAAAGGTTTTGGTATCTTGACTTCAGGGTCATTAGCAGATGGAATTGTGGGAGAATAAGGACCTTCAGTCAAGGATTTCCATATACGGCAATCTAAGATCCTAACAAAACCTTTCGTCCCGAGTTTCCAGGTACCAAAGTCATCAGGAGTGAACGTTGGTGGTTTGTTAACACTACCGTTTGAAGATCCCAAACTGAGTTCATTCATTTTGAAAAACTTTTGAAAGACAAAAACAACCAAGCTTGTAAAGAAAACAAGTAGAGAGTATCAACTTTGAAGCACTAAAAGTCTTCAAAGTGAGAGCTAAAGCTCTGATACCACTTGTAGGATCGGTGTTAATTAGTGTTTAACTTAACAAGAAACCCTCTACTTGTAAATATAACCCTGCGGAATTAAAGTTATATATCACTTTACTTAAGCAAATTTAGTTCTCTTGTGTAATGTAAGTGTTTGATTGCATAAGGATAGTAACAACGAAGTAAGAAATACTCGGAACTATTTGCATTAACTCAAGTTTACACTATTACAAGTTGATTGAGAACTGTGTGTAAAACTGAAAGCTAACTAAGCTATATATAATGTAGATGAGATCAATGACAGCCATTGATCTCAAACGATTTAATCTAAACCGTTAAACAAAAGTCAAATACAAACTACCAAAAGAATAATCATCGACATATGGAATATCTTGCGTGTAAACAGCAACATACTACTTTAGGAGAGCGGCTTTGATAGATATGGAAGCAACCGAGAAGCTTTTGCAGGATTGGACGACTGAAAAGACTTCTTAGGAAAAGTCCGGTTGAACTCATTATCTGGTGGATAATCGAGTTCACCCGGAATATTCGCTATAAGATATGATGGCTTCTTCCGGTTGAACTGCCAGTTCCGCTTGAACTTGAGACTTCCGCTCGAACTTCAACTTCAGCCGGAACTGCTCAAAATTGGCTTTCAGCCGGAAATCTTCAAAGCGATATTCCTTACAAACAATTTTTTTTCTTTGGGTTAGTAAAATATAAACGTATACCTTAATACCTTCAAATTATATTCAACACATTCCAACGTACCACCATTGGACATGTGCAATCTCATAATCTCATGCAAATAAATTTAAATAATGATATGTCAAGCAAGAAATAGTAGTGCAACAAAGGCACATAGTTGTAGTACTTTCACATCAAAATTTTCTCATTCTTTGAAAACATTCATTTTATGTATCCAAGTAATCAAATAATCTTTAGCATATAAGATGAATAAGTATGTTTCCACATTTATTATACAAATGTGTGACCTCTTCATGAGATATAATCAAACATATACCATAATAACTATAAAAGTCAATACTATTTTTCTGGTAAATAGACCATATCTTTGTATCCCGAGCTAATCACGAGTTGATATAAAACTTAACGAAACTATTTCTTAGTCCATACCAAAACATGTTAAATTTATGTAATATATTCTCAAGGATTTATATAGATGCTTAAGAAATTTATAATCCATCACAATCCATTATGGATTAATCTTCATCTTGACTAATTATACATATGCATTCACTCATGAGGAGTTTGGATACATAAACTTAATCAAATCAATTTAAAACATTTAATATGTTTTCAATCTATATTATACCATTCTTATCCAAAGTTTGCATATCATAATCACCGTATGATGCTTACTAGTGCACAAGGATTATATTTTTAATATGTTTAAGATACATTCAAGTACTCAACTCTCCTGAGGGTTTATATGGACTTTGATTACATTTAAGCATTCAACGTATATAAAGAATCATAGCGTATTCAGATCCGAATGTTAATATAACGTTCTCGAGAACTTACTATACACTATTATAATGGCACTTCAAACCCTCTAGAGATTTTATATATCATCATCAAGTGAGCCATAAATATAGGATATCATAATCTTCATAAGACGCATATCAATTCTCTATTTTATTACCAGACTAATGAACTGTTAGAATCTCACTACATCCACCACTGGAGAATATGTCTCCTCATAATCGAACTTATGCCTTTACGAAAATCTTTGTGCCACCAATTTTCTTTATATTGCTTAATTTTATTTTCTCAAATCATGCTTTTGTATAATAGACCTATTTGTATCCAACATATTAAAGAATTTCCTTCTGCCTGGTTTGCGTCTTTAAATTTTGGCCAATCACTTCGCGTTTCATCACAGGTAGATCTTAATTCTTGTTCCTTAACATATTTATTATTTCTAGCGCTTATTATATCCAAAATATTATCGATTCCATATATGCTTAGACATTATATAATTAATCGAGATTCTTCATCATCTTTTAGGTACCTGAGGTTCTTCTAAAACCATCATGTCTCATGTCTCTTTAAGAAACTCTTCTACCAGTACCTCGACTTGACCATCTTTATTAGTAGCTCCTATTTTCGGGGATATGTTATTCTTGGAATCGACTAGTTTATCACGATTCAAACGTGCCATAGACTCATTATCAATATGTTCATTTCATTTCTAGTCATTAATCTTACTAGGAGCAATGACAGCTGGTATTTGTGACTTAGTCACTCTTTTAGGTCAGTGAATACGTCTGGTAATTGATTCACAATATTTATAGATGAATTGTCTTTTATATCTATGTATTATTTATTTTTATTCGAGGATCAAGATAAGACAATGATTAATCATTCAAACTTTTTCTTATCGGTTGTTTCCCATCTCCCCCTCATGTTGGGAATTATAATCAACAAATCGAGCCATAATAAATCTCTCATTGATAGCTATAATTTATTCATGCCCAACATGTAATTTAATCTTTCTTTGAGTCCCATATTTGTGTCGTCACACCCCCAATTTCCACTAATGGAGTTTTACCGTGTGGGGTGTGATCCAGACCAGGACCCGAGTCATTAGTTACATCAAACATAAGTTAAGGGTTCAAAATGTAAATATATCTCCAAACGGGAAATATCAAAACAGAGTTTAAAGTTTAGCGGAAGCACATAAAAGTCAAGATGCGCAAAAAAGCGCCTGATAAGTAAATACCAGTTCAAGTTGAAAATATTTAAAAACAAGTTCCCAAAATAGAGGTTTTAACCAACGTACGTGCCCAAAAGTCATATACTCCTAGTGTCCTGCAAAGCATGCACAAGAAGCATATGTCAACTAATGTTGGTGCGTTCACATAATGTGACAACCCGTCAAAAATCTAAGGTCAAACCTATACTTTGACCGTATATATATACGTATATACATGTGCATAACTTAATTTAGTAGTATTATTAGTAAACACTATGCATGTAAACGTCCAACCTTGACAATTCTCACGTTTGTGATGGATAAACATACCCGTGACTAAAAGAAATACAACCATTTGATTTGGTGGAATTTTAATAATAAGAAAAATAAAATATAAATGACTTTTATATTTTTCTTAAAACGGTGTCGTAGGACATCATACCGACACTCGACGAACACTTTAAGCGAATATTTTATTTAAAACTTTAGTTAGTTTTATCTACGAAAAATATTTGAGCTTAAAACAATTTAAACAAATTATTTATTTTCTAGACGCGGTATGCGAGCAAATAAAATAAATAAAAGACGAAACTTCTAAATAATTAAATTACGACTAAAACAAAAATTGCTTATCAATATATGAGTCTCGTAATTAATTTAGAAACCCGTCCCGATCAAAACGCCAGAACGATTCGGTGTGATTCGTCCGTATGACGAATTGGGCCCAGTCCGGCCCAACACCGCGAAATAAACGAACCGAGCACAAAAAATAAAGTCCAACGGGTCACCCGACACTTTTAAGCTTAAAGATAATAATCCTGCCTAATTTTAGTGAATAACGAAATGAACCGCGTGAAAATCGGAGAAAGGCTCGCATACCGGCCTGACACGAACAGTACCGGCCCGACACCCGTTCTCCGCATTTCGGCCCATTTAAAGTCTCCATCGACTTTGAATTAATTATTTTATGATGACACTACATTTATATTTGTAGATTTTATAATATTTTCAGTTAAAAGTGTTAACTTTTATAAAAAATTAACACCACCTAATTTCCTAAACTACACCACCTAACCCAAGTTAACTCCTAACCTAACCCAAGTTAACTAAATGCTAGATATTTTCCCAAATTCCCCCACATGTCAATTTACTCTCACACTCCACCTTTTGATCATCTACAAACACACTAACACCCTCACCTCCTTCGCCACTTCCCCACTCAACCTCCTTCTTTAAAACCCCAAACCAAGAACACAACACAACACACTCACCCAACTCACTCACTCTCTCCCTCTCTTGCTTTGTTCGGCCGAGAGCTAGCAGCCACCACCACCCTATCGCCGTTGCCCCATCTTGCCGCCACCACCACACCATCGTTCCACCACCTCAGCCCAGCCGATCGTCGAGCTCCACCACCACCCGTAGCCACCATCATCATCCGCCACCAACATCATCCGCCAACCTCCACCATCATTAACATCATCCGCCACCATCAACATCCGCCAACCTCCACCACCATCATCATCAAACTCCACAGCCACCATCAACACCGACCACCACCATCGCCACCCTTCACCGATCGCGGCTGTCACCACCAACCGAAGCTACAACCACCATCACGATCATCTTCATCATCATCCGACGCCATCACCACCACCATCATCTTCATCATCATCCGACGCCATCACCACCACCATCACCTTCATCATCGTCATCATCATCACACACACACATATAGATAAGTATATATATATCTATATATATATATATATATATATATATATATTTAGAAACAAAAAAAAACAATACAGCAGCCCAGACCCGTCAACTTTGGCGCAAGTGGGTTTTTCTTTTTTTCTTTTTGTTTTGTTTTGGTACAAAACAGCCCCAACGACCATCTTTAGGCCACCGTTTCTCCACCGTCAGACCACCGCAGCACCACCCTTTCACCACCAACGGCTAGTCCACCCGACCACCTCCTAAACGGCCTCAACGTTTGCCCCTAACGATCAACGTAAACCACCGAAAACTAGGCCGCAAAAGGCCGCTTTACCTTTCGGGTCAAACCTTTAAAAGTCGATATTTTTCGATCGGGTCTACGGAGATACTCTCGCCTCTTTCGGTTCATCACCTAGCCTAGTGCTAGAGGTAAAAGTCTAAATTTCTCAATTTAATAATTTTCGTTGTTCATTTTTTATATTTATAATCACTCCAAAACGAGTCTTGACACTCCACCCACTAAATAATTATAAATGAACAAACCGTCTTAAATATTAAACTAACGCTAATATTTAAGCACTTGTGTCACAATATATTTTTGACAATCGTTGTGAGAACTAAAAATATTACAGAACAAGCGGTATAAAAACTGACTCGGGGACCGTCAAAGTGACACATTGGACTAAAAATATATAGACGAATATATTTTGGACATAAAATATAAAGAATATATTATTGACTATGTTTATTATAAAAATATGTTTATTTTTATAAAACATATTTATTTCTAACTACCGAGCGTTTGGACTCATAAATAATAACTAAGTGCTCAAATTTTTGGATCTCATTATTTTTAATAACTTGAAATATTTATTTAAGTTATTACAACTCGGTAATATTTAAGAACTTAAATATTAGTTTTTCATATCGTATTACTTAACGGAATACTTATATATAATATATATTAATTCCGGACGTTGGACCTAAAAATATACGGTGTTATATTTTGGACTTTCACGACGTGAAACTTATATATTGTTACAAATATACTTTCCTAAAGTGTTAAAAACACATCAGATATCTCATTCTAATATTTGATTATTTTCTAAATATAATTTAGAAAAAACTATTTGAGATAACATAAACATAATAATATTTATGGAGTTAAATATTTATTATTATAACGATCATTTTTCAGATACTTGTATCGTATAGCGGCGAAACCAACGACTAAATTTCTAAAAATATAAAGACTTATATTTTTCTAGAATCTCGAGAATATTGAAATATATATCATTTCTATAAGTTATATATATTTATTTGCATAAATATTTATATGACTTATATATAATTATTTGTCTATGATTGTAAACTCGGACTTAAATATATCTTAAACTTCAAATAATAAAATACTTTATTATTTATGTCAATGTTTAAAACTTGATCTGAATATATATTCTCCTAACTTTAAATAATTATTTGATTTATAATTATTTCTACAAGTTATATATTTATTCAACTAAAAATATATTCATTAACCTAAATATTTATTTGAACGATAAATATTTCAAACGGGCTTTCCAAACAATACAAACGGGAATGTTATGTCAAGACTCGACTAGGATCATTTGGGTAACTGAACATTACCCAACTGAAACAGTACCTTAAAATCGTCTTATTAATTATTATTAGGACACGGTTTACTTGCTACGTCCAGTGCGATACAGCTTTCATCATCACCTTAATCAAGTGAGTTTCACGGCCCCTTTCCTTTATAAACTGTTTTATATTTTTGGGGGAGAAATCATGATCAAACAAATCTTTTTTACTTGATATTATGGTATTACTGTTACGCTATTGATTATCTGTTCTTTCATACCCCTTCATAGTAATTTGTTATACAACATATTGCTACAAATCCCACCAACAATTGATTTCAATTAATTCCTGTAACGAAACGATAACTAGTGAATAGATCTATTTGGGTTGACAACCCTGTCCTAATTGGTAGCTCCAATACTCCGCGGTATCGGTCATGGGGTACATGTCAGTTATTCCTTGCCATCGGTATTTCTTAGGGGAAGTTACCATAGGTGGGTAAATCTGTTAGTGTTTGAAATCAAGGTGCAGGTAGATCAATGCAACGACGAGTAACCATTATAATATCATGTATATCATCAACTATTTTACAAATGCATTTTGTAGAATCCAAAACCTGTGAACTCACCAACATTATGTTGACCTTTTCAAACTCATGTATTTCTCAGGTAACCAAGCCAGACCGTATGCAAATGGGACGTCAAACCTTAGGGCCTGCATTTTGGAGTCATAGTCACATTCATCATCATGAAATAACTTATGAAATACTTACCTTTTAAATCCTTGATCGAAGCTACTTCAAGACTTAACTATTTATCATGTTTTCCTATCTTAACATTTCTGACACAACTTCTATTTCAGTATTGTAAAACAATGTCGTTTTAACATATTTTTCCGCTGCAACATTGATGACATACTTGGTTTTCCAAACGTATATTAATCTGATAGAGGTCGTTCTGTGTATCCACGACTATGATCCATGACGTCACACGCCTCCGTATCCGAAAGTTCAGGGTGTGAACATAAGCATGTAAGTATATATAGTATAAGTATGCAGTACAAATCAACAGTCTTTATTCATATGTAAGTATGTATATTACAAGTACAATCCATATCGTAGGTAGCGAGCCTAAGTTCATGTCACTAAAATGTTTGCAAACGAAGCTAACTGAAAAGTGTAGGATTTCATCCTTACCAGTTTTTGCATTCCCCGTGTCTACTCGATCACGGTAAGTTAGGCTAACATTGTCCTCAGTCCGACCGCCAGTTGGGTGGTGCATCTCGTGCCCGCTGAGTGGGGTTTGTCAGACCCCAGTAGTACTACTCAATATCCCCTCTCTATTTGCTATTAACGGTTCGATAAAGTAAGAACTTAAAAGATAAAACATTTAACGTGAACATGTGATATATACTGGATATCTAGTTTAATCATACATCAAGTTGTCGTGTTATCACTCTAACCTGGGTGTAACGTGTTCATGTGTGTTTTCGTCCAAACCAGGACGTAATGTAAAAGGTTGTGTAACTCACCTTACGGTGCGCTGCTACAATTTGGTAAGACTTCGAGTCTTGTGTAACTACCGAGCACCTATCAAATTTACATACGAAAGTGTGTGTCCGCACATGAGTAACATAGCCTAGACGATGGTACTAAATCAAGTACTTCCAGATATAACGTAGGTGACAATTTCAATACGTGATAAAAGTCATTTGTTACGAAATGAGTCGGAGAAGACATTTAGACAAAAATCATTTTATTCGAGAATCAAGTTGATGACTACGTTGAAAAGATAACAGTTCACCCAAAAGCGAATAAAAGATAAATATCATCTTTTACAAAACCGAGTAGTCGAAATGCATATTTATGCATGTAGATAGATTTATTTATATATATGTATATATCTATAATACTACTAGGATAGAACCCGTATGTTATACGGGTTGAATCATTAAAAATATATATATAATTGATAATTCATGCATACTCATTTTATTACCAGAATAATGTATTATATTAGATTAGATAAAAAAACTAAAGTTACAATTCATAATATGGTATTGGTGACTTTACTCTCTTTATCAAAAAATATATATATATTTAGGGCATGTCTCTACTTGAATAATTGAAAAATGCAAGATAAACATGATCATGTTCAAAAAACAATCAAACCCTCAATAGCGACTAATATGAATTATGAATTGACAAACTTGAGACTATAAGTCTGTATAAAAAGTTAGATGAGTATAAAGTTTTATCAAAATTATAATGAGCAGATTCTAATTATTGAGTATAAAATCTAAATTATAATCAAAAGATTATAATGTTATTAATAAAAAATGTTACGTTGGTATACATTAGAAAACTTACAATTGTATTAGTCGCGATGTAAAAATTTTCCTAATTGGATGAACATGGCTCATTTAATATGATAAGAAAAACTATTTAATATTGGATATTATGAACATGATTTTTATTGCTTATGAATTTCTCTATAAATAGTATCACCCACAAAGCAACACTGATTGAATTTGTAAAATAGTATAAGGTATTCATTAATAAAAATATATTTTTTTTTGAACGGCCAACGAATGCCCCAGAAAACCCGGGGACTATTTACACCAGTTGAGCTCATTCCAGGGAAAATCCACCTCCGTGAGCGGCCGGGTGGTAAAACCTGGGAATATTTTTATTCATTAATAAAAATATTAAATATGATTTGCTCAATTATATTTGAAAACATACTAAATAAGTGTTTATTTGTATTTTATAAGTTTCTAAATATTTTTTAAAATGAAAATAATAATAGTTTAAAAAATGTTTTTTAAATAAAAATAAGATGTAAATTAATATATGATTGTCATAATTCCATAAATATAAATAGATAAAAATATATCATGATTATAAAATATGATATAATTTCCAATAAAAAAGAATTTATTAGGGAGTAGATTTGGGAGGGAAAACTTTTGTAAGAATAAATGTAGTATTGACATGTGTCAACAATTGTAATTGTTTATTAGAGTAGAAAAATAATATGTATATTAGCGAGAGAAAGTTGAAAGTGTTGAATTTAAGAGTGTGCTAATTTTATAACATGATGTACAAGAGAATATTGAATGAATGTTAAAACTTAAAAAGGTACAATTATTGATGCTTTATATACACTCTTTTAAAACCTAAAAGAAAATGGACGTTCCTCTCATTTGGCTTCAAACACCGGCACACCGCCCTCTATTTTGTATAGAGCGAAATCTCTAATTTGAACCCTAATTCAATTCAAGCCCTAATTCGAAATCGACCTGAAACACAGAGCAATCATATCTGATTTCGGAAAAACAACAAAGAATCGTCAGCTCATTTGACATTTGAAATCTCAACCTCATTTGAAATTAGAAATCCAGTTAACGCATCTGCTCTCTCTCTCTCTCTCTCTCTCTCTCAACTTCTTTATTTCTTCTTCCCATTTAGGTTTTAGTATGACGATGACGACGAAGATCCAGATAAGAGATTGAAGAGGAGATCGAAGTATACCGATTCATCCCTTGCCGTCTTCAGTCGCAGGTTTGTTTTGTGGTAATACAAATTTCAAATTCATTTGTTTCTAAATCACAGATTTGTCTTGTGATTATTCTAGGTTTATTCATTTTTTTCTATCGCATGTTTCTTCACATGTTACAATTTCTGATACGTCTCCCTTCGCTTGAATACTGAAAGGGCGAAATAAGAATTGAATTTCGAAAGTTCTTTCTCATCTTGTGTAGCGTTCTTCGAATTCATTCATTGTTCTTGTTCATTAAGTCTTCTATTTACAACTCTATGTTTTAGTTTGAAATCGATATTGGTTGTTAAATGGTTAATTATTACATTCTCAGTTTCACCTGATTATTGATCCTATGTTTTTTTTCGTTTTTGTATAGAGAAGTATGTGTCGTAGTAGATCTAGATCTCCGCATCAAACAAGGATTCCAGCTAATCATCTCCAGAGTGTCATGACTCCCCATCGGGTAAGCCCCTGTATATACGAGAGTTAAGCTTCAACAAATTGATATAATTGTTATGTGAAGTTAGAGCAGGAAGCTTAACTCTTACCATTTGATCCAAATATTCAAATCTTTTGCAGGTTGGAAGCTGTTGTTCTATGCTGCTGGTATATGGATGTGTATCCATGATCTGATTTTTAAAGTTCGAATTTCAGGTTTCCAGTTCTAAACTATGATGCCCGGGAACGGGTACGGGAACGGGAAACGACAAAACTCAAAAATCCAAGAAGCGGGTACGACAAGGGTATGGCAATAAAAAATATAAAAAATATATATATATGCTATAGATAATGTAACACAAACCCACTAAATATATATATATATATATATATATATATATATATAGAGTTGGGGTAGAATACATCAACCAAATTCCCTACATCATCTACATCAACCCCCTTTTCAAAAAACAAAACACTTTCTTTAAAAAAAATATTTTTTAAAAACATCATAAGTCAAATCGATATATATTCTTTCTGGAACACCTTTTTTTTTAATTTTTATGGTGTTTTTATTATTTAAAAAAACGCCAAAAAATACAAAAATTTTTTTTTAAAAAAATGTGTGTTTTGGTGCGTCTAGAAGAATGGTGTCTTTAGAAAAAAAATTAATTAACAAAAAGTATTTTTTTGGTGTTTTTTTTGAAGAAAAAAAAACCGAAAAAAAACACCAAAAAAAAACACCACAAAAATTAAAAAAAAAGAGTGTTCTAGGAAGCTAACATAGCGATTAGAGGTATAGTGTTTTCAAAAAAAAAAATTTGTTAGAAAGTGTTTTTTGGTGTTTTTTGTGAAAAAGAAAGTTGATGTAGTGATGTAGGGAATTTGGTTGATGTAGCCTAACTCAACTCGATATATATATATATATATATATATATATATATATATATATATATATATATATATTTAAATTTTACTATATTTTGTTTCAATCGTGTATTCACTTATATTGACTTTGACAAATCAATGTTGATGATGCACTGTTTGCAGACTTGCAGAGTTAGTAGACAAGTTAATTTCAAATGTCAGTAATAATAACAGGTTAAAAACAGTATAAATATATAACGTTATGTTTTTGTAATTGGGCCTAGTAAATAAATATTTTTCAGAAGAGAGCCCACTAACCCACATGTTGTACATTTAAGGCCAGCCCACCGTCAGAACCCTAAGTACATTTAATTCTTTCTTCTCTCAAGACTCTACAATTTCGTCGGAACCCTAAGCAGAGCCACCGGGACTCCACCGCATCGTGGATGCGTCGCCGCACTGACGATATCCTCCTCTCTCGCCCACCATTTTCTCCTTGAGAGTCAATTTCACCCCTTGTTCGTCCATCTCTCATAAACCCTAAATCGACTGGAAACGTATAAAAACCGTCCCCAAATTTAGAATCGTTAAGAAACGGCCCCTTGACTTTTGGAAACCGTCAAGAGGCGTCCCTAAAATCGAGGAATCGTCGGCAAAACGTTTCTCTGCCGATTCCATTGCCGTTTCCGTCCACTGGACGATTCCGAAGCGGGGTACGGCGGGTCTCAGCCGTTTCGGTGCTTCAGAGGTTCTAAATACTTAGTTAGTTTTGTTAAATCTTGCTAAGCTAATCGACGAGTGCACATGTTGTTTTTATGAGATTATTTATAGATTGTGGAGGGTATTTCAGTTTCATTGTATGGTTTTCTTTTTCGTTTTTTGAATTCTAATTGTTTAGTTTGATTATTTTAGTCATGGGGAAGTCATTGGATAAATTAAAAATACAGTTGCTAAGATTGGATGTCAGGTTGGTTGGATAACAAGCCGTGTGTTCGTTAACTTATCTGATCCGACAGTGGGAAAAAGATTCGGCAACAATTTGTGTGTGTGGGCGTTTGGCGTAAATGTGTTTGATTTGCAAGAGTGGAGGAAAGGGAATAACAATGTCTATAACCAATACTTGCAACTGGTATGTAATTTTTGTTTTTAACTTTTATTTTAAAATATTATTAATAATTTATGCTGTATTCATCTATTAATGATCAAAGAATGTGAGCTTTTTGTGTGAAGCTATGAGAACAATTAAAGTCTAAATTGGAAGAATTATATTTGACTTTCTCTTTCTTGAAACGTGATTACTGTAAAGTGCGTTCTCACTCACGGATGTTGAATTTTTCTTTTTAATGTTATAATCTAATTTAAGTAAATAATTTATGCTCACTTTTCTTTTTATTTTAGAGTAGAAAGATACAGGAAAGTGATTAAAATGAGACTCTAGCGTTAAAAGACAAATAGATACAAAAGACCCTCTGTGTTTTGTGTGGATATTTTAAATAAGGTTGGGACAAGTTGTTCATTTCTACTTCATCTTCGATTCAATGTTCATTTTTGGCGCATGTGATGATTCCCCTGATGGCAGAGTTCTCTTGGAGTTGAGCTACATCCTTGATTGTTTTAAAGGTTATATGTCTAGGTTCAGCCCTATCTAAATGTAAAGTATTTGTATGTGACCTAATTTGTAATAGTTTATGTTGTTATACCAAGTCTTAATTAGGGGAGTTTTTTGGTTACATTGTATGAATCTTTTTTATTTAAGCAACTGGTTTCTGTCTATCTTGTTCTAATAGGTTTCTGATTAACACATGTTTTTATGGGTTTCCAGATGACAGTCAGTCATCGAGAAGAGTTTCATGATGAACCCTTACAGGTGATATACTGTTTTTTTTAATTCTTGCAGATTTTTTACAGTTGTGTTTGCTGAACATTATCACTAAATCCTAGAAAAGAATTTGGTTCATCACAATGATGTAAACAATGCTTCTAGAGGTAAATTATGCATGGTTGTTTCAGTCTTCTCATTCCTTAGTTGCATGGCAAAATTGGCAATTTTTTTTACGGGTTAATTACTCAGGTTAGATTGACTGGTTGTTGGATCTGCTTCTAATGTTATAGCTACAGTAGGAGCTCTGCTTAAAGTTTTATAGCCCCAATTATAATACCTATTCTTTGGGCACTCCCTCAATATATTGGCATTTGTAATGTGTTCTATATATACTGGTTCTGCTTACATCTAATTGTGGTTGCTAGAATTTTTTTTATTTATTTTTCATGATTTTACTACCAAACATACATGGACATATTCGTAATTTCACTTGTTGTATTTTATTCTATAGGACGGGTTGCTTTAACTAACAGCTTTTATCCATAATTTTAACTTTATTATAAATAATTAGCATGTCATAAGGAACAATTCTCCTAAAGTGTTAAACCATTAATAATAAATTGTATGAGGCTTATTGTTTATAATATTTCTGATTTTGAAAAGGGATTTTATCATCATGGAGCATTCACAACCCATCCCTCATCCCCATCCCTATAATTTATACTTTTATCGTTACTTTTTCTCTCTCTTCCACTCACAACCACAATTAAATAATATTTTTTTATACCCTCATCATTACCTTTTCTCTCTCTTTCAATCACACAAAACCCCAAATTAAAAAAAATCACCAGTTTTTTCATCAAATATAGGGGTGAACAGTAATTTTTCCTATCTCCTTACTCACAACCACTTACAACTAAACCCCAAATTTTAGGGTTTTACCTCACAATATTATAGGGGGTGGGTTGTGAATGCTAACGGTTTTGATTTGTTGTTTATAACTTCAAGGTATGCAGGGGAATGTTGACTTGAAGAGGTTGTTCTTCTACACATGATCCACATATGGGGTTAAATTTCTAATTCTTTTAATTTTCAGGTACTTTCCTACAGGTTGTATGAAGGTGACTTTTATTGAATTGTTCGCCCTAGGTCCTTTTCTTAGACGTTAAATAATAATAATAATAATAATAATAATAATAATAATAATAATAATAATAATAATAATAATAATAATAATAATAATAATAATAATAATAATAAATAAAATAAATAAATAAATAAACCAAAAATATGTTTAGTTATTTTAGGTCGTTCATTTTCATTTCAAGTTCATGTTTTAATTGTTTATTTTTATTGCATGCGTTAGTTTTAGTTGTTTATTTTGTTAGCTTCCTTATTTTCTATTTAAGTTGTTTTTATGCATTTTCTTGTTTATTTTCCGTACATGTAGGTTTTACTTAGTTGGTGTTCTCATTATTGTTCGTCCGATGATGCCTTTCTGATTGTTATTGTCTGTTGTGATTGATTGAAACACTCGAAATGAGTGTTGGTTTAGTCCGATTTACGAACGGGTCATGGCTGTTTTTCGGGAGATCTGTGCCGTAATGTGGGCTGTTGGTACTCAATCCCCATTCCAATGGTCCGTAGAACGGTACCAATTTCTTGGGATTGTTTAGAATTCAAGTTTGTGTGATGTTCACTTCATAATCTTTAAACAAACATCTGCACACTAGTTTTCTAAACTGTTGTGATCATTCATCGCGAACCGTCGACTTCATAAACGACAATTGAGTGGTTCATGTGAGGGTTCCATTCGGGTTGGTTGGTTGGTTTTGGTCAATGCAAATTGTTGGTACTCAATCTCCATTCCCGTAATTTTCATTCGATCAAATTTCATTGTTTTGCCTCATATTTCAACTTTAACCCGTATGAAACCCGTTTTACTTATTATTTCTCTTGATATTCATTGTTCTAACTCTTATTTGTTGAGAAATGTGCAAGTATGGCTGAGGGCGACTCTTCTCAGACTGGAAGAAAACGCAGGAAGCGCAAAGTTCAGGATGCGGCTGCACGCCAGCCGCCACCACCGATGATGGAGTCGTTGACGGTTCCAGGCGAGGCACCCGCACCAGGAGCAGCCTATATTCCACCACACGCACACGAGTGGTTGCGTTTCCATCGTGATTCTACGACATACAAGAGATTGGGTCGTTTGCTTGGTCTTTCCTTTCGTCCAGTAAAGACTATTGACTGGCCATTCCTTGACATGGGGTTCTAGGGAACCACCACCATGTATCGTATGGTACTTGATCGTAAAGGGTTCATTGGAACCATAGATCATAAATGGGATAAAAATTTCTCAAGGTAACAAGATAGCATTGTGACAAGTAATTGTGCAATGTTGTATCTTGTATAGAAATTTGTTAATGTAACAAGACAACATTGTGACATATAATTCGACAATAATGTATCTTGAAACAAGTGAATATTCATGTTCATGTTGGGGGTCACCTTGCTATAGGTAAGGAAAACCCTAAAAGTAGGCAAAAGTGACACATTGGTTTTGCAGGACAATTTCCCCCAAGCAGGTGGATGGATAATGACACGTACGACTCCAAAATGCATTGGGCTAGGACTCGAATGCATAATGGGCATGTGCTAAGGTACAACCAGGTGGGACTACCCAACCTGGTTTACACTTTGATAAATGGTAATGCATACACATGTGTCTAAATCGAGCCAAATTAAGAGGCTGGACCCAAGAGGCCATAATTCGAAATTAAAATGTGCGTAAGGGAAATTGGTGACGAACGACTCTGTAGGATCCGTGAAGCCAATATAATGAAGGGGAAATTGGTGACGGACGACTCTGTAGGAGCCGTGAAGCCAATATATTGAAAGGGAAATTGGTGACGAACGACTCTGTAGGAGCCGTGAAGCCAATATAATGAATGGGAAATTGGTAAAGAACGACTCTGTAGGAGCCGTGAAACCAATGTAATTAATGGGGTAATTGGAGAAAAACAACCCAAGAGGGGTCGTGAAGCCAATAATTTGAAACGAGCTTACAATTGAGACATCGTTGGATGTACAAAGGATGAACATTATATGGAAATGTCATAAACGAAAGATTAAGGAATAACCATGGAACTAATGGGTCTAAATGGTTATACGTTTTAATCGACAAACTGTTGAGACGATTGAATTATGTTTACTATGCGATATCATAAATGGTTAAAAGATATCGAAATTATATAATGCAATCGATTTTAAAGTGACTCAGGATAAACCCAAGTCTAGAATTGATTAAAATTTCAAAAAAAAAGGAATAAGGAGAAATGGGTTATTGCATATGCTAGAAAACCTGTAACCCTATGAAATGATCAGACGTTTAAGAAAAGGTGAGAAGTAACCTTGTTTAAACGCAGTAAAACTCATGATGTTGAATCATGTTGATTCCCGTGTAAGTTTTGTATAACTAATAGGGAATTGAAGCTGTTAGGTGGGTGATTGACCCAACTTCATGGGTGAGACCCACAAGCATAGATGATGGTGAAAGTAGGGGGGACGCTGGAAGCGACCGTCCTGAAGACGCACAGAGGATTGCTATGCAAGTAAGTATCCTCAAAATTTTCCAAATAAATGTTGGAATGTAATATGAACATGTAATGGTTCGTAAGAACCATAACTACGTGCTAAAATGTTATGTGATCGATTATGGTTAGTAAGAACCATGTCAATATGTTAAATTGTTTAGAAATGATCCTTAGGGATCAAATGCTGATTATTTGTTGATTGCTAGCTATTGGTTCAAAGAACCATGGCAACACCAAAATATGTTAATATGCCAACGTGTCAAATTAACAATAAATGGTTCATAGGAACCATAACCATAGATTAATAGGCAATCGGATGATAAACAATCCATGGAAATTGTGCCAGTAGCGATAAGGCAAGAAGGATAAGGTCTATATTGACATGAAGTAGCTAAATGACTCTTAGGAGCCATGGCTTGATTGAAACATGTATGTTGATGTTTAAATGATCCAAAGGAATCATAATTAATTTGATAAATGCTAAAGGCTAGTATATGAGCCAAGAATAGATCAATGTGTGACACGTTGAATTGTAATACATGGAACAGTGTAATCCTAAAAAGGGTTATAGGATGGTATAAATGGCTTTTAGAGTCATAGGAACCATCCAATAAAAATGTACTACATTATCAAATGTGAAATGTAAACGGCAAGTGACATGCTAAACTCTTGCAAATATTGTTATACTGCTTAACATGTGTAGGTACAGTTAGACTGTTCAAGGACACAACTAGCAGGAAAACTATGAGATGATATTTCTACTAGGATTATCGTCAAGGTAACATCTGTGCTATGTTACACACTATATTTATGACTCATAGATGCCATAGAAATTTGAAAAGAATTAACTGGCTAGAAGAACAATAATCTTGCCTAATGGGACAAGTACTGAATATAAACATATATATGAAGTCTAATAAATAGACTTAAGCTCTAAATAATTGATATATAATGGATTCAAACAAGATTACATTGTGACATCGTTGATGTGACATGTTGAATCTTGTAGGTGAACGTTAATCGATTATCAAATGGTTCAAAGGGGCCATAAACATGAGTAATTACGCTATTGAATTGATAAATGGGTTCATAAGAACCATAGCTATCTATAAATGTAATTTGTTAACTAAAAGGTTCATAGGAACCATAATCATGTTAAATGAATGATAAACATTGGCTAAATGGTTCATAGGAACCATGGCAACGTGAAAAATGGTTGATCGTTAAATGTTAGGTTAATTGTTCATAGAAACCATAAGCATAGTTAAATTGCAATATAAATGAGTTAAATGGTTCGGAAGGAATCATGTTAAATGACATAAGTAAGGTTGACTATAAAGGGTTTATTGGAGCCACAAAATAGTCAAAGTATGGCACAGTGGAGGAAAATGGTTTAAGAAAACCATTACCATATGCCATGAGTTAACATATCATAAATGGTTCATAGGAACCATAGATCAATAAGGGAAAACTGGTTAGTAGATATGGAATGTAAATGATGCCCCAAATATAGAGCCCAAGTTAATGGGTCAAACGGGTTGGAATAGATAAATGGTCCGTAGGAACCATACTAAAATGCAAAAGTGTTGCCTAAAGGTATTTATGATTAGTTGAAACCCATGCTAATGGGTCAAATAGGTTAAATGGCTCCAAGGAGCCACAATTGTGAAATTTCTATATTGTAGGATTACATGGCAAATTAAAAAAAAAAGTAAATGCTTTGAAAAGTCATGATATATGAAATCATGACGTGTGACTATAAATGGTTCATAGGATCCATAAATAGTCAAGAATTTGGTATCAATAGATATAAATGGGTCAAAGGACCCATCATCATGTACCAAAGGAAAAATGATCATAAATGGCTCGTGGGAACCATAGATCAATATTAGTGAAATTGTTATACCAAACTCATAAGATTGTGGTAATCTAGATATGAAACTCATGATAGTGGGTTAAATGGGTTGGATGACTCTAAAGGGTCAAAATGGTATGTTTAATTGTTGTAGTGTTATATGAGGACTTCCATGGTTGAATACATGAGCCATAAATAATATGGTCATGATAAGGGCACGCTTAAAGGCAGCCTAAAATAGGCAAAAGTCCTATGTGGACGCAAGGCGAAGACCCATCGGGTTTAAAAAGGGAGATATGGGTTGTTAAAAGTATCTCCATGGGAGGGCGTTATCCGCTTTCGAAAGCGGGGTAAGATAAGTCCTAGGTATATGGGACCGTTTAAAATTCTAACCCGAGTGAGTAATATGGCCTACCAGTTGGAACTACCCGAAGAGTTGAGTGGACAAAAAGCTCAACTATGTGTAAAGGCCTATTGCGATTTTAGATCGCAAGGTAAAGAAGCTACGAAATAAAGCGGTGAACCAAGTATTGGTTCAATGGGAGCATAGAAAAGGCTCTGACTTGATGTGGGAAATTGAAGAGGAGATGCAACGCTACTGCCCTTATCTATTCGGTATGTAAATCGTTTCGGGGACGAAACCCCTTTAAGGGGGGATGGAGTTGTAACATCCCAAAATTTTAATAAGTTAGAATTTCCCGTTAACGTCTAGTCAAGTAAAATTTCGTAAATAAATAACCCCTTACGTTAACAATTTTTTTTTGATATCATGTGGAAGTATGGGGTGAAATGGGTAAATAGATATTTTGGTTAAAAATTGAATCAAGGAACTAAATTGAGGGGCCAGAATTGTAAATGTAGAAAAAATAGAATAAGTAAAAAGGAGAAAAGAGGGAGGAGGTCGTTCATACGACCTCAAGATCGATCTCCACCCCTCATCTTCCCTAAATCTCGAAATTCTGCAATTTGCAAGCTTAGGCTGTGATTTTGGTGATTCAATTTAAGAAATAAGAGTGTTTTCTAGTCCTAAACACATTCTTGAAGCAAGTAAGTAAAACCCCCTCTATGTTGCATGTGTAGGTCACGAATTTAGGACCTTAAATCTGCAAAATTTGGATGTTTGTGAATCCTATGATGTTAGAAACTTCAATTGTTGCATAACCTACTAAATTGATTAGCAATTGGTGCAAGTTCTCTTACTTGAACCCCATTCTAGATGACTACTTAAGATAGTCATGAAATTGGTTCTAATAATGAATTTCTAACTTGTATAGGATGCTATATGATGAAATGATAATGGGTTGGTGATGGATTTCACCAACACTATGTTAAATAGTTAATTGTATGTTCTAAGGGATGTGGTTATATGTGTGCACGCAAGGTGTTTGATAAAATGCCTCAAAGAACCAAAAATGATGTGAAACAATAAATGTTTGATGTTGTGCCTAAATGATCATAGAGGACAATATGTTAACAAGTTGACCCATCCTATATGAAATTATGATCCATGGCTAGATTGGTTAGTGAATGCCTTAATTGTTATGATGATGTTGATGGAACTATGTAGCTAAATGTAAACTTGATAAAATGCTTGATTTCCATTAACATGTAATGATATAAGTGTAGCATAGAAATCATATTATTAGAAAGGTAATAAAAATGCTATGATGGTAAAGGTCTTAACATTGTTGGTGACCCATTAGGCAATCAAGGTGAGCAATGGAACAATCAAGCTATAGTAGATAAAAAATGTGTAATTACATACAAATGAAATAAGCTATGAGCTATGTTATATGGGTGACGAATGGTTCTAGGAACCGTGAAGCCCAATTGCCAAAAGGTGTCTCAATGACCAAAATTTGACCATAGATAATATTTGGAAGAATCATAAAACAAATAATAAGTTACAATGGGCGGAAATGGGCTTGTAAAGTCTATGCCATGTAGCAAGAAAAAAAGGAGCATAAATGGTTTATAGAGCCATGGTTCCTAAAGGTTTAGATGTGGTCATTTGAGGCATTGAGGAATACCAAAGGCAAGGACCCGTCTTAACGGGACAAATGAATTGAATGGGTCATTTGGACATTAACTATAATGGTTATGCAATCCAATGACAAGTAGATTAATGAGAATGTAATCATGCGACTTGGGTCTAAAAACTCAAGTAATATGGCATTGTGAAGAATTCGACCCATAATAGATGTATAAAACCAATCAAGGTGTGTGCATACAATCATGTTTATGCTAATTGCTTGCATATGTGACTAAAGTTGCAAAATATATGTTGTGGATCAAATTGGGGTCATAACTTTTAGGGTTGCCACAAGGGAATTCCCTTAACGTGTCAAACGGGTCGGGTGAACCCAGGGTTGGTTATTGTATCGTAACCATGACAAGGTATGTATTTTTCCTCATAAACATGTTTAAAATAATGTTTTGAAAGCCTGGAATGGCTGGGAGAAGTCCCCTAAGAACCTGGATGGATTTGCCAAAATTGGTGAAAAACTGTCAAAATATTTAAGTATAAGACTGGGCAAAATCGGCCAAATCCCTGGAAAGGTGCCTTCAAGCGTATCGCTTGGAGCAAGACACTTAGGAGGCGATACGCCTAATATTCCAGGCGTATCGCTTGGAAATAATGGAGATCTAGGGATTTGGCCAGATTATTTACTATTTATCATTGTTAATGATGTTCATACATGTTTATGCAATAGAAACCACTATTGAAAGTGAGTGAATTGCAGGTAAAAAAGGGAAAGCCTGGCGGGGGATGCTCATCAAGACTACGAAGAACCGATCACGTCAAGAACGAACGAACCGTCATGTATTTTGGGTGAAAAGAACTTATGTAAGAGGATCATTTTTGAATGTCAAACTCAATATGGGTGTATTTTGTAAATGTAAAACCACAATGATGGTGGTACATGGTTAGCAAACGACACGTTTTATTTAAAAATTTTCTGTGACCAGTTTTTAATGATACAAATGACTATGTTTAACATCAAATTGTATACGGATGTTACACGTTGTGTTAGAGATTAGCTTCAGGATATGAACAAAACACAACCGTTTTCGAACAGTATTTATCGGAACAATGAGTTTAGATGGAATCAGTGCGTTATGTACTAGAAGAACAACAACATCGAATGGATTTGAAACACTAAAATGTACTTATTTTTATATATTTATTGTTTTACATTAAGACAACATTATTTATACTGTTTTACATTAAGACAACATTTTTTGTACTGTTTTACGTTAAAAAAAAACTATTTATATTATTTTAAGTAAAACATTACATATATGTGTGTTGATTTGCATTAAAATGTACTTATTTTATATATGTACTGTTTTATATCAAAACAACTTATTTATACTGTTTTGATTTAAAACTGAAATGCTCTTATTCTTATTTGTTAATTGTGCTACATGTCAAAGTTTTATTTGTTCCTATTCTTTTTAGACAAAATCAATTATCTATTTTATCTAACCTATAATTATATAATTATATGCTATAATCTAATTGTTATTCGAGTTGTATTTTATTTGGGTAGACAAAAAATCCATGTAATAAATAGGATGCATTTATTAAATATCATGGTTTACTATCGATCACTTAACATAACATTAGGATGAACGAGAACACTAGCTAGGAGCCAACCTACTAGCCATAGATTCGAATTGAATATATTCACCATTTTTATTGTTCTAGCTAGCGGATGATAGGAACCACCTGTATGGGGTATTTAGGAAGTATTGAAAGCTCAGTAGCTTCTGTTAGATCAAGCTCATGGGGTTCCATCCCATTTGGAAGCTTCCAATCAAAATGACACAACATAGTAGCAAGCGCGTTCTCAATTATCCCTACTCCGAAAGTAATACCTGGGCACACTCTCCGCCCAGCCCCAAACGGAATGAACTCGAAGTCGGAACCCATGTAATTGATGTTAATTTCTTCAAATCTATCGGGGTTGAAGCTCTCCGGATCTTCCCAACTATCAGGATCCGTACTGCAAGCCAAAGCGTTTACGATTATCCTTGTCTTCGCAGGGATGTGATATCCCTCAACGGTACAGTCTTTTCTACTTACTCTAGGCATCAAGAAAGGGGGACCATGTAACCTTAATGTTTCCTTAACTATGTTCTTCAAGTAATGCATGTTTTGTATGTCTGAGTCTGTAACCGTGTCCCCCTTCAGAGTTGCTCGTAATTCGGCTTGTGCTTTCTTCATAATATCCGGCTGCCTCATCAGTTCGGTCATCGCCCATTCGATTGCCACAGAAGAGGCGCTCGTCCCCGCTACAAGCATGTCCTGCATATATGTTCACATGTGAAAAAGTCAGAAACATCTTACGGCACTACTAGAAAACAGATGGATTTCCTACATAAAAATGGTCAGAAACAACGTTTTCCGACCTATTTCTGAAAGAAAAAAAATTATCGAAAAACCGTACTCTTGTGAGAAACATCCTTTAACAACATTAATTTCCAAGGCGTTTCAAAACAATATAAAAAATATATTTGAAATTTAAACATTTCCGAAGAACTATATATAAAGAAAGATTTTTTTTTAACTTTTTTTTTAACAGCAAATTTGAAAAACTGACGACAACATTATCCACCCACCCGACAATCTTCATACTCCATCAGGAGAAAAATCGCAATAGGTGAGAAAACCCTGGCCCAACCTGGACCCCCATTTATTTTTTTTGTCACGTGTGGGACTTAAACTCATGACCTCCCGCTTTTAATGTCTTTGGGTACGTCACCTTAGACAATTGAACTAGGGATCATTGGTGATTAATTTTTAACTAAAGTTTGTTGGAAATTGTCGGAATATTCCTAGGTTTTTTCAAGTAATTCAATACTCTTAGTATTTTGTCAAGAATGCATGTGTGAGAAATATTAGAAGTGTGGGCTATGACGCATGCAAGGCATAAGTTTCAAACTATCGTTCTGTTCAATCTCAGATGGTCTTTGGAAGTGGCGTGGGATTGATACATACCCGTGGATATGACCCGACCCAGAAGGCTAGAAGACTAATTCAGCCCCAAGCAATACCCACGTTCACTTGTTTCATGCATGCCATGATCCCATTAATTGTTTATTCCTTAGTTTTTGCTTACATTTTCCCATGTTTTCGTTGGTTTAGGAACAGCAGTTTACTATCTTTGTTTTAGTATTTAAATCAGTTTTGGTTGAATGAAAAAGAAAGTGAAGAAAATTAATGAATATTTAGTCTTGTTTCTTTCTAATTTTTCTTGGAGCCTAACCCACTCAACGGGTCTATCTTGGGAGTTTGTAGGTTTTCTCTATAAACCTATCAATTGGTGCTTTCATTGACGAATTCACCTCTACCATGGCCTCAACCTTTATGTTGTTGCTTGATGAATTGTGGGCTACTCTCGAGAAAAACCAACAACGCCTCGTCGAGCTCAACACTCGCCTAGGTCTGCCTCCCCCACCTCCACTCGCCGCCCGTCCGCCACTAATACCGCTGCCTTCGTCACCTGCCCCACCGCCATGCCACGTATCACCGCCAACAATGCCGACTCCACCACCGCCGCCACCAACACCACCATCGTCACTATTGGAACCGCCACCATCATCATCTCAACCGCCACAACCACTGGTACCACACCCGCTACCCAAACCTATGTCATCTCTCGCCACACACCCAACAAAGCTAACACCTTTTGTCCCAACCCGACCTATAATGATGAAAACTTTTGGCGATAGGTCACCTACCAGCCACGTTGATGAAGATTTCTTTATGATGCATTTAAAGTTTGCTTCCTTAAACATTCCCTCTTTAGGAAGCCATGGTTCAAGCATCTCACAGCAGGAGTTCCATCCTACGACCTTTAGTTTTTCGGGCTATATTTTCAAGACCTTCTGTACTTTCAAGGAACTACGAGATGATTATGTTCTGTTGCAGTTCGTGATTGAACCGAATACTACCGGTCGACGTGAGTGGCGACCACCTTGGCGATGTCCATGGCGTCATATTAACACCGCTCCAAATGCTGTGGTCCGACAAGAATGGCGTCCACCATGGCCAACCCATCCCGTTCTTGAGGACAAGAACGTTTTCAAGCCGTGGGGAATGATACATACCCGTGGATATGACCCGACCCAGAAGGCTAGAAGACTAATTCAGCCCCAAGCAATACCCACGTTCACTTGTTTCATGCATGCCATGATCTCATTAATTGTTTATTCCTTAGTTTTTGCTTACATTTTCCCATGTTTTCGTTGGTTTAGGAACAACAGTTTACTATCTTTGTTTTAGTATTTAAATCAGTTTTGGTTGAATGAAAAAGGAAGTGAAGAAAATTAATGAATATTTAGTCTTGTTTCTCTCTAATTTTTCTTGGAGCCTAACCCACTCAACGGGTCTATCTTGGGAGTTTGTAGGTTTTCTCTGTAAACCTATCAGGGATTAGATGGCATGTGTGTATATATATATAGTTGATCCTTACCAGAAGAACGGCCTTGACGTTATCGTTTGTGATGGGCAGATCTAGGTCAGCAGTCTCTTGGATCCTTAATAGAACATCAACTAGATCTTCTTGAACGTGGCTACTATTTGGTTTGTTATTTCTATGTTGCATCAAGATGTCCTCCAGCATATTATCAAACTCCTTTTGTGTCTTTAGCCACTTAGCTTTCTTCCCGGTAATAACATTAATGAATCCCATACTTGGGTAAAATGATGTGGCATTGAATTGGATCACAGCTTTCATTATATCAAAAAGTAGTTCAACAAGCCTTGGTTGGTCTTTGTTGGCATCTCCAACAGTAGACCTGCTAATGACATCATTCACATATTTTGTCAGAAGTTCCCTCAGCACAGTCGGTCTTCCGGCTAATGATTCAAGAGACTTACGCATGTGCGTAAGCTCTTCATCTCGAATAAAGCCGGATGACCGGACTCTCTGGGCACTAAGAAGTTCCAAGGATGAAATCTTCCTCATTTGTCTCCAATAATTCCCACAAGGAGCCCATGCAATATTTTGAGATTTATAAAAAAACAAGTCGGATGTTTCACTAGCAGGTCTGTCTGCGAAGATGGTGTCGTGTGTCTTTAACACCTCTTTGGCAACTCGAGCTGATGATATAACAACCGTAGGCACCTGCCCGAGCTGTAAATACATGATGGGACCGTATTTTATGGCCAAGGCCTTAAAAACACGATGTGGTCCTGGACCACTGAGCTGGTGTAAGTTACCGAGGATTGGGAGTTTGGGCGGGCCTGGGGGTAAGTTTTTTGAACTCTTGGTTTTCACTAGTGCCCAACAAGCCGTGATGAAAACGAGTGAAGAAGCAATGAGGGAGAAGATGATCATGAGAGGCTCCATTACTTTTGTTTTGTATTATGTGTTTTGGTGGATTGATGTTGTACGTGTTGATAGCAAATCGCACGCTATCGATCTCTATTTATAGAAAACCAATGAAGACTTTTTCATGAAAATACAATACTTATACATAGCTGCGATAATGTGAACCATTTTTTGACATTTGACTCTTTAAACTAACAACATAGGCTATATATGTAACAGCCTTAAAAGTCGTCATCGAAACAATTTTAACATTCACTAATTAATTATGTGCGTGTTGCATGTTTTGAGGATGTCAAAGAAACAACACGTTCAACCCCCGGATTACATACTTTCCATAGCGAGCACGTTACCAATTAAACTAATGATGAGTAGACTTGCAAGATTTTATGCAAAAAACATATATTTGGATGTCAAAGTGTTTGCTGGTCAAATGGATTTAGTTTGACCGAAACTCAAATGTGTTTTTAGGGGTGTTAATTAAAAAAACAAAATTCGAATAAAACCGAAAATCTAAGATATTCGAAACCGAAAAACCAAGCCGGATTTTAAATTCGGATTTCAGATTAAATTCTAATCATAGTCGAATAAGATATTCGGGTATCGGTGTATCGGTCTTGATATAGGATATTGTTAATTTTTTAAACGATTAATTCAGTTTATTCGGATATCTGATTTTCCGAATAAAAGATAATTTATATAATATATATGTATTTTTAAGTTTTTTTTTCACTTATGTTTAAAACTTCTTCCATTTTATGTGTTTTTTTGCAGTTTTGAACTCTTGGTTTAAGGACATGTTCGAAAACTACGTTTTGTTAATTAATTTTTTTCTTGTTGCTATTGGGAAACTAAACCGAATCAGATTTATTCGAATTACCATAATTATTTTTAACATTGAATATTCTTTGTTACTAACATAACTCACAAGATAGTTGACAAATTAACATCTAGATCAAGTTGCTATCTCCCAAGTCACATACATCTCATATACCCGAGTTCTAATATAATGTTTTTAACCCTGGAATGTTAAAGACAAAAGGAATATAAAAAATTTAATTTTAAATGAGAAATAGCTATTTCCTTATTGAGAAAAATAAATCATGTTATTTTAAACATAAAAACAAAACAAATTGATTGAATATTAATTATTTAACAATTAAATATTTTAAGATTGAAAAGGATGCATTGCTAAATGGGGAGAAGACTATCATCTTACGCTGGAAAAAAAAGGTACACAACATGGATCGAAACCGGAAATTTTATAAGTAAAATAATGAGCTAGAGGATATGTTGTTGAAAATATTAAGAATTAATTTATTTAGCCATAAATTTATTTGTTAGCTTCCAGAAGCATTGAAGCAATTTGTAAACAAATCTGAAATGTTAGGGTGGGCGGTATGGTCCACGGCTTCACCCCCCCCCCCCCCTCTCCTAATGTTTGGGCGGCTTTCATACCACCTCCCATTGCTTCGATCCTTGTTGAAAATTATAAGTGTGATAACCTTATAAAATGCAAGTTGGCATGTTTTAGGCTATCCCACATTGGTGGAAGGAAGAACTTTGAGTGGGTTTATAAGCCTTAGTTTTCTATCAATTTCTAAAACTTGTGGAGGTTTGAGGAAATGGCTAAGCCCACACGCGTGCCGAGGCGAGGTGAGGCGCGAGTTAAGCGAATGGGCGCGTTTAAGGCGCACTTTGCCCTTCGCGCTGGGAGTTGAGGAGCTTTTATTTTTGGCTAGGTGGGTCCAGCAGGTTCGAATTCTTTGGCTAACTATAACTAGAAAAACCGAAAGGGGGAAACTTGGGGAAGATGAGATGTCCCACGTTTCCATAATCTGCGAGTTGGTTACTCGCAGATTTTTCTCATATTCAGTTGCCAATCGAATCTATATAATGAAGCCTCTGCAACCAGATTATAGTACACCAAAATCGCATCTCTCTCTCTTCCTCTAACGAAATTATGTTTTTGCTCACAGCTTTGGGTTTTAATCTGGTTTCATTACTGTTGAAACCCAAATTGATTTCTGCATTAAATCCTGGGAGTTTACGAGAAGTCTTACTGCAATCAAGGCCGTAAAATCCTTAAGGACATGAGTTATTCCATGCAGCATTTCTCTCATTCATTCAGCGACTTTCAGGTTGGTTTTATATTCCAGAATTGTCCTTAAATTCGTTCGATAATGAAACACTCTCATTCTACCTTTCTTACATCAGTTTGATCGAGTAGGACCAAAAATGATTTGACCAACAACTCGGTAAATAATAAACTATCAAATCATGTTTAATTGTTTTGATTAAAACAATTTACAACATTCTTAAGGATTTTATTTTTTGTGATTTAAACTTTTCAGAAAAAATGGATTCTGAATTACCCACTGCAAACCTGAGGTTCATGAATCAAGAATTCATGAAGTTGGACAGATTTGACGGCCAAAACTATACTCGCTGGGCCGACAAAGTAAAATTCATGCTCGCTGTGCTGAAACTTTACTATGCCTATTATGTTCATGACTTGTTATTTTGTTAGAAGTCTCATATTATGTTGGCGATTTTAGTGTTTCTAGGGTTTTCGATCTTGTTCTTCCTCTAATCGAAGTTTCATCTTCGGTATAATGATCTGTGATCAGTGTTAGGTTGATTCACGTTGCATCTGCATAAGATCCTTGAGTTTTCTTTTTATTCGTAACGAAGTTAGCCAATTTGCTTGGGTCTGTCGATTAGGGTTTTGTTTCTGGAAATTCTCTTCGTATCTCGCTGGTGTTTAACAATTTGTGTCCGACCTTGGTCCAGTTTAAGTCGTATCTGAATAAGATCCTTAGATTGGATCTTCGTGTCTGGAACGATTCTGTTAGCACTGTTGCGAGGCACGATCTAGGGTTTCGACGGTTTCCTTTTGCATGGCCAGTAACACGCTGGGTCATCCTTCGGATGGTAAGAGTCCAACTACCTCGTTCCATCGGCTAAAGAATATCGATGGCATACCCATCCTTAAAAGTGGAATTTGAAACACAACTTCGATCCTATGAAGGCTGATAAGGTGAAGATTGTAGGGTTCCAGTCGACAAACCAGGAGGAAATCAACAAGGGGTGAAAGATGTAACCTAGACAACAGGTCCGATAATCTGTGAATCCCCTTCATATGTTGAACGAGCTTCGGTTGAGTCTGTGTCAGTCAACCAAGTGTCGGATAATCATACATTTACTGCTCCGGTATCTTATGCTGCATCGGTTTTAGGAGGTACTAGCAAGAAAAAAATTAATTTTCGATTGCATACTTCGAATATCTCTAAAGATGGTGTGGATATCGTTCTACCCAAGGATTCGGTTTCATACTGTTCATGCTAAACTTTCTTATACACTTTATGGTTACTTTCTTGGGGACAAAATTTCCTTTCCTGTTGTAGACTACTTTGTGAAGCAAGCATGGACGAAATTTGGTCTACAAAAAGTCATGATGAATGCAAATGGTTTCTTTTTCTTTAAATATTATGACAAAAAGGTCATGGTTGATGAACTGGAGGCGGCCCATGGCTGATAGAAAATCGGCCACTGTTCCTTAACATCTGGACCCCCACTACGCAACTAAAAAAGGATGATATTAGGAGTGTGTCGGTTTGGGTTAAATTCCACAATGTTCCCTTAGTTGCTTATACGGATGATGGGCTTAGCCTTATTTCTACAAAGGTGGGTAGACCGAAAATGTTAGATTCTCTCACAGCTTCCATGTGTTTAAATACATGGGGAAGAAATAGTTATGCCAGAGCCCTCATTGATATTTCTGCTGACCATGAGTTTATTGACAAAGTTATGATTGTCATTCCGGATCTCGATGATGATAGTTTTTAAAACCGAAATAATTGATGTGGAATATGAATGGTGTAACACCCCAAAATTTTATGACATAAATTACATACGTGTGCTATATTTGTTAAGTAGCTGAAATGCATGTGATATAGTATATGTATACATATAATAGAGAAACGTCACGATTCACATACAAATATTCGACACGACATTCAAGGAAACGTCAAGAGTCGAATTTATAGAATATGATAGATAACGAAAAATAAAGATCGTGGGCGCAAACGGATCTTAAATCCAAGTTATAACGAAGCGGGAAAACGCAAAATAGTGATTTGGGTCCGGTTTGTAATAAACCGTAATTAAGCACAAACGTCACTAAAATAACACAGAAGCGAAAATAGAATATCAGGTATTGTTAAATACTTGATTTAAAATCGTTATAAAATATAATTGCGATGTTCGGCACAAAAAAGCGGTGATATCGGTAACCATCGTTGTTACGCGATAATAACTGAAATCAATTCGGTTAGCCGTTCGAAATGATTATAACGCCTCTGCAAAGTATAAATCATTATTATAATATCTATGAAGAAATTCAGTCGAGAAGATGTATTCGGTCTGTCAAACGGCCGAGATCGCGACATTGATTAGACGCGCGTTCTACAGCGTAATTATACGAATATTCACCGGTTGACATTATAACCGGAGAATAAATATAAAAATTAAATTTATTAGACTCCCGTAATATTTTAGATGTTCGGGAATTTTTATAAACCGTTAATGAAATATTAAACTATTTAACGGGTCTAGATTACAGAGTATAATACCTACTTAATTATTGTATACCATATTTTGAAATATTGCTTGCTCCCTACTCTTGAAATAACTATGTGTCGAATGAGATTAAATGATTCATCAATTAAATTCCTTACTCATCGTATACGTGTATAGTAATTGAGATTCTTCTCCGTAGTATATATATACATGGATACAACGAACGATTAAAAACATACGCAAATCAAATTAGTAAAAGACAAACCAAATGAAAGAAAAGAGAAAGAGAGAGAGAGGTGTACAGCCAACCTTCTCCCCCCCCCCCCCTCGTTTTTCTTCCGACCGGCGTCGACTCCCTCTCTCTCTCTCCGTTTGATTAAGCCACCGACAAGAAACCCGACGACCCTTTTGAACCCTCTCTCTCAATTATCCGGCGGTAGCTCCGAGTAATAAAACCAGCGACCACCTCGTCCCTCGTTTTTTTCCGAAAAACCCAGTCCCTCCTCTCGATTTTCCGTCAGCAACCGGAAAACGTCGAACTCAAACCCTGCTCCACTCCGGCGTACAAACCCAGAAGAAGCAGCAGAGCTGCTGTGCTACCCGACGAACTCAGACCTGTCCTTCGTCTTTTCCGGCGATGAAGATGATGGGTTGTGATTTCATGTGGGGTTTATATTCGGTTATGTTCGGAGTGACACTCGGTGACGAACGGTTGACGACGGGGCGTGGCGGTAACACCGATGAACTGCCAGGATGGCGAAGATTGGTGGTCGTCAAAGATGGTCCTCGGTGATGTTAAAATGGGTGTAAACTAGTGACGTTAATAAAACCCGTCTACACTTTCGGACGATGTTTCGGTAGCGTAACGAGGTCCAAACGACAAACCGACAACGGGGAAATGCTCGTGGCGAGAAACTAGTTGGGAAGGACTATTTATTTGTCCAAATCGGACAACTTTATTATCTTGGTTATTCGGACTCGTTTCACGACCCGTCAAGGAGGTAATCACGTTATATATTTGTTATTATTAAAAATATTATTGTTAAGTTAAAGTTTATATAAAGTTATAATAGAACGGAATAAATGATATAAATATATATTTAAGACGAATAAATATATATATGATTATTAATCAGTTTTATTAATTAAAATTGATTAAAAAGGATATTTAGTATTTTAATATTAAATATATAGAGACATATATATTTATTATAAACGATAATGATAAAGTATCGGGTTAAAGAATGTTTAAAACATATTTAAAATATGTTTAATATATATTTAAAGTGTTAATATTGAAATTAGGGTTTTCTAGCCACTATGCTATCAAACCCGAGTAAACGGTAATGAACCAAGCTTTGAAATTTTAAAGCATGTTATAAAATGTTATAACGGATAATACCCTAAGTCAGTTTTGAATGAAAATGAGTTTTAATAAAGAAATGAGAATAACGGGAAATTAGGGTTTCTGAATATGATTGTTTAAAATAAAATAATCCAGAGGGTATGGAGACTTGATTTTTGGTATGATAACATGTCTTTATATATAATAAGTATATATAAAGTTAAATTGAATAAATGAGAAAGTATTTAAAATACTAAGTTAATCGGATATTTAGAAGTTCGCACGGACCGTAAGGGTAGACGCCTGTACACTTAGGTTTCTGGCAAAAGCGAGGGTGTCGCATAAATCCCAACTGGGAAATGGCATCCCTCACTGGGCGATCCCGGAGTGAGCGTTTACTTATAGGAATGCGTGTCTTCATAATTATCAATAAAAGAAAAGGATAATGGCCTAAAGGGCATTTTGGTCATTTTGACCTTTTAAAAGGAATGAACTTAATAAGTTAATATTATTAAGATAATGAAGTATTAAAATAAACATAGGAAGTGTTTATTATATTAAACCTTGCGTTAACACCGTACAATACGCGATTAGGTTTAATTGGAAGGCATAGCGGAGGTTTTCTCTGAATTAACTACTTAAGAGAATAAGGTGAGTTCTATGAGCCCACTTTTAAATGTTTTGAATGTTTTAATGTTTTCGGGCTGATATACATGCAATGATATATATTCATCTGTTTACTTGAAAAATATTTGAGATGCCTTTACTTGTTTTGTGTTGATACACATACGTGGAAAAGTTATAATATTTATAACTGTTTTAAAGTTATTATTACCTGTTATTACTTTTTTCAGGAATGTTATAATAAACGGGTAATATAAAGAATGAAACTTTTATATAAAGCTCTGAGAAATGAAAAATGCGAATGTTTGGTCTAAGCCTATGTATAGGACTAAGTGTCGGGTAAATATGATCTTATTAGCCTTGTTATGCAAGACCCATAACATTATATTTATGAAACACTTATTTCCATATACGGGTGATGGACTGGTGTTGAAATGGTTATGAGTCCAAATACAAGAGTTATTTAAATGGACTTTTGGAAAAGATGAAAAGGTTTAAAAGGTTGAAAATGTTTTAGTCTAAGCAGATATTGTCTAGTGAAAAGGGAAAAGGTGGTTGTGCAACTAGAAGCGGGGAATGACGGTTCCCCGGGGTAACGACGGTTCCCCGGGGTAACGACGGTTACTCTATGAAAGGTTTCGGGTGGCGACGGTTGCCCGAGGAACTAACGTGGTTCCAATAGACAATGCTTAGTAGAATGAATGGTTAAATGTTTTGGTATAATTCTGTTATGTCTTATACCTGATAAAGGATAAATGATTAAATGTTTTGGTATAACTCTGTTATGTTTTATACCTGGTAAATGTTTATAAAGAAGGGGTCGTTAGGCCCAAATGTTTGAGGTAAATCTTTCAAGGAAAGGTAAAAGTTTTAAATACTTAGAACTCACCAGCGTAAGCTGACTTTTAAAAGCATGTATGTCAGGTATCGGTGATGTTTAAAGTAGCGAGAGAAGGGCTCTAGCAAGGGCAGATTAGATGGGCAAGCTATCAGGAAAGACTCGGTAGTAGACTAGCATAGCTATAGATAAGATCTAGTTATAGATTATGTTATTATCTTCCTTACTATTGTAACTCGTTATATATATAAATGAAAAGTTTTAATTTCCGCTGCTTAGTTATCTCTGTTGTACCATGTGTTCATGAGTAAATCCGACACATGACCCCCCTGGAGCCAAGACTGGGAGTGGGCGTCACAAATGGCGTCCCCCATGATGTCACAATTGTCGTGTCTTTGGTCACAAAACAAACGATTGTCCCAAACAAAGGAAAGCTCTTGTAGTGCAGATGGAAGATGAGGAGGGGTTTACTCAGGTCAAAGGGAAACATGCTACTAAAAATCAAAATACAATTCCAACAAAAGTCAAACCTAAGTTTGAGTATAGGCCGGTGTTCAGCAAGCCTAAAGTGAATAGCAAAGCCACAGCAAACCAGGATGTTGAGGTCCAAACCTCAAACCCGTTCAGTGTTTTAGAGGATAATGATGATAGCAAGGGTGACCCGAATAAAAAGAAGGTGGAATACAAGGCTGAATCCTCGAATGCTCGAAATCCAAAGCTTCAATCCTATCGTCCGTATGATATTTATGATGACATCGTGGAAGTTGATAATGAAACAAAGGAGTTCATGGTTGCTGGAACAAAGACTAACAACAAAGGGGCAAGCACTCCTTCTCGAAAGGTTTCCAATGATTAGTCTCGCTTCATGGAATATAACGGGTTTGAACCGCACCCTTAAGCAAAAAGAGGTTCGACAGGTGGTGAAGGAAAATAATCTAAGTTTGTGTGCGATTCTCGAGTCACATGTTAACGTGGGAAAGCTGTTTAAAGTTTGTAAAAATGTGTTTAGAAATTGGGATGGGACATCGAATGGCAACGTTTGTCGTCATGGCACTCGTATTATTCTTGGTTGGGATTTGGATATCTTGGATGTGATGCTTATCTCCCAAACCGATCAGATTATGCATGCTCAAATTCATTGTAAGGAATCTAAGCGAATGTCTTTTTGCTCGATAATTTATGCAGAAAATTATTATGTTAGAAGACGGCTGCTTTGGGATGACCTTCGTGCTCATAATTGGGTTGCAAAAAATTGTGCTTGGGTCATTTTGGAAGATATTAATTCAGCGCTGAATTTGGAGGATAAATTGGTTGGTTCTTCGAGTCCGGATCCGCGTATGAAAGAGTTTAAAGATTGTGTTGCTGACATTCATATTTTCGATCTCAATAGTATAGGGCTTCACTACACTTGGACTCAAAAACTGAAAAAGGGGACTGGTATTTTAAAGAAGATTGATAGAGTCATGGGTAACACTTGCTTTACAGACATGTTCCCCGTTCAGAAGCCAAAACCATTCAAATTTGCCAACTTTCTTGCTTCTAATCCTGGTTTCACGGAGATTGTTAGATCCGTGTGGGACACTCAAATTTCTGGTGTCCATCAATTTTGCGTGGTTAAGAAGTTCAAATTATTGAAAACTCCTCTTCGCAAGCTTCTTTTCAAGCAGGGCAACTTGCATGAGAATGTCCTTAGGAAACAGTGTGACCTGGAGAACATTCAAACTCTTATTGACAAAGACCCAGATAATGGAAACTTAAGGGTGGCTGAAAACCATTTCCTTGATGATTTAAAGGGGGCTTATTTAGATGAAGAAAATTTTCAGAAGCAAAAGTCTAAAGTTCACTGGCTTGCTACTGGAGACTCCAACACTGCTTACTTTCATGCTTCATTGAAAATGCAGAAATCATCGCAGCCGTATTGATGCTCTTCTGGACAAGGGTGGTATAAAGCTTGAGGGTGATGATATCCCTAAGGCTTTTGTGGATCATTATGAGCAATTTCTTGGCTCCACTGGTACTACAGATTGCAGTCCTCACATGGCCTTATTTGCTAATAAATTGGATTTTTCGGTCGGCTAACTTCATGATTCGGGATGTGATGGACAAGGAAATCAAGGACACTTTGTTTTCCGTGAATGGTAATAAAGCTCCGGGCCTAGACGGCTACACGGCTACCTTCTTTAAAAAGGCTTGGGATATTATTGTTAATGACGTTTGTTGTGCCATTCGGGATTTCTTCGACAAAGGGAAAATGCTGAATGAGATGAACCATACTATTATTGCTCTTGTCCCTAAGGTCTCAACTAATGCGTCCATTAATGATTATAGACCGGTTTCTTGCTGTAATGTGCTTTATAAATGCATTAGCAAAATTATTGCTGACAGGATCAAGTTGGACCTTGGAAAAATTATTCCTAGTAGGAAGATTTCTGATAATATCCTTCTTACACAGGAGCTCATGCACAACTACCATCGTAGCTTCGGTCCTCCTAGGTGTGCTTTCAAGATTGATATCCAGAAAGCCTATGACACGGTTGAATGGAATTTTCTTGAAAGAAATCTGACTGGGTTTGGTTTTCATACTAAAAATGCGTGAGCGGTGGATCGTCTACTCGGTCGTATCGAAATCAATGTAAAACGAGAGTGAAGACAAGAGTAAAAACAATGAAACTTGTATTAGACCACAAAGAACCACAGAGTACACACACTTATGATCTGACACAAAAAGTTCAAGAGCTACTGAATACAACACAAGACATACTATTTATACTAGACACAAACAAGCTCAGCTGAACCTCAGGTTCGGACATGTTCGGACGTGTCCGAACTTGGAGTTTGCCAAAGGTTCGGACACCAGTAATCTTGCATGTCTTTGTCTTGTATTCGATACTTCACATGACAATCAGGAACCATGTATCAACAAACTCCCCCTCGACATGTGCAGTATCAATTTCCACTTTAAAACCTTGTATCTTGTAACTTAAATCAAACTCTTCCTCAATTTGACGATGAGTCCGATCTTGAATACTTGATATTGCATCGTGTGTAATCTCTTTATCAACAGCTTCAGAAGACTTGAAGTTGTGATGTTCTCTTTCCACTTAGAAACCTGCCAACATAAATAATCTTGGCACAAAACGTCTCTTCGAAACTCCAAGATATCATGATTTTGAAATTTGATTTCGTATTCGGTGTTGATCAATCGAAAAGAAATAAGAAACAAAATCTTTTTGATTTTTCAAAACTTTATATCAAAACACACCTAAAATGTTTTTGGTATTTTCTAATATGGAAAGTAAATGCAATACAGAATCAGACACTATTTTTGTCTTTTGTGAGAAAAATCACAACTTGGGATCATATTGGACATAACATGCTGAACTACACTTAAATTTCGATTATTGAAGCATATAAGCCATGTCGATTGCAGATATAATTTGTCCAACTTTAAACTCAGGCGTAATCATACTCATAATATCTGGAAATGTTAAGATATTGATTAGATTTGCTTTGACCAGTGTACCCCACACTATCAAACATACTCAGATATGTTTTTGCTTATCACATTTTGTGATTTCACTTGTCATGTATCACATAATGATTGTAATCATGATATAGTAAACTGTGTTCCATGCAAAAAGAAATAAGAACATTAAATCATCTACCTTAAGGTCGATCTTTCGATACACAGATAAGGCATCGGATTTAACAAAATAAGAAAATAAATTAAAACAAGTTGAAATTTTATAATTCAACAACAATCAGGTCGGTGCTCCCGCACACGCAGAGAAAGTCCAACGAACAACAATCAGGTCGATCTTTCGATACGCAGAGAAAGTTCGATCGTTTGACAAAATAAAGAAAATAAAACAAGTTTAAATCTTTGCAAAATGAACACATGTATACACAGTGACTTTTGATTTTATTTTTCACATATCTTTTTCTTGATATATCGTGAGATATGCATCAAAATGTTGTCCACTAGGTCAAGCATCAAATTTAGTGTATATCACATATGAATACTTTCTGATTTGCCGAGCCTACCTTACACATCGATCAAATTGTTTTATGGTTTTTTCATCTATTTTATCCATGAGTCAAACGATGTAAGCCAATGTACCATCATTTCCCAATCATGTTGGATACAATTTCTCATTTTCAATGTTTTTGGATTTTTGCGTTTTTCAATGTTTTTGTCTTTTCAAATTTCTCCCCCTAAAAATGACAACTCTATTTATAGATTTTCATTTTTACCATTTGAAAAACAACACACTATTTTTGTATTTTGAAAAAACAAACTCCCCCTCAAAATGAGACGTAGTGAAAAATAAAACAAAAATTGATCAACCAACACGGATACTTGCCGTTTAGCATTTTGAAAACATAATTGATTTTGAAATGAAATTTAAGTTATCACAGATATTTCACAATAAACAATTTCTCAATCACCGAAAGGTTTTCTTGAAATACCTGTTGACCCCAAATAAAACATTAGTCGCTTTGGGATTGACCCGATTCAACAGCGTCGGGTCGCCCGGTGTCTTCCACATAGTCATCGTTAGCCTTGGAAACAATCTTTGGTTTCCATATCTTTAAAAATTTTGAGTTTTGATCAGAACCAGAATGAGGAGGAGGAGGGTTAGCTCTCGTGGCACGTCTAGGCATGATTCTAATTTCACATGGGCAAAACAAGAGTAAGGCAATCATAATAACAACCAAACATATCACGACATACATCAATCATACATACAAGAGGAAATATAACATCACAACACAATCATAATAGCGAATTCATAACATACATCATAACGTCCATAACCGTGACTGAAAACAATTCATACAAGACAACATTGTTTTTGGTGGATAACATGATTCCACAATAGTACAAGTTACATCACATTACAAAAGTAGGGGTAAAACAGATCCCCAATATGTCAATACTGCTAATATCATGGGTGCTGGAGCAATGTCAAGATCTCTCCAACCTGCACGATGACCAAGAGCATTAGCTGGAGAACGTCGTTGAAATCCACCAGTGACGGTGTGTTGGCGGCAAGGGCTTCCACAGCAGCGAGGGAAGCGCCGGCAACTCCGTTGACTTCTCCTAGAAGTGTGTGCAGAGTGTCGAAGGTCTGGACATAAGAGCCAGTGAGGCTCTCGAGGTCAGAAATACGGATCTCCAGGGCAGCTAAGGGGGTAGGTGGGAGCTGAAGGATAGCCCGAAGGCGGTGAATCTCGGCATCACGGCGAGCAATGCCGTCAAAGAGAGAGGAAATCAAGATGTCTACGGCAACTCCATGAACAAGGATAGGTGGGGAATCAGCCTCAGCGGGTGTAATGGGTGCTACGGGGGTATCAGGTGCAGTGGGGGTGACCGGAGCAACAGGGGTGACTGGAGCAACAGGGGTGACTCTAGCGGCTGCAGCAGACGACGTCTCGCCAAACTCGTAGGTGCTATCATCAAAATGTACTTGCTTCTTTAAGGGAAGCGAGGGCGAGTCGGTAGGAGCAAGGGTAGGCTCAGGGGTACGGGATCTCTTGCGGGGTGATCCCACACGAGAGGCAAGGCGAATCCCACGAGTGGGGCGGTGAAAGACGGATTTCCGCGCGGTATACATGCGGAGGGGTCCAGAGAGAGTAGTCCTATACCGGCGAAAAGATGGGGCACGCACAGGAGAGGCATCACGGGATGAGCTCAAGGTGACCGTAATGGAGTCTCCGTCATCGAGAGGGTCATCAGCAGTGATATCCATGTCATAAAATGGTGGCTCATCCGGATCTTCCTCGGAGTCCATCTCCTCATCGTCCGTGACACGGTCGAGCACGCTAGTAGGTGAGGTTGGCGTGACAGTAGGTGGAGATGCTGGAGCTGGCTGAGGTGGTATTGTCTCCATCTCGACTTCTGAGTCCGAAGATAGCTCAACAGGGTTTGACATGCTGTGATAAAGTTTCCAAGTCATAATAATAGTCTTACGTTAGTGTAATTATAATAGTTAAGAGATGCAACAAGTAAGGCATGTATGTAATGCAAGCAAGGAATGCATGGGATGGTGCTAGCAGAGCGTTAGGATATAGACTAAGTTCTAGTATGCAACCTAGTTCTCTATAACCTTGGCTCTGATACCAATCTGTCACACCCCGTAATTTATTGTGTCGGGTGCGAGCGAGATGGATCATAGTCAAGATTACATAGAACGACCTCTGGATGATTAAACAACTAGAGCCGTTTAATAAGTTAAGTTAATTCAAAAGGTGGAGTTTCATTCAAAGTAGCAGCGGAAATAGTAGTGAAAACATGTTTGTCTTAATTGTTAATAAAACAATTACATTTCAAAAAGATTTGAGAACATGACACCGTTAGGTGTTATGCAATGAAATCTCCAAAAGTGCAGCTCGGTTTGACCATGACTCCAGAAATAGAAAATGCAGGTCCTAAATGATATGATGTCTTGAATGCAGCAGAGTTCAATCACCTGAGAATTCATATACTAAAATGAGTCAACATAAAGTTGGTGAGTTCACAGGTTTAGATAGCATGCATGTAAAGTTTGATAAACAAGTTTGATTGAATCATTCCATCGTTTGACAGTTTGTTTAGATACTGTTTTATAAATTACCATGAACCTTGAATACCGAAACTAATTGATTACCCACTCATGATACTATGTCCAACAGTACCGCATGGTCAAATATAACTGTATCTACTCTTCTGACTATTAAAACGGAGCCAGGATTGGAGCTACCAATCAGAGTAGGGGCGTTAACCCAATAGATCTATCCACGAGTCATCGTTTCTGTTTGTAAATTAATCGGATTCAACTAATAGTGGGGTTTCATCATAACATGAACAAGCATGATACAATATGATTTGGACTAGAAAAGCTCATGTAATCAATATGGTAACCAGTGATCTATCTGTCAGGAAATGATTTATGTTTGTAATGAATTCTCCCCCAAGTATTAAAACTGTAAAAGAAAGGGGCCGTGAAAACTCACCTGAATGCAAGTGATTCAGTACGATAGGCAAGTAAGCAGTCCTATACAATGTTATAAGACACTTAGAAAATAGAAATTGGGTTAACATCTAAGTTACTCCAATTTGGTTGGTCAAGTCTTGGCGTTATGGTAACCCGGTAATATACTACGATATCGTTGACCAAATTAAAATATTTATTGAAAATAAATATTTATTGCGCGATAATAAAATATTATTTATTTTCATGATAAAAATTAGTCTAGAAATAGTTTATATTTCCCAAATAAATATCATGTGAGTTTAAAAGACTTTTATAGGAAGAAATGACGGTTTAAGGTCAAAACGGGCTTTTTGCCGGTTCTAGCCGCATTTCACGTTATTTGTAAATATGATTAAGGCAATGATCAAACAAATAAATACACATTTATTTTCATCATAGAATCATATCAATTCAAATTTAAGTTCAAAAGTCTAAGTTCCTAGTTTTGTCGGTTTTGCCGGTATGTATCCGTTTTAGCCGGTTTTGATCATGTGATTCGTTCTAGGGTTTTGTAAACTACCAAAACACTTTGTAAACTTATTATAAGTCATCTCAAGTCCCTAAAAGTGTCTAAGATCAGTTGTTACATCTATTTGTATATCTTTACAAAAACGAGGTTTCCGGGCCCGTAAAGTGTCCGTTTTTGGTCCCGTTTTTCCCCAAATTTAGCTATTTTCGAAAGGGATATTGTACTAGGGTTTTTATGACTAGAAACATCTTTTAAAATCACTTTAGGAGGGGTCAAAGTTTCTGACCTAAATTAGCCTTAATTAATCTGTAGTTTCCGGATCTTTTTAGTAGGTTATTTTTATAGATTTAACCGTCCAAACATATCAATAAGTCATATGGTGCTATCCACAACCTTCTAACATGCTAAAAATTTCGGACCTAGGGTTCCAAGAGTCACAAATTTCGGATCTAGAGGTTTGTTCATAAAACCAAGGCATAATGTACACATACTAGCATCATAACACTTGTTTTTCCATAGATCTATATAATGTAGCATATGAGGGGTTCAAAATACATGTAATCACTAGTAGAAACACATGGCATACTAGATCTAACATGAACTTAAACAAAGTTTTAGGTTACTAGTAACATAGAAGAAAATGCATGTCAAAAGTTACCATTATTAAACCAAGACTTGTGGTTGGAGTTCTAGATGGAGAATAAGACTAGTTAACATGAATAACTAGAGAAAAACTAAGAAAATGATGTCTACTAACTTGAGAAAACCGTAAATGAATAACTAGAGAAAAACTAAGAAAATGATGTCTACTAACTTGCGACGGTTGGAGAAAGAGGGAGAGAATGTGTGTGTGTTTCTTTTGTGGAAGCAAATGAGGATGTCTAGGGTTTCTTCTTTTAGTTTGTTTATATATGGTACACAAAAAGAAAGGAAGAAAAGGGTTTGAAAGGGTGGTGGTGGCGGTTTGGGTGTTTGGCCGAAAGGAGAGCCAGGGGGGGGGGGCGGTTTCTAGGTGCATGGAGGAGAGGAGGAAAGTCAACTAGAATCTTCTAGTACAAGTAGGTTGTAAGATGTAAGGGTTTAGGGTGGCTTGGTGATGATGTTGTTGGTTTAGGTAAGGTACACGTGAATAGTGCATGGTGTAATTAATAGGAGATTAGTAGTGGATTAGTATAATGGTGATAGGTTACTACTAACGTTGGTTACTAATTGTCGGTGTCGGGTTTTGATCACGAAAGACAATATGATCAAAGGTGGCAATTGAGTTTGATCATGCATGGAAATGAATATGCATGATGATTAATGAATCAAGGCTGGGAAAAATAAAGGATACAAGTCTTGTTTAAATATAGTTGGTGTTAAATGGTGAAAAACTTTGACGTTAAATGTTTATATAAAAACCTAATGGTTTTTCGTTATAAAGATACTAAACATTTAAAGAGTTTACTACTTGACGTAGTTGATAAATAAATAAATAACTCAAGCGTTCATTGGATATTTTTACATCGAAGTAACGTTACGAACTTTACATGAAATTGAAATACTACAAAAGTGACAAGTTAATATAAATTTTTTTTTTATATTAAACCACCTACGTTGTGGTGGATATTTCTTATTGTTGAAATTCCATCGGATAAGTATATATAATATCCTTGTTTTTAAGGTCGATCGTCGAAATATTAATTTAGGGTTACGCCAAGACTAACGGGTAGTTGCACAATACGTTATCTACGTTAACTAAAACACAGATTTATGCACACAGAAACAGGTAATTACACGTATTATTATATGATTTGACTTATGAAACTTACGGGTTGTCACAACGGCTTACGAGTTGATTTAACCTTTGGAGACCATGGTTCATCAAAAATTTGACCTTTGTTATCCACATATTTAGCAGTGTTGTGGATATATGCAGTCATCGTATAATCAGCAGTAAGATGTCCAGGTTGAGGACATGCATAACAAAGTCTTTCTCGAAAAATATTTAAAAAATTCTTTGAATTTTGAAAACCAGAAACTTGCCTTTGTAAATCCAAAATTTCCAATTTCAATTCAGAGATTTTATTTGTTGAGCATCGAACACTTCTTTTTGTAACCTGATGAACTTTGCATTGAGATCATCATATCTGTACGTTTGCAACTTCCGGATCTCACATTCAACAAACAATTCCTCAAGTACACTTTCTCGTTTCTTCTTGTAAATCTCAACATCTTTTGTCAAAACTTCATTCTTATCTCGAAAAAGAACATTTTCATCTTGAAGTGTAGAGATCTTGTTTCGAAGTTTTTCAATGGTAACAGCAGATTCAACAACAAGTGCATTAGCTCTTTCATATTTTTATTGAACCGGATAACTCTTTTCAAAATCTTATGCTGCATCTAGAGCTTCAGCCTTGGCTTTTTCACATTCTTCAGCCAACTGACTCTTTTCTTTGAAAACATCCTCATGAACATGAACCAATTCATAATACTTCTTTTGAATTTCTTCCAATTCTTTCTTTAGAATCACAATTTCTTCAGACAATAATTCATAATCCTTTTCAATAGTTGTATTCTTCTTACCCAACCGTATACATTCAAGACATTTTGATTCTTTGACTTTAACTTCTTTGATCATAGATATTGTCGAATTGGAATCAGAATCAGTCAAAATACTATCATCATCATCATGACGAGATGTCAATGCAACAGTAAATGGAGCATGTTTCATTGTTGCTTCATAATTTGCATTCCAGGCAAATTCATCTGGATGCCAAAACATTTCAGTCAGTTTTTCGTCAAAAGAAACAGATTTTCTCTCAACCTTGTGAACTTCAATTGGTGAATGAATAACCAAATGAGCTTGTTGACCAGACTTCAATTTATTTTCAGTTGAGCTTGGACATTCTCGTGCAAAATGTCCATATATAGAACACTTATAACATTTAACGTTTGACTTGTCCAGTCCAATTTTCCCATCCTGATTCAATCTCTTCTTGCAAGTTCTATTGAAACATTTCTTCGTTCTTCGAACCAATATAGCATATTGCCAGTTCAAATCCATTTCTTCCGAATGATCATAATCGATTTGATCATAATCTTCATTGGTCAATTCTGCGTTACTTACCGAACCAGTAATAACACCAAAAGATGAAGATACCAAAGCTGACATTAATGCATTATAATCATCGGTAGTTTGAGCAGACAAAGCATTCTGAGTCGAAGAACTAGGAATTGAAACAGTACAACCAACAAGCAAAATAACTAGTAATTTCAGATTTACCTACAATGAATGCTGTAGGAGGTGCGGAACTAAAAATATTAGATTTTCCAGCATTCATGGTTGAATCATTGTCACCATAATACACAGTATGATTTTAAACTTGTGCAGGAAGTGACTTGTTCACCATTAACTCCACATCCCTTGCTTGGATTCTTTGAATCAGATCATTAAATGACAATCCCGAATATTCCTTATTGAGTGATCATCATCACATAATTCTCCCACTTCTCTGGCAAAGCCTCCAAAATATTTTCTTTCATATCAGCTTCTTCTTTTGTAAGACTCATCAAACGAATTTCACTCATTAAGTGAGCGAATCTTGCAATCAGATTCGGGATCGATTCATTATAATGCTTGAAACTATCAAATTCTTTCTTCAAAACCTTTTGTCGACTTTTCTTATATTGGTCATTGCCTTCACATCGCTTTTCCAATGCATCCCACAAACTCTTCGATGTGTAGTTACCCAAAAATTAATGTAGTAACTCTTTAGGCAAGGCCATTGTCAAAGTACCATATGCCTTCTTTTCAGCTTGATACGCTTTCTTTTGTTCAGATGTTAACTTCCTTTGAACAATTGGCTCCCCGGTTTCATCTTTAGGATAAACATATTGATCAGTGAACGATAACCACATATCAATGTCATTTGTGTCCACACATGCTTCAAACCGTTTAACCCAACTATGATAATCTTCCAATTTTAGCAATTTGGGAACTTTATGACTTGTACTGATTTTGTTATCATAGTTCATCATAGTTTGCATCGTTGCTTGAACCAAATTTTGAATAGCTGCAAACCCTTGAAATTCACTCATCTTGTCCGAAAACTTGTATACCAAAATTTCAAACCCAAAAATGAAGGTCTTAGAAGCGGATTTTGAGTACCAAAATGGAGGATACTGGCCGTTAGGCGAGTAAAAGTATAGATCTTTCTGAGACGGTCATTTTGGCTGGTATTGGCTTCCGTAACTCTTTACGGTTCTCAAGTTACGTCAGTTTTCGTGACAATTTCCAAAAATCTCAATTACTGTTTATCCGAACCTCAGCCGAACCCAATCTGTTATGCCGAACTTCGTCCGAACATAATCTGAACCTAAATTGAGTTGCCGAACCCGTGTTGAACCTGAACTTCGGAAACAACAACAAAGTAGCCGAAACTGTGCCGAACCTGAACTTCGGAAGCAACAACCTCAGCCGAACTATGTCCGAACCCGAACTTCGGAAGGAAAATATCCGAACGCTGTCCGAACCTGGAGTTCGAAGCGGTTATTTTTCAGTTACTACCGAACCTCAGACGAACTCGAACACTCTTGACTCCATTTTTGCGATTTTCATTGTTTTTGAATGAATTTTTGAATTGGAACTCAGATAAACTCCATAGAAACGATTTAGAAGAAGATTTTTTCAAAAAAAACACACTCGAGATGATCAAACAAACTCAACAACTTGAAGAATTTTCAAAAACCCCAACTATTTGACTCAAAACTCTGAAAAATGGTGGTCTCCGACAAGTAGAAAGAACCGAATGCTCTAATACCACTTGAAAATGTGTGAGCAGTGGATCGTCTACTCGGTCGTATCGAAATCAATGTAAAACGAGATTGAACACAAGAGTAAATACAATGAAACTTGTATTAGACCACAGAGAACCACAGAGTACATACACTTATGATCCGACACAGAAAGTTCAAGAGCTACTGAATACAACACAAGACATATTATTTATACTAGACACAAACACGCTCAGCCGAACCTCAGGTTCACACATGTTCAGATGTGTCTGAACTTGGACTTCGCCAAAGGTTCGGACACCAGCAATCTTGCATGTCTTTATCTTGTAAACGATACTTCACATGATGATCAGGAACCATGTATCAACACATACTAGAATGGTGGAATGGATTATGGTTTGCGTGTCTACCCATACTTACTCCATCTGTGCTAATGGTAACCTCCATGGTTATTTCAAGGGCAAACGTGGCCTTAGACAAGGGTGCCCTCTTTCACCTTATCTTTTCACTATGGTTACGGAAATTCTTAGCCTCATTTTTTCGGTAAGCTGTTCGTTATAATCCGGTGTTCCGTTTCCACAGTAAGTCCGAGAAGCAGAGGATCATTAATCTCTGCTTTGTGGATGACCTTTTTATATTTGCTCGTGGTAATGTTCACTCTGCCACTTGTATTTTTCAGTCTCTCCTCAAGTTTACAAGGATGTCGGGTTTGGTGCTTAGTCCTCAGAAGAGTTTGGCTTATTTCTGCAATGTCTCGGATGATATTAAGGCCAATATTCTTGGGGTTTTGCATATGGAGGAGGGTTTGCTCCCTATTCGGTACCTTGGTGTCCCGCTGATCTCCACTAGACTTCTCGCTCGTGATTGTGCACCTTTGATTGAGAGAATGGATACCCGCATTTCTAGCTGGAGAAACAGATTTTTGTCCTTTGCTGGTAGATTGCAACTTATTATCTTGGTACTCTCCTCTTTACACATTATTGTTCTTCTGTTTTTATTCTCCCTGCTAGCACTATCAAGGGTTTGGAGAGAAGAATGAGAGACTTTATATGGTGTGATGGGGACAAGAGCAAGGCTAAAGTCGCTTGGAATGAGGTTTGCCTACCAAATACTGAAGGGGGCTTGGGGATTAGGAGGATAGGTGATGCTAATAAGGCTCTCATGACGATGCATATTCGGAGGATTGTTACCAAGAGGGACACTTTGTGGGTTGCTTGCATTTATTCTCACCGTTTGAAGAACCGCTCTTTTTGGGATGTTAAGTGTCCTTCTTCATGCTGTTGGAGTTGGAGAAAGATTCTTGCTACTCGTTCGGTTACCATCGGTTTCTCTAGTCCTCTATTGGTGATGGTCGTAACACGTATGCATGGCTGGATAAGTGGTCCGAATATGGTCCACTATGCCAACATATCACTCCTCGTGCTATCTACAATGTCAGCTTCTCTCTTTATGCGAAGGTGGCCGATCTATTTATTCAGGGGAGCTATATGTGGCATGTTGCTTGGAACAACCTATTTCCCGTTCTAAATGAGGCTGTGAACACGTCTTTGAAATCAAGAGTGAATGATATAAAAAGGTGGAAAGTTGATGATAAATGCACTGACTTCTCTTCCTCTGGGGTGTGGGACTCGATTAGGTATCATAACAATACTGTTATGTGGGCTGATTTGGTTTGGTTTTCTGTAACACCCTAAAGGTTAAGGTAATAAATGTATATGTGTTTATATATTTTTAGGTGTGTGTTTATGTTATAAACATGTTAAAATGTTAAGTAATGTGTAATTGAGGTTATAACGATAAACTATGAGTTTATCGGGTTAAAATAATAATAAAATACGTGTTTGCATGTTATATAAATGTTATATATGAGTTATATTAGTGATACATGTATACACATGATGATATAGGTGAATACGTAGTTGCGAAGATATTTGATAGAAAGAAATATAAACGAAATCGGAATAACAGTTAGATAAATAATTAAGTTTATCTTATCGTTTTGCGCGTCCTGAGGCTTAGATGATTATAAGAAAAAGTATTAGGATATTTAGGAACCGTAAATTCATGTTTTATATAAGTTCGAGGGTTAAAGATGGCATTTGGGAAAGTTCTAGGCTTGTTTGAAAAGCAAAAGAGGAGCTCATGACAAGTGTCATTTTTTTTTGTTGATTCGGTGTCATATTCACTTGCCATGTGTCATGTTCACCACCCTTAGATGTCAAAATTGATGCTTAGTCATCATGCCATGTGTAAGCATCAGGTTAGGAGTGTTTGGCTATAAATAGGCCATAAATCCATCCATTTTTCCTTGCTAATTCACCTAAAATCAACCTAAAACCTCTAAGAAATCTCAAGAACACCAAGAACACTCTAGCTTGCATTTATGAAGATTCAAAGGGAGTTAGGAGCCAATCTTCTGGAATAGATCAACTTAAGGTATGTTTAACATAAGCCTTCAATTAGTTTCATGATTCATAACACTTAGATATGCCTTTTAAGAATAATGTAAGATTAAGGTTCTTGAACATGTTTTGTTGAGATTGGGAGTTCTAGTGGGAATCATGAGTTGAAATTTGGTATGAAGCCTTAGAATAACATGTTTTAAGAAAGCCTTAAGTTAGATCATATTTAAAGAAGGGTTGGTATGGTTCACCATGTTGGTTTATCAAGAACAAGTAAACCAAGAACAAAAACATAAACATTGGTGTTTTGATCATAGTAATTCCGCCTCCTAGTCGTGATAACACCTATACGGCCGGTCATGATCATCACCAAACTAAAACACAAATATCGGTGATATCTCATAGTAATCCTGGATCCTGGTCGTGATAACGCCTATACGGTCGGTCATGAGAATCACTCATCAAGGACATAAAGGCTTGGGCAAGGGTAATGATATTCAACAAAAGAACATAATTATATATATGTACTAAGTATATATAAGTTAAAACATGGGTTTTGATAAAGTATTGAATGTACCGAGTTACTCGGATATCTAGAAGTTGGTGCGGACTGGAAGGGTGGCGCTTGTACACTGGGGTTTCTTGCATAGTGACGTTGTCACATAAATCCCAACTCGGACATGGCATACGCTTCATTGGGCGATCCCGGAGTGAGCGTTTACTTATAGGAATGCACCTCTTCATAAGTATCACTAAAAGAATACTTTTTCCCATAAGGGGCAAAACGGTTATTTAGACAAATGGATGTTAAACCAACAAGGGATTGGGAGGATAAAGGGGTTAGCCTAAATGACCGCTTGTAACCTCTAGGATGTCTTGCTAGGGACATCACGTTAAAGCAAGTTAGTTTCATGAAGGAATAAGGCAAGAAACTACTTCGCAACCTAAGGTGAGTTCTATGAGCCCTCTTTTAAATTATTTAAATGCTTTAAACAGTTTTGGGCTGATATAAATAACGTTTTGTGAAAATACTCTCAGTTGTTATAATTGCTTGTTATATGTATTGATTGTATGGTGATGATTAGAGGAAAGATAGATTGCCATTTCGATGTTTCTAGTAGAATATATTAAAGATGGTAATCGAGAAAAGATTGGTGAGTAAGGGGCTTCTGAAACAAGAAGTTAAAGAGTGTTGTCCCGATGGTGTCAAAACCAAGCGTCAAAGCTAAGCGGCGTCAAAGCTAGAAAGCGTCAAAGCTATATAGTGTCAAAACTAAAGGGACCATTGCTACACGATGTGTTCGTAAGGCAAATAGAAACACTATTTCCCTAAGATAGCACTTTACATTAGGATACGTTCTTAATGTCAGACAAGGATGACAAAGCAACAGAAGGTTAGTCTATTCAGGAGATTAGGATATGTGAATATATGTGCTATATGCTTTGTGTTTGATTGTCTAATTGCAGAAATGTGTTTGACAGACCTAAGTGCCTTCGAAAGGTAAAGTTTTTCAAAAACGTAGAACTCACCAGCGTAAGCTGACTTGTTAAGTTATGTATGTCAGATGAGGCTGGACCATCAGATCGAAAAGGGAAGGCTGGGATGTGAGCAGGAACTAGGGGGCATACACTATCAAGACAATGTCAAGCTATCAAGAGAAGACATTTTCGAAGACTGGCATGGAGATATTTTTCTCTTTTGTATTTGTCTCTCTTACTATGTAATGCTTGGCATATGAATAAAAGTTTTTATTTCCGCTGCTTTAATTATCTCTGTTGTACCTTGCGTTCATGAGTAAATCCGATGCGTGACCGCTCCTAGGGCCAAGTGTGGGAGTGGGCGTCACATTTTCTCAATGTATCCCTTGTCATGCCTTCCTTGTTTGGCTTGTCATGAGAGAAAGGCTTCTTACCTAGGACAGAATTTTGAAGTGGGATCATTTGCGTAGAGGGAACATGACCATGATGTGCTGTCTCCTTTTCTACAAAAACTCTAACTCTCATAAGCATCTATTTTTTGATTGTGAGTTTTCATCTCAGGTCTGGAAGTTGGTTCGTAGAAGGACTTGTTTATCCGATGTGGAGCCGGCTTGGGTTGATATTACTAACTACCTTGTTGGTCAGCCTACGTGTTCTCTTAGTGTTATTTTTGCTAAGCTGGTGGTGCATGCCTCGGCTTACTATATTTCGCAAGAAAGGAATTGCAGAATGTTCAACAATCACGCTCAGCCCCTCGACTCGTTAGCTAGTCAGATTCTTGATGTGGTGCGATGCAAATTGGTTGGCGTCAAAATTAAGAAAACCTCTAGAGTGCAGTCTATTCTAGATGGTTGGGGGCATTGGTGGGACCTTGATCCAGACGCTACAATGTAGTCCTTGGTTTCTTTTTGTTTCCTAGTTTGTTTGTTGCTAGGTGGCTATCTTTTTATTTGTTTGTTGATGTTGGTGGTCTTTTTGCTTACATACTCAGGGGCATGTCCCTAGTATGAACTAGTAGGGGCTTCTCCCTACTACTTGTCCCTTTTTGTGGTATATATATACAATCACCGGGGTAACCTTTTGCCCAAAAAAAAACTTTACTATGTCCTTGATCCTGAGTTGGCTCCTATTCCTGAAAACCCAGTCCCCAAAGATGGAAAGGAAGTGGATCCGAAAACTATTTCTGATCCAGAAAAGCAAATACTTAACCGAAAGGAAGCAGAAGATCTTTGCCTTGGCCATATCAAGATTTCTTTGTCTGATCGCCTTTACGACTTTTACGCACAGGTGACAAGTGCCAAAGAACTATGGAAGGCTTTGGAACTCAAATACAAGGCTCATGAGGATGGTACAAACAAATACCTGATAGCCAAGTACTTGGATTTCCAGATGGTTGACGAAAACTCTATTTTGGAGAAAGTGCATGAGCTCCAAGTTCTAGTCAACAAATTGACATCTCTCTCCATTCCTTTGCCTAAAATCTTTCATGTTCGAGTTATCATTGCAAAGGTGCCACCATCTTAGAAAGACTTTTCCAAGAGAATGATGCATAAATCTGAGGACTACACCTTGGATGAACTCCTGAAGCACCCCCGAATTGAGTAGGAGACTCGCAACAGGGATAAACAGGGTAAAGTCGGAACAAGTGTTCATCATTTGGCTGCAGGGAGTTCTCGGGGATCTGGGGGTCCCTGGTCAAAAAGGAAAATCTGCTTAAAAATGGAAAAAGCCCTTGGGACCTAAAAAGCAAGTGTTTAAGAAACTATTGTAGTGTCTAGACTTAAACTAGGACTCTGGGAAAGCCAAGTAAGATGAGACAAATGCCAGTATTGATAGTTATGCCCATAGGTAGAACGTGCATTATGAACATAATGGACGGGACTTAAGATATATGGGTATGGAAAATACCCAATTGCAATTAGCTACTGCAAATTGGTATTAACTATATAAGTATATCCTAAGCACTGGTTATTATATGGCCAAGTACGAGATAGTTTATTGATGCTAGGATACGTTATCAATGAAAGTAGGAACTTAGGATGTGGACACAAAGGATGCATATGAATAGATGTAGCTAAGTTTTGAAGACATTATATATAAATAAACGTATTGACGTCTGCGCTTATCTGTTTATCATGTATTCAAAACTTGGAAACTCTACGTCACATAAATCCTAAAATGTCACTCATCTTAATGTAGGAAATGGCTAGAGGAAGTCATGGAAATGACAACGACGGTAGAATAGTTAGGAGAACCACGCGAGCGAATCCCGAGCCTGAACCTAACGTCGAAGCTAATACGTTCACTAGCGAACAAGTAGCGACTATTGTCATGCAAGAAATAGCCCAAATCCAAAGAGGCGTTGGTGGAGCCAACGGGACTGGAGGTGGAGGAAACAACAACGGGAATAGGAACGACTCAGGGCATATGGAGGAAGGACAAGGAGGTCAAGGATGTTCTTTCAAGACATTCTGTGGTTGCAAACCCCCATCGTATGATGGCAAGAAGGACACAATAGCTACCTTCGAATGGATTCATGAGATGGAAGCAGTTATTGAGATCAGTGGGTGCAGAGAAGATCAAGCAGTGAAGTACGCCGCTCACTCGTTTGTATCTGAAGCATTGCACTGGTGGGGAATGGGTAGGCAGACTGAAGGGAGTGTAGCTATCGCCGCGATGAAGTGGGACGACTTGAAAAAGTTAGTCCTCGAAGATTTCTGCCCTAGGGGAGAGCTGGATCAGTTGGAGAAGGACTTCTTGTTGCTCGAAGCTGGAAACATGACGCATCAGGAATTTACGTCCAAGTTCAATGCTATGGCAAGATTGTTGCCTGCGTTAGTCACTCCTGAAGCTCAAAGGGTGAAACGATACGTCCAAGGCCTCCCTGGCCGAGTTAGGGAATTCATTAAGGCTATTGAGCCTCGAACGTTCAACGCAATAGTGAATCTAAGCTCCAATCTCTATAGTGAGATGTTCGGAGCAGGAGGTAGACCAGAGGAGTCTAAGAGAAAGTGGATGGAGATGGCTAAAGGTTCAAAGAAGAATGATGGGGGTCACCGCAAAAAGCAAAAGAATGGATCAAAGGGCAGCAAGCCCTTGTGTAAGAAGTGTAATAAGAATCACTATTGAGAGTGTAGGACAGTGACAATTGGCTGCTATAAGTGCGGCAAGGAAGGTCACTTTGCCAATCGTTGTCCTGATCCAAGGAAGTGTTTCGAGTGTGGAAGCCCCGATCATATCAGGACAAACTGCCCCAAGTTGGTGAAGAATTCAGAACCACCAAAGGCGAAAGAGGCTCCAAAGGCGAAGGGTAGAGCTTATACCCTGACTACCACCAAAGCCAAGATAACACCCGATGTAGTTTCAGGTACGTTTCTCGTTAATAATGTGTCTGCTTCTGTGTTATTTGACTCTAGTGCTAGTAGGAGTTTTGTTTCGCATAAATTCTGTGAGCTTTTTGATAGACCAACTGTTAGGGCTAATAGACTATTCGAGGTCTAGATTGCCTCAGGGAAAAGTATTAGGATTACCGAGGTAGTAGATAACTGCTTAATAGAGTTGGAAGGGTATAAACTACCTATTAAGTTATTCCCTATGTCGTTAGGAGGTTTCGATGTTGTGTTAGGAATGGATTGGCTTGCAGAGAACGATGCGCAGATTATCTGTAACCAAAAGAAGGTTCAACTTCGAGCGCCAACTAGGAAAACCATATCCATTTATGGAGATTGTGATAGCTCAGCAGTTAAGATCATTTCAATGATCAAGGCGCAGAAGTTCATAAGTCAAGGTGCAAGGCGTACCTTGCTTATGCTATCGATTCGAGGGTGAAGACTAAGGAGCTAAAAGATGTGTCGGTAGTATGCTAATTTCCAAACGTGTTTCCAGAAGAACTACCCGGCATCCCTCCCAATCGAGAGGTAGAGTTTAGGATCGACTTAGTGCCAGGATCCCAACCCATAGCAAAGACACCTTATTGGTTAGCTCCCTCAGAGATGAAAGAGTTGACGTCACAATTGGAAGACTTGCTTGACAAAGGGTTTATTAGACCAAGCATCTCACCTTGGGGTGCTCCAGTGCTTTTTGTCAAAAAGAAGGATGGAAGTATGAGAATGTGCATCGACTATAGGGATCTAAATAAGCTGACTATTAAGAATAGATATCCTTTGCCTAGGATCGACGATTTATTCGACCAGCTACAAGGAGCGAGTTGGTTCTCTAAGATAGATCTAAGGTCGGGTTATCATCATCTCAAGATTAGAGACGAAGATATTGAGAAGACAGCTTTTCGCACGCCTTATGGTCATTATGAATTTCTGGTTATGTCATTTGGATTGACTAATGCCCCTTCAGCCTTCATGGACCTCATGAATAGAGTATGTCGACCCATGTTGGACTGATTCGTGATCGTTTTCATAGATGACATTTTAAATTTATTCCAGGAATGAACAGGATCACGCGATGCATTTAAAGGAGGTGCTAGAGACCTTAAGGAAGGAAAAGCTATATGCCAAGTTTTCGAAATGTGCGTTTTGGCTTAAGGAAGTCCAATTCCTCGGTCATGTGATAAACGCGGATGGCATTCTTGTAGATCCAGCAAAGATCGAGACGGTAATGAGTTGGAAGCCACCTAAGACGCCTTCAGAGATTCGTAGTTTCTTAGGTCTTGCCGGCTATTATCGTAGGTTTATTCAAGACTTTGCAAGGATTGCAATGCCACTGATTAAGTTAACCAAGAAGGACACTAAGTTCTTATTGGGACCTAGTCAGTAGAGTGCGTTTGAGGAGTTAAAATCCAGATTGACTCAGGCACCGGTATTATCCTTACCGGATGGGTCTGATGATTTGGTAGTGTACTCTGATGCTTCTTATCAAGGCTTAGGTTGTGCTTTGATGTAGCGGGGCAAAGTTATTGCCTACGCATCAAGGCAACTAAAACCTCATGAGACAAACTATCCAACTCATGACTTAGAGTTGGCGGCCATTGTGTTTGCTCTCAAGATATGGAGGCATTATTTGTACGGGGTAAAGTGTACCCTCTACACTGATCATAAGAGTTTAAGGTACTTCTTCGAGCAAAAGGATCTTAATATGAAGCAGGGTAGATGGTTAGAGTTGATCAAGGATTACGATTGTAAGATTATGTATCACCCAGGTAAGGCCAACATAGTGGCTGATGCTTTGAGTAGAAAGGAGGATCATCCTCCAATCAGGGTGAAGTCATATAAGTTAGTCGTTACTCCTGATTTTCTGGTCCAACTTCGAAGAGATCAGTACAAGGCATTGAAGGACGAGAACGTCAAGAAGGAAAGGATGGTAGGATAAAATGGAAGCTTATCAGAAAACGAGTTTGGAGTTAAGACTAGGTACGGTCGAATGTGGGTACCGCTTTTAGGTGAGATTCGTGGTAAGATCTTAGATGAAGCTCATAAGTCACGCTATTCAATTCATCCTGGTGCAACCAAGATGTACCAAGACTTAAAACGGGACTATTGGTGGCCGGGTATGAAGTTTAATGTCATGCAATATGTGAATAGGTGTTCGACTTGCGCAAAGGTTAAAGCTGAGCATCAAAAGCCTTATGGAAAGCTTCAACCTTTGAAGATTCCCGAATGGGAGTGGGAACATATCACGATGGACTTCATAACAAAGCTACCCAAAACAGCTAAAGGTTATGACACCATCTGGGTGATAGTGGACAGACTAACAAAGAGTGCTCGTTTCTTACCTATAAAAGAAACACATTCTTCTGAAGAGTTAGCTACGTTGTTCATAAAGGAGATTATTGTTTCTGGTAGGGATACGCTGTTCACTTCATGGTAACTATTGTTTCTGATAGGAATACGCGGTTCACTTCGCGGTTTTGGAAGAAATTCCATGAGTAAACGGGGTCAAGATTGCATATTAGCACGGCATATCATCCTCAGACGGATGGACAAAGTGAGAGGACGATACAAGCTTTGGAAGATATGTTGCGTGCATGCATTATTGACTTTGGAGGAAGTTGGGATAGTCACCTACACCTGGAAGAGTTCTCATACAACAATAGTTATCATGCTAGCATAGGTATGCCATCGTTCGAAATGTTGTATGGTAGGAGATGTAGAACTCCAGTGTGTTGGGGTGAAGTAGGCCAACGAGAGCTAGGAAGCAAGGATGAGGTTCAGAACATGGCTTGAAACCTTGATGCGATCAAGGCACGACTAAAGGCTGCTCAAGATCGAAAATAGTCTTATGCAGATAAGAGGAGGAGGCCTATAGAGTTCCAAGTAGGAGACTTCGTGTTATTAAAAGTGTCTCCATGGAAGGGTATTATTCACTTTCGTAAGAGGGGCAATTTAGGCCCAAGGTTCGTAGGACCTTTTAGAATTGCTGAACGTGTAGGAGAAGTTGCCTATCGACTAGACCTACCTGAGGAAATATCTGGGATTCACCCAACATTTCATGTATCACACTTAAAGAAGTATGTAGTAGATGAGTCGCAAAAAATACCCTTGGATTAGATAGAAATCGATAACACGCTGTCACTTGTAGAAAGGCCCGTTGCTATTATAGATCGATATGAGAAAATGCTTAGGAATAAGACCATTCCAATGATTAGGGTGCAATGGATGCACAAGAAGGGTTCTGAGTCTACATGGGAAAGAGAGGATGAGATGTGAAAATCGCATCCTTAGTTGTTTGAAGCCTGAACAGGCTTCGAGGACGAAACCTTGTTTAAGGAGGGGAGAGTTGTAACACCCCAAAAGTTAAGGTAATAAATGTATATGTGTATATATATTTATAGGTGTGTGTTTATGTTATAAACATGTTAAAATGTTAAGTAATGTGTAATTGAAGTTATAACGATAAACTACGAGTTTATCGGGTTAAAATAGTAATAAAATACGTGTTTGCATGTTATATAAATGTTATATATGAGTTATATTAGTGATACATGTATAAACATGATGATATAGGTGAATACATAGTTGCGAAGATATTTGATAGAAAGAAATATAAGCGAAATCGGAATAACAGTTAGATAAATAATTAAGTTTATCTTATCGTTTTGCGTGTCCCGAGGCTTAGATGATTATAAGAAAAAGTATTAGGATATTCAGGAACCTTAGATGCATATTTTATATAAGTTCGAGGGTTAAAGATGGCATTTGGGAAAGTTCTAGGCTTGTTTGAAAAGCAAAAGAGGAGCTCATGACAAGTGTCATTTTTTTTGTTGATTTGGTGTCATATTCACTTGCCATGTGTCATGTTCACCACCCTTAGGTGTCAAAATTAATGCTTAGTCATCATGCCATGTGTAAGCATCAGGTTAGGAGTGTTTGGCTATAAATAGGCCATAAATCCATCCTTTTTTCCTTGCTAATTCACCTAAAATCAACCTAAAACCTCTAAGAAACCTCAAGAACACCAAGAACACTCTAGCTTGCATTTTTGAAGATTCAACGGGAGTTAGGAGCCCATCTTCTGGAATAGATCAACCTAAGGTATGTTTAACATAATCCTTCATTTAGTTTCATGATTCATAACACTAAGATATGCCTTTTAAGAATAATGCAAGATTAAGGTTCTTGAACATGTTTTGTTGAGATTGGGAGTTCTAGTGGGAATCATGAGTTGAAATTTGGTATGAAGCCTTAGAATAACATGTTTTAAGAAAGCCTTAAGTTAGATCATGTTTAAAGAAGGGTTGGTATGGTTCACCATGTTGGTTTATCAAGAACAAGTAAACCAAGAACAAGAACATAAACATTGGTGGTTTGATCATAGTAATTCCGCCTCCTGGTCGTGACAACACCTATACGGTCGGTCATGATCATCACCAAACTAAAACACAAATATGGGTGATATCTCATAGTAATCCCGCATCTTGGTCGTGATAACGCCTATACGGTCGGTCATGAGAATCACTCATCAAGGGCATAAAGGCTTGGGCAAGGGTAATGATATTCAACAAAAGAACATAATTATATATATGTACTAAGTATATATAAGTTAAAACATGGGTTTTGATAAAGTATTGAATGTACCGAGTTACTCGGATATCTAGAAGTTGGTGCGGACTGGAAGGGTGGCGCCTGGACACTGGGGTTTCTTGCATAGTGACGTTGTCGCATAAATCCCAACTGGGACATGGCATACGCTTCATTGGGCGATCCCGGAGTGAGAGTTTACTTATAGGAATGCACCTCTTCATAAGTATCACTAAAAGAATACTTTTTCCCATAAGGGGCAAAACCGTTATTTAGACAAATGGATGTTAAACCAACAAGGCATTGGGGTTAGGATAAAAGGGTTAGCCTTAATGACCGCTTGTAACCTCTAGGATGTCTTGCTAGGGACATCACGTTAAAGCAAGTTAGTTTCATAAAGGAATAAGGCAAGAAACTACTTCGCAACCTAAGGTGAGTTCTATGAGCTCTCTTTTAAATTATTTAAATGCTTTAAACCGTTTTGGGCTGATATACATAACGTTTTGTGAAAATACACTCAGTTGTTATAATTGCTTGTTATATGTATTGATTGTATGGTGATGATTAGAGGAAAGATAGATTGCCATTTCGATGTTTCTAGTAGAATATATTAAAGATGGTAACCGAGAAAAGATTGGTGAGTAAGGGGCTTCTGAAACAAGAAGTTAAAGAGTGTTGTCCCGATGGTGTCAAAACCAAGCGTCAAAGCTAAGCGGCGTCAAAGCTAGAAAGCGTCAAAGCTATATAGTGTCAAAACTAAAGGGACCATTGCTACACGATGTGTTCGTAAGGCAAATAGAAACACTATTTCCCTAAGATAGCACTTTACATTAGGATACGTTCTTAATGTCAGACAAGGATGACAAAGCAACAGAAGGTTAGTCTATTCACGAGATTAGGATATGTGAATATATGTGCTATATGCTTTGTGTTTGATTGTCTAATTGCAGAAATGTGTTTGACAGACCTTAGTGCCTTCGAAAGGTAAAGTATTCCAAAAACGTAGAACTCACCAGCGTAAGCTGACTTGTTAAGTTATGTATGTCAAATGAGGCAAGACCATCAGATCGAAAAGGGAAGGCTGAGATGTGAGCAGGAACTAGGGGGCGTACACTATCAAGACAATGTCAAGCTAGCAAGAGAAGACATTTTTGAAGACTGGCATGTAGATATTTTTCTCTTTTGTATTTGTCTCTCTTACTATGTAATGCTTGGCATATAAATAAAAGTTTTTATTTCTGCTGCTTTAGTTATCTCTGTTGTACCTTGTGTTCATGAGTAAATCCGATGCGTGACCGCTCCTAGGGCCAAGTATGGGAGTGGGCGTCACATTTTCTCAATGTATCCCATGTCATGCCTTCCTTGTTTGGCTTTTCATATGAGAAAGGCTTCTTACCAGGACAGAATTTTGAAGTGGGATCATTCGCGTAGAGGGAACATGACCATGATGTGCTGTCTCCTTTGCTACAAAAACTCCAACTCTCATAAGCATCTATTTTTTGATTGTGAGTTTTCATCTCAGGTTTGGAAGTTGGTTCGTAGAAGGACTTGTTTATCCGATGTGGAGCCGGCTTGGGTTGATATTACTAACTACCTTGTTGGTCAGCCTACGTGTTCTCTTAGTGTTATTATTGCTAAGCTGGTGGTGCATGCCTCGGCTTACTATATTTGGCAAGAAAGGAATTGTAGAATGTTCAACAATCACGCTCAGCCCCTCGACTCGTTAGCTAGTCAGATTCTTGATGTGGTGCGATGCAAATTGGTTGGCGTCAAAATTAAGAAAACCTCTAGAGTGCAGTCTATTCTAGATGGTTAGGGCATTGGTGGGGACCTTGATCCAGACGCTACAATGTAGTCCTTGGTTTCTTTTTGTTTCCTAGTTTGTTTGTTGCTAGGTGGCTATCTTTTTATTTGTTTGTTGATGTTGGTGGTCTTTTTGCTTACATACTCAGGGGCATGTCCCTAGTATGAACTAGTAGGGGCTTCTCCCTACTACTTGTCCCTTTTTGTGGTATATATATAGAATCACCGGGGTAACCTTTTGCCCAAAAAAAAACTTTACTATTTCCTTTAACCTGAGTTGGCTCCTATTCCAGAAAACTCAGTCCCCAAAGATGGAAAGGAAGTGGATCCGAAAACTATTTCCGATCCGGAAAAGTAAAGACTTAACCGAAAGGAAGCAGAAGATCTTTGCCTTGGCCATATCAAGATTTCTTTGTCTGATCGCCTTTACGACTTTTACGCGCAGGTGACAAGTGCCAAAGAACTATGGAAGGCTTTGGAACTTAAATACAAGGCTCATGAGGATGGTACAAACAAATACCTAATAGCCACGTACTTGGATTTCCAGATGGTTGACGAAAAATATATTTTGGAGTAAGTGTATGAGCTCCAAGGTCTGGTCAACAAATTGACATCTCTCTCCATTCCTTTGCCTAAAATCTTTCAAGTTCGAGTTATCATTGCAAAGGTGCCACCATCTTAGAAAGACTTTTTCAAGTGAATGATGCATAAATCTGAGGACTACTCCTTGGATGAACTCCTGAAGCACCCCCGAATTGAATAGGAGACTCGCAACAGGGATAAACGGGGTAAAGTCGGAACAAGTGTTCATCATTTGGCTGCAGGGAGTTCTGGGGGATCTGGGGGTCCCTAGTCAAAAAGGAAAATCTTCTTAAAAATGGAAGAAGCCATTGGGACCTAAAAAGCAAGTGTTTAAGAAACCACAGCAATCCAACAACCAGGTGAACAAAAGATCTAGAAAATGCCATGTTTGTGGAGAAACATGGCATTATGCTAGAGAGTGTGATCAAAGAAAATCTATCCCTCCCTCCACAAATGATGTTGCGGAGATTACTCATTTGGTGGCTAATGTGGATTTGGGTAACATTCATATGGTTGCCCAACGCAGCACACGCATCTTGGCGTGTAGGGGATTGTTTTTGGATTCTGGGGACACCGTTCATGTTAGTGGAAATAGAGGAGCATTTATCACTTACGAACCTGTGCCGAAAGGGACGGAAGTGACATGTGCTGATGGTCATGGCGTGGAGGTTCGTGGTAAAGGAACGGTGCAACTGAATTTTGCAAATGGTCAACCGGTGATTCTTCATGATGTGTTCCATGTTCCTGGAATCTCAAAGGGTTTGGTTTCTGCTGATAAGTTTGACCAAAATAGCTTCAAGTTGGTCATCAAAAACTTGCAAGTGATGTTCGCTCGTGGCAATGTTCATGTGGGTCGTGCAGTGAACAGAGGTGGAATGTATCGCCTCGATCTGGATGAAGATTATGGTGAAGAATCTTCAGTGAGTGAATGGTGGTGTTTCAGTGATAGAAATTAGCAGTGGCAGTGATGATGAAATCGAAAGTGTTGGTAGTGTTGGTAGTTTTGGTTTTGCTAGCACTAGGGCTAGTCGTGTTTCTGGAAACAATGTAATTGGTTTTGAATTGAATGCTATTATGTCTTTTGATTATATCGCGTGTTCAATTTCTTTATAGCATAAATGCTTAGCTCATACGAATATTAAAAATATTGACAAAATGCAAACTAAAGGTTTAATAAAACCGAAAGATAAAGAATTTGAAAAATGCGAAACTTGTGTGAAATCAAAATTTACAAAGAAACCTTTTCCAAGTGCTCAAAAACGCACCACTACGCTAGCAGAACTAATCCACTCAGATATTTGTGAACTGAATGGAATCCTTACCTGTGGTGGTAAGAGATATTTCATCACTTTCTGCGACGACTCGAGCCGATATTTACACGTTTATTTACTACACTCAAAAGACGAAGCTTTTGAGGCATTTAAAATATATAAAGCCGATGTCGAAAAACAACGTGAGAAACACATAAAAATTCTACGCTCGGACAGAGGCGGAGAATATTTTAGCCGAGAGTCTGATACATTTTGCGAAGACAATGGCATTAAACATGAAAGAACTTCACCATATACTCCCCAACAAAATGGTTTAGCAGAAAGAAGGAAGCGAACTTTGGTAGAGATGGTCAACTGTATGTTGAACCAATCAGGTCAATCCAAAGATTTGTGAGGGGAAGCTTTGTTATCCGCGTGTCATGTTCACAATAGGATCACTAGTCATGTGATTCCTAAGAGTCCATACGAGTTGTGGAAAGGAAGGAAACCAAACCTTGAATATTTCAGGGTTTGGGGATGTGTTGCTTATTAATGAACACCTGATCCTAAGAGAACCAAACTCGGAGTTCGAGCTATGAAAAGCATATTCATAGGATATGCTCCTAATAGAAAGGCTTACCGAATTTTTGATGACGAATAAGGAATAGTCGTTGAATCCAGAGATGCGGAATCTTTCAAAGACAAGTTTTCTAGTGATGATGAAAACTTAAACCCCACTTTAACTCCTAGTACCTCTCGAGAGATAGTTCAACCCTCACATGTTATCGAAGAACCAAGGAGAAGTACTAGAGTTAGAAAAGAAAAGAGTTATGGGGGAAGATTTCCTTTCTTATTTGGTTGAAGGAACTCGAAAGAAAGTGACAACAGAACATGTCATTTTCTCCATTAATTTGGATGATGATCCTAAAACCTACAGCGAGGCTATTTCTTCAAGAGATGCTCCTTTATGGAAGGAAGCAATCAATGATGAAATGGAGTCAATAATGGGAAATGGAACTTGGGAGTTAGCTGATCTACCTAAGGGAAAGAAACCCATTGGATCTAAATGTATTTTCAAGAAAAATTATCATCCAGATGGATCCATCTCTGCCTATAAAGAAAGATTAGTTGCTAAGGGATATAGACAGAGATAGGGAATCGACTACTTCGACACCTATGCACCAGTTGCTAGAATTAGTTCTATTAGAACTCTTATAGCAAGTTCTGCATTGAAAAGGTTTGTACATTCATCAAATGGATGTGAAGACAACCTTTCTAAATGGGTATTTAAGTGAGGAGATTCCTTTGGAGCAACCAGAAGGGTTTGTATTACCCGCAAAAGAAAACAAAGTGTGTAGACTTATCAAATCTCTGTATGGTTTGAAGGAAGCTCTTAAGCAGTTGCATGTGAGATTTGTCACCACTGTGACTGCATTCGGGTTTTGGCACAACAGTGCTGATAGGTGCATTTATACTAATTGCAAATCAGATTATACGGTGATAATCTGCCTTTATGTAGATGATATGTTGATCATTAGTTCTCATCTAGAAGGTATTTCTGAAACTAAGAAATATCTATCCTCAAACTTTAAGATGAAAGATTTGGGAGAAGTGGATACCATTCTTGGCATCAAGGTGAAGAGAACTGACAGTCAGATTTCTCTAAGTCAATCACATTACATAGAGAAAATTCTGACAAAGTTTTAGCACTTAAACATCAAGGAGTTCAGTACTCCTTAGATCCAAGTGTGAAACTTAAGGTGAAATCTGGGAGAGCGGTGGCTCAACTAGAGTATGCAAGTGAAATTGGTAGCATAATGTACGCTACACATTGTACTCGCCCTGATATCGCCTTTGTTATAAGCAAACTGAGTCAGTATACTGTCAATCCAGGCACAGAACACTGGAAGGCAGTAGGTAGAGTACTTGGATACCTGAAAAGGACAAGTACTTTCGAACTGACATAAACGTCATCTCCCAGAATACTATAAGGATATTCCGATGCTAGCTGGATTGATCAGACAAATGATTCAAAATCCACAAGTGGGTGGATTTTTACTCTGGATGGAAGAGCTATTTCTTGGGGTAGCAAGAAACAGACGTGCATTGCTCACTCAAAAATGAAGGCCGAGTTCATTGCTTTAGCAGCGGCTGGAAAAGAAGCAGAGTGGATTAGAGATCTGCTCACTAACATCCGTGTTTGGGATGTTCTAGTGTCGTCAATCCCCATGTACTGTGATAATGAGGCCACAGTATCTAAAGTATACAATGCAGTGTATAATGGGAAGTCAAGACACATAGGTCTGTGACATAATTTCGTGAGATAACTAATTGAAAATGGTACCATCAAAGTTGTCTATGTCAAGACGAGTAGGAACTTGGCAGATCCTCTTATCAAACCTCTGACGAGAGATTTGGTAGAAAAAAACCACGACGGTCATGGGTCTAAAACCATAATAGAATCGTTAGAGATGGAGACCCAACTTGAACTTAGTGCTCCTATTTCTCAAGTTTAATGGGTAATAACGAAGTCATTTAACGATAGAAGGTACTATCAAATTTGATAGATCCATGAGTGGTAAGATAGTATGTCGTTGCCGAGAACGAGGTTGAGCTTTAGCTCTTAACAAAGGTTTGGAGGCATCCAAGCAACGAGGATGATGTAGAACTTTGGCTATATGATCTAGAGGTGGTGTCGCCTCGAATGAAGATCTGTGGTTTATTTTCTAGAGGGTCATGAAAAGGATTTATAGCGCTTGGCCATATTCGCACATAGTGACAACACAAAGTCGATCGTTGATGTGTGGGGGTAAACCGAAGGGGTCAACAGGTTCTTGGTTTAAGTCCACAGGACACCGTAGAATCAATAAACAGGGTTTAATCTTCGTGACACCCTTGTGACATCATCTGTCTATGTGAAAGGAAACATTCCAACTTGGTGGGTGATTGTTGGAAATTATAAGTGTGATAACCTTATAAAATGCAAGTTGGCATGTTTTAGGCTACCCCACATTGGTGGAAGGAAGAACTTTGAGTGGGTTTATAAGCCTTAGTTTTCTATCAACTTATAAAACTTGTGGAGGTTTAAGGAAATGGCTAAGCCCACACGCGCGCCGAGGCGAGGCGAGGCGCGAGTTAAGCAAATGGGCGCGTTTGAGGCGCACTTTGCCCTTCGCGCTGGGAGCTGAGGAGCTTTTATTTTTGGCTAGGAGGGTCCAGCAGGTTCGAATTTTTTGGCTAACTATAATAGAAAAACCGAAAGGGAGAAACTTGGGGAAGAGGAGATATCCCACGTTTCCATTATCTGCGAGTTGGTTACTCGCACATTTTCTCATATTCAGTTGCCAATCGAATCTATATAATGAAGCCTCTGCAACCAGATTATAGTACACCAAAATCGCAGCTCTCTCTCTTCCTCTAACGAAATTATGTTTCTGCTCACAGCTTTGGGTTTTAATCTGGTTTCATTGCTGTTGAAACCCAGATTAATTTCTGCATTAAATCCTGGGAGTTTACGAGAAGTCTTACAGCAACCAAGGCCGTAAAATCCTTAAGGACAGGAGTTATTTAGTGCAGCAATTCTCTCATTCATTCAGCGACTTTCAGGTTGGTTTTATATTCGAGAATTGTTCTTAAATTCGTTCGATAACGGAACACTCTCATTCTACATTTCTTACATCAGTTTGATCGAGTAGGACCAAAATCGATTTGACCAACAACTCGGTAAATAATTAATAATCAAATCGTGTTTAATTGTTTTGATTGAAACAATTTACTACAATCCTCCCATGTGGTTTCCTTTTTTGAGTTTTATGGCTTGGAGAAGCAGCTTGAAGCCGTGAGTTTTGTGTGTAAATTAAAATTCTTGAAGCCTTGAGGCTTCAATCTTGAAACATTTCCACCATACCCTACCATTTTCTCACTATTCCATCTCTCTCACACTTTTTCTCATTGGAGAACACAATTGAAGCCTTGAGGCTTCATATGAACCATAACACCCACCCACCCCCCCCCCCCCCCAGCCGAGGAAAAAATACACCTCCCAAATTTGGAAAACGGGTCTGGAATTAAGGGAACAGCAGCACGGACAAGCTATGCTGCTGGTCTTTTTTGTGATTATTTCTTACCAGAAAATTTATATTAAGAACTCTGGAATAATAAGCCATAACTAAGAGTGATCAACATCTTTATCAAATGTCTAAGCAAATTATATTTATCAATAAAAAATCTGACATAAGTTCTAACGCAAATTGTCAAATGTCTTAATATACAATGTGCTTTTTAAAAAACCGGACTTTTGTTCTAAATTAGTATGTTGCCAATTATATGTATATACATTTTTGTTTTTTGTTATTTGGTTTTTTATAATTGTTTTATTGTGATGTGGGTTTTATAATGTTTAATATGGGTTTCTCTTTTTCTTTTTGTTTGTTTTAACTTTTAACTGTATTTTTAATTTTTCCTTTTACTATCTACATTTGTGTTTGGGTTTTTATTAACCTTTTCTATATACTACCACTTGGGTTCTGACATTTTTATCAACCTTTTCTATATACTACCACTTGGGTTCTGACATTTTTATCAACTTTTTCCATACGCTACATATTCTGTATTCATGTTATTTTCGTATGTTTGACTGCAATAATTTGAACAACTGTTTGACCATTTGAATTTGTAAGTAAATAAACATAGGATACGTTTAAAGTCGGTACCAAAACAATTTAATATTCACTAATTAATATAATATTTGGATAAAATTCCCCTTAATTTTGTCAGAGAAACAAAAAGTTCAACCCCTTGGCTCCATAGCGAGTACGTTAACTAATAAATAATGAGTGCCCATGTAGAATTCAATGAAAAAAATTAAAAAATACATATAGTTATTTGGATTTCAAAGCTTTTGGTCAAATGGGTTGAGTTTGACAAAAAATTAAACGGTGTTGCTAAAAACCATAAGTGACAAATATATATAACAATAATATTATATATATAGGGTTAAAAAGATTTTTTTTTCATTCCAATTTTTTATTGTGATTCTTTAGGTTATAGGCTACTCCTAAGTGGACAAAAATAAAAAAAAACACCCCAGCAATTTTTTTAAAGAAAATCATAAAAAACGGTTGTTACATATGTAGCCAATACAATGTTACATATGTAACAAGACCGTTTTTTGACATTTTTTATAAAAAAAATCCTCCAGACGTTTTTTTGATTTTTTTTCCACCTAAGGGTAGCCTATAACCTAAAGAATCATCATAAAAAAACTTTTTGACCCCGTTTTTGAAGAGTTTCGAAAGTTTTCTCAACTCGGAGTGGTTTTCATTTTACCGTTTCTCTATATATGTATGTATATATAGTGGTTGAGAAGTTCTCATTTGAATATATCTATATATATATATATATATATATAGAGAGAGAGAGAGAGAGAGAGAGAAAGGATAAAATGAAAACCACTTCGAGTTGGAAAAACTTTGAAAACTCTTTAAAAACGGGGTCTAAAATTTCTTTTTTTCCTTTAATTTTTTTATGGTGATTCTTTAGGTTATAGGCTACCCCTAGGTGGAAAAAAATCAAAAAAACGCCTTGGGGATATTTTTTTAAAAAATCTCAAAAAAGGACCTTGTTACATATATAACACTTTGTACATATGTTTGTTACATATGTAACAACAAAACTTGTTATGGATAGCCTATAACCTAAAGAATCACCATAAAGAAATTAAAGGAAAAAAAAACTTTTTGACCCCGTTTTTTAAGAGTTTTCAAAGTTTTTTCAACTCGGAGTGGTTTTCCATAGATCCCTACCATATATATATATATATATATATATATATATATATATATATATATATATATACTAGATAATACACTAGGTTAATGACCCATGTACTATATGGGTTAAATAAAAGTTCATAATATCAGATAACTATAAAAAAATAAAAATGATATGAGATTTAAAAGTTGTGAAATCATACAATGTATTTATTTTATAGTAGTTAAGTAAAAAGTATATTTTTTATAAAATATAGAAAATTAGAATATTTCGTATATCACAGTTGAAAAATAAATTGATTAATGGTTTACTTTAAAGATGTGTTAACAAGTACACTAATAAAAGCTATTATTTAGGATTACTTCAATTTTCAGAGAATGTTAAAGGATAATTAGAACATATTGAAGATGATAATTGAACTCATTAAAGTTATTATTTTAGAATATAAAATAGTGTTTCGCATTTTAATATTTTAATTAAATAAATCAACACCCTAATATATAATATTTTAATTAATAAGTATTAGTAACTATTATTAAAAATTCGAATATTGACTGTTACATCTCTTAAAATTAGAAAATTCAAAATAATTTATGTAAATTTGTTAAGTTAATTAATAAATAATATATGTAAACATAGAGTTAATAAATATTAATAACTATTTATAATTATTTTTAAGTAAATGTGATGTTGAATTTTAGATTTAGAAAGTCGAAATATTAAATTTGAAAATTTTGAATTCTTAAATGAAGAAAATTAGAAATTGAGTGTGGTATTGACAAGTGGACAAAGCTTATGTAGAGGCCTTAGAAAAATGGAATGTGGCACCCAAGTTATTACTTTATTAGAATGAAAAATATTGGTATAAGGGGTATTGTGGTAATGCAAAATTTCTTAATTTTAAGATGCGTACAACTAAATAAGCCACATGTACAAGTTCATAAATCATAAACAAGCTGAGTTTGCTCATATCCCACATTGATTCTTAGATAATCTGAAGATCCTCACTCTCTATAAAATGAGATAAATGAGACTACATCCACCAACATCTCAACCCTACCTATTGGTTTGTGAAATGTAAGGAATAGTTCATCCCACATTGAATGTAAGATGAAAATTTTATCAAGTCTTTTCTTATGAAGGGGTTGATTCTTTATCAACTTAACAACTTTTAACTAAAAAATTTATCTATACTATCTATACTACTTTATAATGCATATTGGGTCAATGGTATTTTAGTCATGCAAAATTTCTTAATTTTAAGACACGTACAACTTAATAAGCCGCGTCTACAAGTTCATAAAGTATAAACTCGATGAGTTTGCTTCGATCTATCCCATATTGATTCTTAGATAAATTTTGAAACTCCTCCTTCTCTATAAAATGAGATAAATGAGACTACGTCTAACAAAATCTCAAACCTACCCATTGGTTTGTGAAATGATAAGGATAAGTTCATCCCACATTGAATGTGGGATGAAAATCTTATCAAGTTTTTTCCTATAAATGAGACCACATCAACCAAAATCTCAAACCTACCCATTGATTTGTTAAATGATAAGAATTGGTTCATCCCACATTGAATGTAGGATGAAAATATTCTCAAGTCTTTTCCTATAAATTAGACTACATCCACCAAAATCTATAACTACCCATTGGTTTGTGAAATGATACGGAATGGTTCATCCCACATTGAATGTAGGATGGAAATCTTATCAAGTTTTTTCCTATGAAGGAGTTGAATCTTTATCAACTTAACAACAATTTTAAACTAAAAAATTTATCTATACTACTTTATAATGCTTATTTGGTCAAGGGTATTTTAGTCATGCAAAATTTTAATTTAAGACGCGTACAACTAAATAAGCCATGTGTACAAGTTCATAAATCATAAACTGGATGAGTTTGCTTCGATCTATCCCACATTGATTCTTAGATAAATTCTGAAGCTCCTCCTCTATAAAATGAGATAAATGAGACCTTATCCACCAAAATCTCATACCATTGGTTTGTGAAATAATAAGGATTGGTTCATTTCACATGAATGTAGGATGAAAATATTATCAAGTTTTTTTTCCTTATAAATGAGACTACATCCATCAAAATCTCAAACCTACCCATTGGTTTGTTAAATGATAAGAATTGATTCATCCACTTTCAATGTAGGATGAAAATATTCTCAAGTCTTTTCCTATAAATTAGACTACATCCACCAAAATCTCTAACTACCCATTGGTTTGTGAAATAATAAGGATTGGTTCATCCCACATTGAATGTAGGATGAAAACCTTATCACCATATTGCCACCAAATATGTTGTGACAAAAAAACTCTCATGGTGATAATTCATAATCCGCAAGCTATAATAATCACGCAAGCTTTATTTCATAATAACTCAAGCTATATTGATAATCACACAAGATATATTTAATAATCACGCAATATTTTTCATGATTTTTGTGGTGGCAAATAGGTTTTTGCCACCGGATTTTTGGTAGCAAAATGGTGTAAAAAAGGCTTCTGTCACCATTTTGCCACCAAATATGTTGTGACAAAAACCTTCTTTTATATAGTCGATATTTTTCCGGTGATGGCAAATATGTGTCACCAGCGTTTTTGCCACCGTATTTTTGATAGCAAAATGGTATCAAAAGAGCAATTGTCACCATTTTGCCACCAAATATGCTTGTAGTATTTATATTTTATAATCACGCAAACTATATTATAATCACACAACCTATATTTGTAATCACGCAAGATATATTTAATAATCACGCAATATTTGTCACGATTTTTGTGGTAGCAAAATGGTGTCAAAAGAGCAATTGTCACCATTTTGCCACCATATATATTGTGACAAAAACCCAGTTTGTTTTGTTGTAGTACGCAAGTTTTATTTCATAAATCACGCAAGGGTACGAGGATACATAAATGAGAATTTTTTTTTCTTTTAAAGAAAAAGTATAGCAATACTATACTCGAATTAAAGAGAATTAAATGCTCGATTTTATGGTGTATTTAAAAAAAAACTGATTTCATATAAAAAAGCCAACGTTTAAAAAAATGGGGGAAACTTAAAAATGTAAACAATGCTAGGTTATACTTATTTTACCCTTTCAGATTTTGAAATTGCTTGAGCGTGTGGATTGTCTACTTAATCGTTATGAAATCAATGTAATACGAGATAGAACACAAAGAGTAAATACAAATGACTTGTATTAACCACTCAGATGACCATGGAGTACACACAGAATATATGACCAAGAAGCTACTGAATTCTATTACAAGACAACTATATATACTAGTGAGAATCCGACTGGCCGAACTTCAGGTTCAGACACTAGTTCGGACCTGTCCGAACTCTAGGTTCGCTGGGAGTTCGGACCTCAGCAACTTTGTATGATTTGTCTTGTATACGATACTTCACATGACGATCAGGAACCATGTATCAACAAACTCCCCCTCGGCATGTGCAGTATCACCCCCTCTATTAAAACTTGTATCTTGCATCTTCAATCAAACTCTTCCTTGATCTTGACGATGAGTTCAATCTTGAATACTTGATATTGCATCATGTATAATCTCTTTATCAACAATCTTCAGAAGACTTGAAGTTGTAAAGTTCTCTTTCCACTTAGAAACCTGCCACCATAAATAATCTTGGTGCAAAACGTCTCTTCGAGACTCCAAGATATTTTGATTTTGAAAATGATTTCGTATTCCGTGTTGATTAATCAAAAACAAAACAGAAACAAAATATTTTTGGCTTTTAGAAACTTTATATCAAAACACACCTAAAATCTTTTTGGTATTTCTGATAACAAAAGTAAATGCATTACAGAATCCGACACTATTTTTGTCTTTTGTGAGAAAGGTCACGACTTGGGATCATATTGGTCATAACATGCTGAACTAAACTTCAATTTCGAATATTTTAGAACATAAGCCATGCCAATTGTAGATATAATTTGTCCAACTTTAAACTCTGGCACAATCATACTCATAACATCTAGATATGTTAAAGTATTGAATAAATTTGCATTGACTAGTATACCCCACACTATCAGACATACTCAGATATGTTTTTGCTTATCACACTTTGTGATTTCATTTGTGATTTTAATCACATAATGATTGTAACCATGATATAGTCAACTGTGTTCCATGCAAAAAGAAATAAGAATGTTAAATCGTCTACCTTAAGGTCGATCTTTCGATACGCAGATAAGGCCCCGGATTTAACAAAATAAGAAAATAAAAGAAGTTGAAGTTGTATAACTCAACAACAATTAGGTCGGTACTCCCGTACACGCAGAGAAAGTCCTGTTGGATAATGGATGTCCAGACCCGACAACACCAAGAACCCGACCCGGTTAGACCCGTAAAGAGTTACACTGGGGGCAACGAGATAAAAATCCGCTTACTCGGCTAACCGGTAATTTACGGAAATATATATAATTAATTTAATGTTTATTCATGATTAATAAACATTTAATTAATTACAAATAATTATTCTTGAAATAATTAAATAAACGGAGAAAAACATTTTGATTAATGTTTTATGGTGAAATAAATAATTAGTTATTTATGTTTCTCGTAGTTTGCGACTTGAGAAATTAATAAAGTTTTTTTATTAATTAATCGCAAACTAAAAGGGGTTTAATTGTAATATTCAATTACTTGGAGAAGGGTTAATGGACTGGATCCTCATGGGCTTAGGTTTTCCATAAAGCCCAGGATCCATCCATTCTATATAGAGAGCTAGGGGAGGAGATTTGGTTACTCATTCCTCAACACCCTCTCCCCCTCTCTCTGCACCACTTTTAGTGCCGCCGCCTCGCTTCTCCCTCGTCCCCTCCCTTCACACAAACCAACCTCCTCTAGAGCTTGGTCGTCTTGCTTCCTTGGTGGAACCCTAGAAGACAGTGTTAGACGAGAAGCAACCGGACGATCCCTTTCGAGTAATTGATCAAGGTAAGACAATCACCATCGTCCCATGATTTACCATAGGCGACGCCAACCCCTTTCATAGGGCCGTCGCCGCCATCAAACCCTAGGTCGCCGTCGCGACCTAGCGTAGCTCCGTTTCACTACGACGCGTTTCCATCACCACTCATCGGTACAATCGTCTTCGTCACGATTTTACGAGTGCGAGCCCTCGTCGTAATAATCGTGGTAATCGCCCGGCTAAACCCTAGCCGCCGTCACCGTCTCGATTCGATTGGTGCTCGCTTGTCGCCACCATAAACGGAATCGTTTCTATTCTCAACGAATCCGTTTGAGACGGTGTATGAGATTTGCAAACAATTTAATCTGCCGGTTCGAATTATTTTTCTGTGAAATCCTAGCATCATCTTGTTGACCCTCGGTGTCTCTAACGTTTGTTAGAACACCGCGAAGGTATATCTAAACTCCGGTTTTAGTTTAGATATTTCGATTAATGTAATCGTTAGTGTTTTCGCGTTAACCGATTTAACGCGAAATGGTGTTTGCGTGATCTTTTTTGGTGATCATGATCCTGTTGATATGATTTCGACACCAACGGTTTACGCGTCTAAAATTTAGTAAAATTTATTTTTCCGCTGCATAAACGGATTACCGGTTTAATCCATTTTAACTCTTAATTTACTAAACCCGGTCGGTAATGTTTTAATTAACGGTCAAGTTTTTTTTTTAACGTCACCGGGCACCCGTATACCACTGTCCGAAACCCAAGAGTGGTATGAGAGCCTAGATCACCACACGCAAACCCTAACCGATCGATTTTAAACCGGTGGTTCTCGCGAACTGGGGTTAAAACCCGAAAGTCGCGAAAGTTAAACGAATTGCTTTTTCCACATGTTTGGTCGATTTAATTCCACCAAATATTTCAATTCGTTAATTGATTGTTTAAACGCGCGTATTCGGCTAGACCCATATTTTGGTTATGATTGCTTGTCGTGTCTTGTTTTGGCCCTTTTTTGGCCCACTAGTATTTTGGTTTTGGATTGGCCCACTTGTTTATGGGTTTAAAAGTTGTATTTTAAATAGATTAGTTTTATTCTATTTTTCTCGTAAATGCTCACCTTCGCCCTAGACGAACGTGACGAGCATTGATGCGACTATCCCGTCGTGGCAAGTGTTTTTATCTAAAGACACTTCCCAGTATGGCGTGTATCCATAACCGGAAGACCGACGAATTCCAATCCATCAAGGAGAGCTTATGAAGCCAGTGGGAGCGTTAGTATCAACCGGATGACCTTTCCATACTCATCCTTGTGGTTGATTTTACTTTTGTCCCAGACCTTCTTCGACATTGTCATTAGGCTCTGACAATGTCGAAACCTCTCAAGCTGAATATGTGTTTGTTTGCATGAGCGTTTTGGTTGCTTGTCTTAAATTGTTTAACGCGCCAACTAAAACTCCAAACTAAGTTTTAAATGGTTAAATCTGTTTTACAATCAATTAGTTCGAGTCCTAATATTTACTAAGACTTGATATTTCATAACCAATTTTATTCGACTATGAACTCGAATTTTTCGATCTTTAAATATCAAACTTTTAATAATTAATTGGTTATTTCCTCGCGACGCGTAGTCTTTAATAAGGAGGTTATTAAATTGACTGTCCCGAGTGAGATAGGGTTCAGTAGCTTAGTCAAACGTTTAATTAATTAAAACACTGACTAATTAATCCTATCTGGTAAGCCGCTAAACGGATAGATTATGCCATCCTAGTCAAGTCTAACTTGGAACATATTTACCGATGCATCAGTGTTGGAGTATTTCAACACCGCACTTGGTGTTTAGGGTATCTTCCAAGGTGTGTGCATTTGAGTATTTCAACACCGTGCATGCACAGTGACCACTGAGGACATCTATCATTTTCTTTACGAGTACCTTGTGTATTGGAGTATTTCAACACCGTACATTTGGTCATTCGTAGACAAAATTGGCATGGATGACGCTAAACGTATTTCGCGAATTAATACGTGAAAGCTTCATAAACGGGAGTTGTGACTGGTTTTCACAAGAGACAATCGTTGTCCATCCGATTACTTAGTGGCCGGTGATTGCACTTAACGCTGCCTTTGTGGGTCGACTACTAATTGGGTTCCCATATTCCTATTCAAAATTTGCTTGCCGTTTTTTAATACGAATATTACATTGAAACACTAAAACAAATTGCCTGTTGTTTCAGATGGCTAATCCTCCTGCAAACAACGAGGTTTTCTAGCTCAAGTCTCTCCTTGAGAAGGAGAAACTTGATGACACCAACTTCCTCGACTGGCATCGAAATCTGAAAATTGTCCTGCAAACGGCCAACAAACAACATGTGTTGGAGGCCGAGGTGCCCGAAGCACCCGCAAATAACACTGTGGCTGCTCGCGCTGCACATGAGGCACTGAGAAAGGATGCCAACTCAGTTGCGTGCCTCATGCTGGCAACCATGTCTACCGATATTCAGAAGAGCATGGTTGACAGGACGGCGTTTCAGATGATCGGGGAACTTAAGGGCATGTTTGAAACCCAGGCCCGGCAGGAACGCTATGAAACCGTTGTCAGGCTCATCACCTGTCGAATGGTTGAAGGCAGTCCTGTCAGCGCCCATGTCCTTAAGATGAAGGGTTACATCGACCGACTTGCGAAGCTCGATTACGTCATTCCTCGGGAAATGGCGACGGATTTGATCCTCCACTCTCTTTCCAGTGCGTTCACTCCTTTCCGGATCAATTTCAATATGAACAGCCTGGTTAAGACAGTGACCGAGCTTCACGAAATGTTGAAAACCGTTGAGATTAATTTTCTTAACGGTAACAACAGCGAATGCAAGTCGAATGATGTGCACGCCATCCGATCTGGAGGTGTCATGAAACCTGAGGTTAAGAGGAAACCTAGGCAAAGGAAGAAAGGCAAGGGCGCTGCTGCTAGAGGGTCTAGTGGCACCGGAAAAGGCAAGTCAAGGGCTTCGAAGGCACCGCCGCAAGATGAGCGCCAGTGCTTCGAATGCAACAAGATGGGGCACTGGAAGAGAAACTGCCCTGAATATCTTGCCAAGGTGAAGAAGTCCGATGCAGGCACTTCCGGGGGTATATATCTATTACCTCATGTTATAAACCACTTCACTTGATCCTTCAAAATATATGTTTGACATACTTTACATTTTGTAGGAACGTGAAGTCGTAGAAAGCAAGACAACCAAGAAGACATGACATCTTTGCATGATTGCAAACTTTGAATAAAGATCATGTCGGTTTTAATTCTTGGTGGTATCTTTAAACAAATTGTTTGTTTTTCCCTGGCGGGGTCCAGGATGATACTTTTTGCTTTTTGTTTTGAATATAAACATGCACTAAAGTTTCCGGTTTAAACTTTATTGATATGCATGGAATTTTCTACACTTGAAAATGTTTCACTTGGTTGGTAGATTAGATTCAAACATATATAACATGACGCTAAGCATGGTGCTATTGATTTAATGATCATGAGACTAGCCTAAATGCAAAAGAAGAACGATTGTTCTATCTAAATCCATTAAGGCCATGACGTCTCTTATTCTCATTGTACTTGTTAGAGTGGGAATAATCAACCTATCTTGATTCATGAAACCTTATGGTTTGGAATCGCGTAGCTTGAGACTTCATTCAAATCCAAATTGAACTTTTATAAAATCACTTGCTTGATTTTATCGAACAATAGGACCTTTGATGAGTTCAAACGCTAGTTTGAAAAGTTCAAGTCACCAACGCTGCTTATGTAACACAATCACCTGATTGATTATGTTATATAAATGCACTAAGTTCTGTGCATATGACCATGATGGTCATGAATAGATATATACGTTAAACACCTTAAAAGTCAAAGACTACAACTGGCTTGTACTCATATGTGTTAAAATCCTACTAAGCACCCGTTGCTTACATTATAAGGTTTTGGTTTCAAGTTTGAAAGCCAATAAACACATGACTTATGACATGCCAATAGCCGCCATTCATACCTTATACCCACGAATCATTTCCTCACCAATCATTTGCGACTCAAATTGGTTCCAAGAAGAGTCTTGCGGGAGACCAAGTTTGAGTTGTGCACGTCCTTTTTTCTGATGTATGGACATCTGAATTCCTTATTAAAAAGAAACTTGGTTTCTATAGGAATTACCGGACAGTGCACTGTGACTCTTGTAATTATTCAAGACTCATTAGACAAACATCTTTTCACAACAAGTAGTTGTTGCTAAAATGAAAACATGTTAGCATTCTGTATGACTAATAATTCCAAATGGAACTAGATGTGGATTTTACTTGTCTAAAATCTTCCATTATGGGTTGGTCATTGGATTGAGTTCACCATCCTAAATCAGACTCGATATTCTGATAGAATAATCATCAGGGCGTCTGGCACGCAAGTCTTTTCAAACACAAGATGATTGTATCTTAAATACCGTCAAACTCTGGCAGTTTGATAGCATCTTGCTATCTCATGTATGTTACATGACAATTGGATATTGGTCAATTAGATTCATACTGTGTTTATGAAACTAAATAACTTCGTTCCTGAAAACGAAGAAGGTTTGCTAAGAATTCTCTTGCAAAACCAATATCCTAACGGTTTGAAAGAAAGATGATTATAAGAATGCGTCGTCTATATAAAGCAAATGGGAGCATCACCACTAATCCTTATCGAGATAACGATTGAGTGTTGATCTCACGTTCATTGGAGTTTACCGGATTAAACTTGTAATGAAGCCTCAAAAGATCTCCCAGTTTCAAGAACATCCCACAATCGAAAACATCTCAGGAATGGCATCCTCAGAAATATACAATTTCTTGAAACAAGTCGTGTCATACTAGTTATGAAACGGGAACTATCCAACATAGGGATGTTTCATAAGTGTCACTGTAAAGAGTTACACCAATGACACAAGCTGGAAAACCAAATCATCTCAACTTGTCTTGATGATGAAATGTTCATGATGAGTACTCGAGCATACTCACCGAATAACTAGCCACCTTAAGTGAAGTTTTGAATCATGAATGTAAGGGTACATTCAAAGAAGGTTAATTTGATAATCGATTAACATGCCATTGTGATAACACAGTAATCCATGTGCATACCAAGGGCACAAGTTTTATCACGCGTTCAAATTCACTTAAGTACTTTTTGCTGTTCATGAGAAACACCAAAAACTAATGAAACAACTTAAACAGGCAAAACCAAAACACAGGCAAAGAACTTAGCACGAGAATTCACTGTTTCATGATCAAGTTTGATCAAATGCTGTTATGTATTACCTGAATTCTGAGCTACATTAATGTTCTACTTTAGTGTTGGGATGTCGAACTATAACGTTTGCACCAAATCATTCAATCTGATCTAAAGTGTTAGATGCAGATTTCGAATTCTGCAAAACGTGTTCGAATTTTATACGTTTTAAACATCCATGAATATTTAGAGAAATATTCTAAAAACCGTCTGTAGTCGATCTAATTTGTGGGAACAAAACTGATCTATGACTATTCTGACTCTGGACTCAAAGGGTTGACTCTCCAGACTCACAGACCTCATTAGAGAATGACGTTGTGACGTAACTCGTATCAAATTGTCTTCATGGATTTAATCATAAGACAAATTTGATTAAATGGTATACTCAATAGTGTCCTTTGACCTGAGATACATATGCCACCTCCCGTTTGCCAAGGACGGTTCTTTGATTGTAGTATACGTTGTCGCGTAACTGCCAGTAAAGACTACTTTTGGGAATGGATCTGAGGTTTAGTGGGAGCTGTATGTAGTCAAGATGGGATTTCGTACTCTTGCACTAATACTGCAACAGCTAGACATCGTGGGCCCTCTCGTGAGTTCCAAGTGTTAAGTGTAAGGCCTTACCCAAACCTACTGTGTGTTTGTTTTGGATCACTTCGAACTACGACACGAGAAATAGAATGATTGAACATTAAAGAGAATGAATAAATCCATTTCTCTCGTTCAATTGATGTCTTATACAGAAGGGAACTAATGACTTTGAATTACCATAAGTCTAAGCTACAACGCGAGTTTGTAGATATGCCTTGGTTACTGACTTGAAGTGTCATAACTGGTTGGGACAACCATGTGTAGCTAGAGCACCTCTGACTGTTTCTTCAAATGTTGTCGGACTCTGTCCAAGTGGGAGATTGTTGGATAATGGATGTCCAGACCCGACAACACCAAGAACCCGACCCGGTTAGACCCGTAAAGAGTTACACTGGGGGCAACGAGATAAAAATCCGCTTACTCGGCTAACCGGTAATTTACGGAAATATATATAATTAATTTAATGTTTATTCATGATTAATAATAATTTAATTAATTACAAATAATTATTCTTGAAATAATTAAATAAACGGAGAAAAACATTTTGATTAATGTTTTATGGTGAAATAAATAATTAGTTATTTATGTTTCTCGTAGCTTGCGACTTGAGAAATTAATAAAGTTGTTTTATTAATTAATCGCAAACTAAAAGGGGTTTAATTGTAATATTCAATTACTTGGAGAAGGATTAATGGACTGGATCCTCATGGGCTTAGGTTTTCCAAAAAGCCCAGGATCCATCCATCATATATAGAGAGCTAGGGGAGGAGATTTGGTTGCTCATTCCTCCACACCCTCTCCCCCTCTCTCTACGCCACTTTTAGTGCCGCCGCCTCGCTTCTCCCTCGTCCCCTCCCTTCACACAAACCAACCTCCTCTAGAGCTTGGTCGTCTTGCTTCCTTGGTGGAACCCTAGAAGACGATGTTAGACGAGAAGCAACCGGACGATCCCTTTCGCGTGATTGATCAAGGTAAGACAATCACCATCGTCCCATGATTCACCATAGGCGACGCCAACCCCTTTCATAGGGCCGTCGCCGCCATCAAACCCTAGGTCGCCGTCGCGACCTAGCGTAGCTCCATTTCACTACGACCCGTTTCCATCACAACTCATCGGTACAATCGTCGTCGTCACGATTTTACGAGTGCGGGCCCTCGTCGTAATAATCGTGGTAATCGCCCGGCTAAACCCTAGCCGCCGTCACCGTCTCGATTCGATTGGTGCTCGCTTGTCGCCACCATAAACGGAATCGTTGCTATTCTCAACGAATCCGTTTGAGACGGTGTATGCGATTTGCAAACGATTTAATCCGCCGGTTTGGATTATTTTTCCGTGAAACCCTAGCGTCATCTTGTTGACCCTCGGTGTCTCTAACGTTTGTTAGAACACCGCAAAGGTATATCTAAACTCCGGTTTTAGTTTAGATATTTCGATTAATGTAATCGTTAGTGTTTTCGCGTTAACCGATTTAACGCGAAATGGTGTTTACGTGATCTTTTTTGGTGATCATGATCCTGTTGACATGATTTCGACACCAACGGTTTACGCGTCTAAAATTTAGTAAAATTTATTTTTTCGCTGCATAAACGGATTACCGGTTTAATCCGTTTTAACTCTTAATTTACTAAACCCGGTCGGTAATGTTTTAATTAACGGTCAAGTTTTTTTTTTAGCGTCACCGGGCACCCGTATACCACTGTCCGAAACCCAACAAGTCCAATGAGTTATACGAAACACCAAATAAAATAAAGCAGAACGTCAAATGAACAACGATCAGGTCGATCTTTCGATACGCAGAGAAAGTCCGATCGTTTGACAAAATACAGAAAAACCAAACAAGTTTAAATCTTTGCAAAATGAACACATGTATACATAGTGATTTCTCATTTTATTTTTCACATATCTTTTTCTTGATATATCTTGAGATACGCATCAAGATGTTGTCCACTAGGTCAAGCATCAGATTTAATGTATATCACGTTCGTATACTTTCTGATTTGCCGAGCCTACCTTACACATCGATCAAATGGTCTTATGACTTTTTCATCTACTTTATCCATGAGTCAGACAATGTCAGCCAATGTACCATCATTTCCTAATCATGTCGGATACAATATCTCATTTTTCAATGTTTTTGGCTTTTTGCATTTTTCAATGTTTTTGTCTTTTCCAAATTTCTCCCCCTAAAAATGACAACTCTATTTATAGATTTTCATTTTTACGATTTGAAAAACAACATACTATTTTTGAAAAACAAACTCCCCCTCAGAATGAGACGAAGGTAAAACAAAAACAAAAAATTGATCAACCAACACGAATACGTTCAGTTTAGCATTTGGAAAACAAAATTTGATTTTGAAAATCAGTTTAAGTTAGCACAGATATTTGACAATCAGTACTTTTCCAATCACCGATAGGTCTTCCTGAAACACCTGCTTGACACCAAATAAAAGATTAGTCGCTTTGGGATCGACCCGATTCAACAGTGTCGGGTCGCCCGCTGTCTTCCACATAGTCTTTGTTGGCCGTGGAAACAACTTTCAGTTTCCAAATTTGCAAACTTTTCAATTTTTTTATCAGAACCTGAATCAGATTCAACCGACGTACTTGATTTAGAGCAAGACGATTTACGAGTCGAGTTAATCTTTGGAGACCATGGTTCATAAAAAATTTGACCTTTGTTATCCACATATTTTGCAGTTTTGTGGATATATGCAGTCGTCGGACAATCAGCAGCTAGATGTCCCGGTTGACGACATACATAACAAAGTCGTTCTCTAAAAGTACTTGAAAATTGTTTTGACTTTGAAAAACCAGATGAATGTTCAGAATCAAAGTTATCAAAGAAACCATCAGAAGAATCATACCTAGGAGATGGACTCCTTGAAGATGACGATCTTCCAGAATAATAAGAAAATTCCTTCTGAGGTGTTGATTTCTTTGCAACTCTCGCTTTAGGAACCTTTGCAGCTTTCACTGGTTTCTTAGCTTGAACCGGTTCTTCCTTCACTTCATAGCCCAAACCTTTGTGTTTGTAACCTGAAACCTTTGAAGAACTCGAGGAAGAACCCGAAACTTCTCGCACCTTAGCTTCGCTAGTGAATTTGGCTTTGATATCCTTCAGCTTGTTCTTTTCAATCAAAACTTTTTCTTCTTCGTTTGCTGATGAAGAACTTGAAGCAACCTTATCAAAAACTCTTTTCATTTTCCAACAAAATTGACTTTGAAACAAATTTTGGAGCTTCACCCAAAGCCTTCTCTTTCTTTTTAGACTTAGACTTGTACTTCCTGGGTGAAATGGCAAACTTGGAATAATCATGCACTTCAGCTTTAGGATCAAGCGGAGCAGAAGTAACTTCAATTAAATCCACTGGTTGAGGAAACAAGTGAACATCCTCCTTCTTAGAACTCTCCGTACTCTGATCCTGCTTGTATAAGAAGTTTAGCAAAGTTGGTGACAAATAGCAATTCTTTACTTGCCTTTTTAACTCCAAAATTTCCAATTTCAAATCATTAATCTTTTGTTGAGCTTCAAACACCTCTTTCTGTGACTTGATGAATTCTGCATTAAGATCATCATATTCATATGTTTGTAGCTTTCTAATCTCACATTCAGCAAATAATTCTTCAAGAACATTTTCTCTCTTTTGCTTATAAATCTCATCATCCTTAGTCAATACCTCATTCTTGTCATGATAAAGAGTATTCTCATCTTGAAGCATAGAAATTTTGTTTTGAAGCTTTTCAACAGTAATAGCAGTTTTAGCAATAAGAGCAGTAGCTTCCTCATACTTTTGCTGAATTGGATAACTTTTCTCAAATAAATTCTCAAAATCTTGAGCTGCGTCTAAAGCTTCAGCTTTGGCCTTCTCACATTCCTCAGCCAATTGAGCCTTTTCCTTCAAAACATCTTCATGAACATGAACCAACTCATAATACTTCTTTTGAAAATCTTCCAACTCTTTCTTGAGCACAACAATTTCTTCAGTTGATGGTTTGGAACACTGTTCAAACCATTCAATCTCCTTGTGTAATTTTACACATGTAAGACATTTAGATTCTTCAACCTTGGAACTCTCAGCAACTTTTGGTAAACTTTCTTGTGCCAATGATTCATTTGAATAAGAATCAGAATCAGTTAACAAGCTGTCATCATCATCATGACGAGCAGTCAATGCAATGCTAAATGGAGTATGATTCTTGTTAGCTGCTGAATCTGCATTCCAGGGAAATTCATCTGGATGCCAGAATGTTTCTGTCAGATTATTAGCAAAAGTAACAGATTTCTTCTCAACTTTATTAGCTTCATTTGACGAATGAAAAACTATATGTGCATGTTGACCAGTTTTTAATTTATTATCTGCTGAACTTGGTCATTCTCGTACAAAGTGACCATAGACGGAACACATATAACATTTCACCTTCGACTTGTCCAAACCAATCTTACCCTCCTGATTCAATCTATTCTTTCCAGTTCTGTTGAGAAAGTTCTTCGTTCTTCGAACCAACATTGCATACTGCCAGTTTAGATCCATTTCTTCCAAATGATCATAATCAATTTGATCGTAATCTTCATTAGCCAATTCAGCATTACTCACAGCACCAGTGATAACACCAAAATATGAAGATACCAACGCAGACATCAAAGCATTATAATCATCAATAGTTTGAGCAGACAAAGCACTTTGAGTCGAAGAACTAGGAATTGAAACAGTACAACCAGCAGAAGAATAACTTGGAGTTTCAGATTCACCTACTAGAAAAGCTGTAGGGGGTGCAGAACTAAGAATATTAGATTTTCAGCATTCAAGGTTGAATCATTGTTACCATAATACACCGCAGGATTTTGAACTTGCTCAGGAAGTGACTTGTTCACCGTTAACTCCATATCCCTTGCTTGGATTCTTTGAATCAGATCATTAAATGACAATTTTGAATAATCTTTATCATGAGAGACCATCATCACATAATTCTCCCATTTCTGTAGGAGAGCTTCCATGATCTTGTCTTTCTTATCAGCTTCATGTTTTGTAAGATTCACCAACTTCATTTCACTCATTAAATGAGCAAACCTTGCAATCAGATTTGGAATCGATTCATTTTGATAATGTTTGAAACTATCAAATTCCTTCTTCAACACCTTTTGTCGACTTTTCTTGTATTGGTCATTACCTTCACACCTCTTTTCTAGAGCATCCCACAAACTCTTTGTTGTGTAGTTACTTGAGAATTGATGTAATAATTCTATAGGAAATGCCATCGTTAAATTACCATAGGCGCTTGATACGCTTTCTTTTGTTCACCTGAAAGCTTTTTTTGAAGTTGGTTCTCCGTCTTCACCCTTAGTATACACATATGGTTCAGAATACGACGACCACATATCAATATCATTTGCAGAAACATATGCTTCAAACCGTGTAACCCAACTATGATAATCTTCAAATTTGAGCAATTTAGGAACTTTCTGACTTGTTCCGATTTCATTATCATAGTTTATCATCAATTGCATCGTAGCCTGAACTGAATTCTGAATAGCCGCGAACGCTTGAAAATTGGACATTTCAAAAAAGTTGGTTACTGTTCGCACCATACCTGCGCCGAACTAGCTCCGAACTGCCGCCGAACTGACTCCGAACCTAGTCCCAAAAAAAAATATGCCGAACATCCTCCGAACCTAATCTTCGGAAGAACAAACAGAAACAAAACCGATCTCTCACCGAATTATGCCCGAACGTTGACCGAACTCTCTCCGAACGCTCACCGAACAAGAACTGCGGCCGAACTCCGTCCAAACCTCAAGTTCGGAGCGGTTATGCCGAACTTGTCCGAACCTCAGACGAGACCAAGCTCACTCGACACCATTTTCTCGATTTTCAGTATTTTTTACTAGAATTTTCGACCGAACTAAAAAATGCAACTCATTTTCACAAAAACGAGAATTTTTTGTCAAAACTTCGAAAAATAGAGATTTCCGACCAGTAGAACAAACCAAATGCTCTGATATCACTTGAAATTGCTTGAGCGTGTGGATCGTCTACTTAATCGTTATGAATCAAGGTAATACAAGATAGAACACAAAGAGTAAATACAAATGACTTGTATTAACCACTCAGATGACCATAGAGTACACAGAGAATATATGACCAAGAAGCTACTGAATTCTATTACAAGACAACTATATATACTAGTGAGAATCCGACTGGCCGAACTTCAGGTTCGGACAGTAGTTCGGACCTGTCCGAACTCTTGGTTCGCTGGGAGTTCGGACCTCAGCAACTTTGTATGATTTGTCTTGTATTCGATACTTCACATGACGATCAAGAACCATGTATCAACAGATTTTCTCACGCGTAAGTTTTTACGTACCCACCTGGATTAGAAATAAGTTGATCTGCACCATTCATTTCACATATTAATGGCTCAAATGCCTTCGCACACTTCACATGATTTTGATCCTTTGTATTTGAACTTTCACCCTACTTTATAATTTATATTTGGTCAAGGGTATTTTAGTCATGCAAAATTTTTTAATTTTAAGACGCGTGTAAATAAATAAGCCGTGTGTACAAATTCATAAAGCGTAAACTAGATGAGTTTGCTTCGATCTATCCCACATTGATTCTTAGATAAATTCTGAAGCTCCTCCTTCTCTATAAAATGAGATAAATGAGACCTTATCCACCAAAATCTCAAACCTACCCATTGGTTTGTGAAATGATAAGGATTGGTTCATCCTACATTGAATGTAGGATGAAAATCTTATAAAGTATTTTCCTATAAATGAGACTACATCCACCAAAATCTCAAACCTACCATTGATTTGTGAAATGATAAGGATTGGTTCATCCCACATTGAATGTAGGATGGAAATCTTATCAGGTCTTTTCCTATGAAGGGGTTGAGTCTTTATCAACTTAACACTACGTCAAAAATTGGATTTAGCCATGGTTTTTTCGAAAACACCTAGCCATGGTTTAAGAAAAAACGTGGCTAAAGGTAAGAAACACTAGTTTTAGACACACATATTTTGTACCCGTGGCCAAATATATAGCCTTTGGACCCTTTTAGCCACGTATTTTTTTGTTTATGTGACAACAACAATCAGGTGCAGTGGCTTTAGCCACTGTTTTACAAAAACATGTGGCACTTATTTGTCACACTTAAAACAGAGTGGCGAAATGCACCAAACGGCCACGGAATTTCTATGATTTTTTTTCATGTGACCAAAAAGGAATGTATGGCCACACTTAAATATTGTTGTGTGACGGAAGAGTAGATTTTATTACTTAGTAAATTAAAAAAACAAAACTATATATTATGTGTGGCTAAATGTGAGTAATGACCACTGTTTTTAGTTAGTTATGTGGCTAAAAGCTAGTACATATGGCCACTGTTATTAGTTTATGTGACTAAAAAGTAGGTTGTGAGTGACAAAAATCTATTACCTATGGCCACATATATTAACCGTGACTAAATGGTAGGTTGTGAGTGACAAAAATATATTTTATGGTGATGGTAAAATATTAAACGCGTGGCGAAAAAGAGACGATTTTTTCCCTCTAAAACAACGTGCTTTTTTCGTTTACACCAATTCTGGTATCAAATGGCCGATAATCAACGCTCCCTTAATTACTGATATGTGAAGAATAATTGTATTTTTTGGTTTACGGTAACATGAGTAGAAGATCATTCAAGTCCCACAAATCTGTTATTAAAAACAACGATGAGAACATCCTGAGGAAACTCCATGCGCAGAAGATTCCTGATTGTTTTGCATACTTTATTGAGGCAACGAAATTATTCTGTGTCCTTGATATAAAATTCAATGAATTTGTATCCGAAGAAGATTAAGAAGATGAAGAAGATGAAGATGAAATTGTCCAATCTTGGGAGTATTTAAGTTCTACTAACCAGATTGAAGTGAAATACATGAAAACAAAAGAGAGGAAAATTTTCCTGTGAATAAAATTATGGGATCTTATGATATTAACTTTCTCAAAACAATTGAGTGAAATTCCGCTGATTAACAAAGATGGGAATGATTCTGGGAATGACATTCAACAAAAGGTGAAGGATACGGTGGCCGATTGGGTTCAAGATCCTGCAAACAGTGGCCGGATTGAAGAAGACATGATGATGATGATGGCGATGCAAGTTCAGGATACATATCCGAAGATTGCAGTGATCCGGATTATTAATTAATTGATGTATATGTTTATGAACAAATTAAGAACAATATTTTATATGTTTATTTTGTTATGATATTAGTAGTTAGAATTGAATATATGATGGTTATATATGTTTATTATGTTTGATTATCTTGTGATATGGCCACTTATAACATTGTTTGCATGACAAATTATGACAAATGGTCACGGTATATTAATTTTGGATGGCTAAAAGAAGACCAACAATCGACAACACTTGTAATTATTACTATTTCATTTACTTTATCTTCAAATCTCCATCTACCACGCCCCTCGAGTATCAATATATACTTATCTCTGTATCAGTTTTCATCATCATCTTCACCATACGCCTTTTCTCACAGTCTCTCCCTCTCTGTTTTTCATCCATCATCGCCGACAAAAAATGTGGAATTGGCGTCATCTGTATGTGGAAAATGGTAAGTTATCATCTTCACCACTGAAATTCAATTGAAAATTGCGTCTCAGATTTGGTAATTTTTTCTTGTTCAGGGAAAGATTGCACTCTGTATCTCCTGGGAGCAGATATTAAGTTATTGTCGAAACCATGGAGACGAGGAGTCTGTAATGGTTCATACAAATGCTTTACTGAGAGCAGATTTTAAGTTATTGTATAATTTAATAACAGTCAGCAGTAAGGGCACTTGTTCAGGTTTGCAGCACTTGTATTCTTCAGGTGCTTTTCTCCCTTTTGGCCCCATGAACCTGATTTTTCTTTAGCAGCTTCTTCTCCCTTTTGATCTAAAGAAAGTGCATGTGAGAAAGCAAAGAGGGACTTGTTCTCTCTTTTCACTTGATCAGCAGCAAGTAGCTGTTATGATGATTCACACAATCTCTCTAGTGCACCATGTGAGAAAGCAAAGAGGGATTTGTCTTCAGCCGCTTCTTCTCCCTTTTAAGTTAGTAGTTTTTAAGTTGCAATTTTATAGATCAATGTATTAATGGAATCACACCTTTTGGATTATATATGTAATTGTGTTTGTTAAAGCAACAGTTGATTTTGTTTGTTTATTTTCGACTTTTATTGACTCTGGTTTGGTCAAAGAGAGGAGACCTGCAGGCACAATCAAAACAACGAAACACTTGACTCAAAATTAAGATCCATAATATTACAGAATACATAAAGACAAAAAACCAAATATTTTTGAGATTGTAATTTGCCAAAATTCAAAAACATTAAATGATCAATTAATCGGTTTTACGTAATATCATTCCAGTACAACCAGCTCTATGGTAAACATTGTCACGTGGATCTACGGGCGACAATACATTATCGTTGTGAGGAAAAACTACTGTACTAAATTCCTCATTGGCATCGTCTTCATAAGAATCTCTGTAATGTCTGGGGACTCCGCCATCTCCTTTTCAACCTGAAATTCATAGTAGGTTCATCAGGAGAGTTCATTAGGAATAGGAAGATTATAGTTCTTCCGAAAATCAAATAAAGTTGTTTCGGACTAGTTAGGTCAGTTTTTCAGGAAAGTTGGTTCATGCGAAATTAAAACAATAAGAAATTAGTTTCAGTTCACCAGGAAGTTTATAGTTCATCCGGATGGAAAATAGAGTTATTCGGGACAACTCAGGTCAGTTGTTCTGGAAAGTTACAGTTCATCCGGAATTAAACTATAAGAAAATAGTTTCAGTTCACCAGGAAGATTATAGTTCATCTGGATAGAAAATAGAGTTATTTCGGACAACTCAGGTCAGAACTTCAGGAAAGTTATAGTTCATCCGAAATTAAAACAATAAGAAAATAGTTTCAGTTCACTAGGAAGGTTATAGTACATCCGGATAGAAAATAGAGTTGTTCCGGACAATTCAGGTCAGTTGTACAGGAAAGTTACAGTTCATCCAGAATTAAAACAATAAGAAAATAGTTTCAGTTCACCAGGAAGGTTATAGTTCATCCGGATAGAAAATAGAGTTGTTCCGGACAACTCAGGTCAGTTGTTCAGGAAAATTCTGTCGATTAATGAGCAATAGATAAATGGGGAGCGGTGAATTTTCAATTGAACTCGCTCTAATTTACCCCGCCTCTTTAGAATTTAGCGGCCCAGTTAGAATCATATTTTAATAAATTAAAATGAAAAGTAGCTTCTAACTCATGGTGCTGCTCAGGTGGTAGAAGCGCTTTTGATTAACATATCATGTTCCGTGTTCGAGTCCTTATTCCGTTACTTTTTCACCATTTATTTTGGAAATTTTAAAAACCCAAATAGGTGATGTAACTAGTAACGGCTAATTTCACTTTTCCGTTGTTATTTTAAAATTTCAAAACCTTCAACCACTCTATATAAACAAGTTAATCAATTAACCATTAAATTAGACCACCACTTTCACACACTCTTCTTTCTCCCCATCCAATTTATACTCTTCGATCAAGATGGCAGAAGAATGGACCCAGCAGGAAGAACTGGCGTTGTACCGAGCCTGGTTGGACGTAAAGTATAGGGACTATGTGTTGTCTACAAACACTCCCTTACTTAGTACGTTTCTTTTTCTTTATACCAATCATTTGATTATTTGATCATGTTATACATTTTTATATATATTAATTAATTAAGTCAGTGTTTACCGATCAATTAGGTGATCCTAACGACGAAGAAACTATTCTCTTTTGGCTGGATGTCAACATAAAGTTTCATATTGCTATGGAGCGTTTGACAACACTACGTCAAAAAGTGGCTTTGGCCACGGTTATTTTTAACGCATAGCCACTGTTTTGTAAAAAACGTGGCCAAAGGTAAGAAATACTAGTTTTAGCCACACGTATTTTGTACCCGTGGCCAAATATATAGCCTTTGGACCCTTTTAGCTACATATTTTTTTATTTATGTGACAACAACAATCAGGTGCAGTGGCTTTAGTCACTGTTTTACAAAAACATGTGGCCCTTATTTGTCACGCTTAATAAAGAGTGGCGAAATACACCAAACGGCCACGGAATTTTTATGATTTTTAATTCGTGTGAGCAAAAAGGAATGTATGGCCACGTTTAAATAATGATGTGTGATAGAAGAATACATTTTATTACTTAGTAAATTAAAAAACAAAAAT
>JBCNJP010000008.1:42590673-42607281 GCA_039602395.1 Deinandra increscens subsp. villosa | reverse complement strand
GAGCGCCAACAGAAATCCGACAATTTTTAGGACTTGCCGGATATTATCGAAGGTTTATTAAAGGTTTCTCTCAACTGGCTCAACCCTTAACGGCCTTAACGCACAAAGGAGTGCAATACAGATGGGGTGAGAAGGAAGAGCGCGCGATGGACGAGGCTCACAAGTCAAGATACTCGGTGCACCCTGGATCGGATAAAATGTATCAGGACTTGAAGAATCTTTATTGGTGGCCGAATATGAAAGCCGACATTGCTCGATATGTGGCTAAGTGTGAATACTTGATTATGTGAAAATTGCCTGAATTGGGTAGTCAGCGAAACTACCGAGTGAAATTACAGATTCGCCCGGTAGCAGGCTAGACTGATCAATGTACCCGAGATCAGAGCCAGTTTCGCCAGCCAGCGAAACTGCCAGCGAAACTAGCCTCTGATATAAATAAACTTAATGAACCCTAGTAGCCTCATTTGCCTCATTTCACAACCAACACACACACACACTTCTCTGGAACCTGGTCAGCCGAGAATACCATCAAGAGACCAAGATCTCAGCCTCTAGACCATCATCTCATCTCATCTATCGATTCTAGAATCAACCGTGAGTCCCAAAAACTATGCTTTATGTGTTTTCTATATGTTTTCTTCTTAAAGCATGCTCAAACCTTCATGATATTGCTTGATCTTCTGTATATATGCTTTAGGATGCTAGATCTGTAATAAAGTTGATAACTTTACGTGTGAAATCCATCCATGATTAGAGATTTGTGCAAAATAGGTCATTTTAGGGTTTTGAACCTATTTTAGAGATTTGATGATCAAAATGCATGTTAAACTTGTTAAAGTTGCTTGATTTATGTTAGTAAATGCCTATGGATACTAGATAATGAATTGCATGTATGATCAGAAGCTGTTAGGTTGATTTTTAGGCAAATCCGTATGTTTTTCGCGACCAGCGAAACTGTTGTTCTCTGGGCGAAACTAAGTAGCGAAATTGCATCTCCTTCCAGCGACACTGACCAGCGAAACTATAGTGTCGCCGGGAACCTGACCAGACCAGCTCGAGCGAAACTGTCGAGCGAAATACCTGAACGAAAGTTCAAACCAGTTTCTCTGCGAAACTAGGCTAGCGAAACTGCGTCAGCAGTTTCGGGCGAAACTAGCCTAGCGAAACTGTGTCACCGGGCATTGCCTAGCGAAAGTGCTGCCCGTGCACCTAGCGAAACTGCCTAGCGAAACTATGCTAGCGAAACTAAGGCTTGACCTAAAAACCAAACTTGTGAAATTTGCTTAAGTGTTATGCCATGACTTACATGATTATGCCATGATGAAACATGCTTGATATCTGATTAATATGAATCCTTGTTTATGATCAACCATTGGTGTCGTGTGTCGGTATGTCGAGTCATAGTTGCAACGTGCTATGTTATGGACCATAGTGACGTTAAGTATAGATTAGACACGAAACTAATACTTAAGACCTAAACGTGTTCTAGGTCTTCGTTAAACAACAATATTTGGATTTACTTGAAGTGTAGCATTGCAACCAAATGTGAGTGTCACTAACCCGCTTACCGTGAGTCCGATGGGCCACACAGAATAACTTAACGAAAACAATGCTGACAAACTCGAGAGTGCTAGGCACCTCACTGATAAACTTGAGAACACGGGATGCTCGGCACCCACTTGATGAACTGAAGTGTTTTATGGGAACACTTGTGAATTCTGATCAAACTGCTTTTGAAACAAAACTGAAAACATTTTAATATGGCTAGTGTAGGTTAAAGTCTAAACCATATGATATCACATGTTTTCTAAGGATGCCTTATAACTTAAAAGTCCTCAACTTAATTGTGCCATTAATTTGTGAAAGCGAGGGGATGTTGGGTAGATCTACTGGAGTTTGACAAACTCCGCCCCGTGGCACGGGGAGTGCACGGAGGTACAATATCAGCCTATTTGACCGTGGTCCCAAGAGGACACGGGGGAGGCAGAAAACGCGATGACTTGGTCCGCACCGTACGGGATGGCTCGGCCCCCACAAAATAAGTCAGCTTTGGTACAAACTTCCTTAGAGCATGGAACAACGGATTAGCTACCCGCGATATCGGTTGAGTCCTTTAACTTTACGGAACTAGTACATACCCGATGACGTGGTCACGGACAAACCATTTATAAACTGAGAATTAAATACAAGCATTGCTTTTCACAAATAACCATTTTGTAAGTATATCTTGACATGAATTATGATTATTGAGACCGGGCCAATGCATGACAAGCCCACTGTGAACTCACCAACCGTTAGGTTGACACTTGCGTGGTTTAAACTTTTGCAGATCGCTAAGGAGTATCCGGAGCGGGTTGGCATGGCACGTGAAGACCTTTGTTTCGATTTAAACTAAATTGGGAATTTAAAACAATGTTTATGTAAAGCACGTGGTTAGTGCTAAGACAATATTTTATTCCGCTGCGTTGTGTTTGAAACTTTGACTTATAATTTGTGTTTGAACTAACCCTGATTCGTTTAGTATTTGTAACTATGGTTGTGGATCCTGGTCTAGTCGCGCCCCTTAACGGTATAAACTCCGTTAGTGGTATTTTGGGGGTGTGACAGTTCTAAACCAAAAGATGGGTTTCCATTTTCCAAAATAGAAATCTGGAAAACGAAAACGGAAAATGAAAAAAAAAATGTTTTCCAATTTTAGTTTAAAAGTTAGAAAACGCCGTTTTCTGTTTTCCTGTAATTTTTTCTGGAAAACTAAAATTTAACGCATTTTCTATTTTTTCATGTTTGCTTAGAAAACAGAAATGGAAAACATGGTGTGTTTTCCACAACCAAACGCACCCTAAAAGTTTCATACTCTCAAGATAGCTTATTACTTTGCTTCTATTCATCATTCACGTTCATGATTGGGATTCCATCTATATATTCCATTAGCAAAAGCTTCATACTCAGATTGCAAAGTAAACTTACTGATTATCTATCAATTCCTGTTGAGGGACCCTATTTTTGTAATATAAGATCAGCTGGAGCCAGGCTTAAAACCAGTTTTTTTTTTTTTTTTTTTTTTGTGCAGCTGTTTTTCGTTTCCATTTCCAATTTTCTCAGTTTCGATGACTAGGTATCAACAATTGCAGGTCACATGTAATGCTTTTTTCTCTGTTTTCTTTATGAGCTTTTAGAGTTTGGATGAGTGGTTCATTTCTTTTATTTATGTTTGATTTTTGCATTGAAACGTGGCTGCATTTTTACACATGAGCATTGAGAGAGAGAGGTTAGGAGGTCAGAGGATGAGGAAGAAGATGGCGGTTAAAAGGAACCTAAAGAGATGATTGAGAAGAACCCTTGAATGACGATGGATTAGCAACGATTTATATTGTTGCATTATTATTACAAAATACTTTTGTTTTAAGGGACTTCTTAAGAATCCAATTAACTTGACATGGACCACTAATATGGCTTAATTTTATTTTAGCCATCCTCTTTTCTTTTGTCTATATTCTGTATGACAACATGTGAGTTATTTGAATTATAATATGTCATATATTAATTGGTTATGAAGTTCTAATTAATGATTGAAATGAGTACTCTTTTACCTTTGTTTAGTTCACTCATAATTTTTTGTTATGTATGTTTTCAGGTCATTGCGTCTATGAATAAGGACGGAGATGCTAATATTCCAAGTTATCCCAATCTTCAGTCAAAATTATTCTGCATCCTTCATAAAATCAGATTTGCATGGATGCCCATATATTTTTTAAACTGTTTTATTGTTATCAGATTTGCATGTATGTCCCATTTCTTTTAGATCTCATAAAATTTTAAGAATCCAATTAACTTGGCATGGACATGGAGCACTATTATGGCTTAATATTTATTTTAGACATCCTCATTATTATTAAGTTTCTATTTTCTATGTGGTTCAGGTGTTTTGGATGAAATAGAGACAACCAATACAAGGTCATATTATCTTGCTTCTTCGTTCGGATGTAATATTTTATTATTTGGGACTCTAATTCAGTGTCATATTATTAGAGAGCCAAAAATTTGTTCAGTGATAGAGGTTTAGTTACAAATGACCCATTATACCTGAAAAGGTTGTTTTTAAGACATTCTATTTGTGGAGTAGCATTTAAGAAGTTTTTTGCACTCTCAGTGGATGAAAGAAGCCATATATACTGCAAGCAAGGTTTTTATATACTTATGGTTAATGATGTGGTGGATTAAATGTAAGTAGATTGGCATTTACCAATATTGTAGAAGATATGGACGGATGTGCACTTATAAAACAGTCTCATATTGATGGAAAATCACCTATTAGTGTTCCATTAACGTTTTCACTTTGTGTTCCTCCAATTCACATGGGAGACTCAGGTGGGTCTAATATTTCAGGATAATAAGTTGCAAGTTTCCTGTTAATTTAAGAGGTTATATTATGACATTGATGAATTTCGATGTTCAACCTACAGCTTATGGTGTTTTCTTTGTCGTGTAGAACGAGGGAAGTCGGGAAACACGGTTACTGCGAAATTGAAGTTAGGGTTACCCGTACCCAAAACGTTCTAGGTAAGCTTTTAATCGCGGTTATTTGAATGCAATGATACATTCTTGCAATAAATCTTCTAGAATTTGTGATTCTGTAATTTGTTTCTATTGCAATCGTAAGTAAAATTTCATTCTGCATATGTACTAGAAGACGGAACATTAATCTGATGTCTATGGATATGGGACATCATTTGTCCCATGATTTTAGTTATACATTAAATGGAAATTCTGTGAGGAAGGATTTTAGTTATACATTGGTAGTGACTTTTATCTCTATTTCTACTTTTGAGACATGAGGTTCAGAACTCTGTATAAAATTGGTTGTCATTAGAATGGAACCTTCAACACTTTTGTTGATGATTATCGAATTGTAGCCATTTCTTTATGGTGGTTACTATGTTAGTGTATTTGTTTCGGTATTTCTTATTGAAAATGCTAGCAGTTAACCTTTACCTAACATTGAGGTTATTACACATTGAATATCATCGCATGACGATACGTGCTTTTAGCGGCAACACGTTAATAGCAAAATTTGTATCATACATTTTCCAATGCCCTAGCGGCTAGCACCAGTGAATTTTGTAGATAAAGCACAAAGTTTGAAACAAAAAAAAACATATCAAGGCATTTTTAAGTTAGTTTTAGTTTAACTTTAACCTAAAATGTGGAGTTTTTACTTTGTATAATAATTTATTTATTTATTAGCATATTTAATAAAGTTTAGGTAATGTATTGGTTTAGTTACTAGCATAGTAATCCGTGTATTTATACGAGATGGAAGTAAAAATTAAATTAAATTGCTTGTAATTGAGGAGTTTGACTTTTTAGTAAGTAAATATTAGAACAAATGGACTTTTGCTTAAAGTTCTTTAAGGTGCTTGTGATGTTTCATGGAGATATCTTAGAAGAGAAAATTATGATTCATTGTATTACAAATATCTTAGAAGAGAAGATTATGATTCATTGTATTACGTTATGTTGCCCTATATCAGTCACCATAAGAAAAATGCTTATTAGTACGTGACGTTGGTATATATTGGCCACTACAAAAACAAGGGTTGTGGCGACACATGTCGCCGCTATGGATGACCCATGTCGCCGCTAAAGGTAATAGTGGCAACTATTACCCACACGTAGTCGTAATATTAAAATGTCGCTGCTAATAGGTCGTCGCCTATATTATGTTCCAGTATTCGCACCCATATAGTTGGGCTTGAAATGTTGGATTTTAAAACAAACCTGCAATTTGTTCCTATAAAAAATATACAAACATAACGGGTCATTTTACAAACATGCAAATACTAACATCATATTGACTTACTAACATTTACGAAACTAATACCATACTTATACAAACATACAAGTTTCAGCTCAAACATGTCATTTTACATACATACATCTAGATGCATACAAGTTTTGGTTCAAACTACCAACATTTAACAAATACTAACATCATAGCTGCTTACAAACTTTACATATCTACTATACATATACAAACATACAAGTTGCAGGTCAATCTGGTCATTTTACATACATATATCTACTAACATTTACCAAACTAATACCAAAGTTGGATAGTGTTACCTCTGTGAATTGTTGTATTGGCGTCGGTTGCAACTGCTTATTAAAATATGCCTTAAACGTAATCCCTCGGATCCATCCACGTCGAGGCTTCACCACCTTTTCAAACACGAGGACTTAAAAAGAAGTCACTTGGGAAGACCTCCCTTTAAAAGTAGGTTGAGTTTGAGAAGCAATCTCCTCCTCTACTTTACGTTGTATTTTATGATGATTTATATATATATATATATATATATATATATATATATATATATAGGGAGATGATCGTTTGAGAACCAATTGGTTTGAGAACTTTTGAGAAGCATTGTAGGCCACTAGTTTATATATATGAACCCCCCCCCCCCCCCCCCCGAATTATAGTGGTCCTCACCTGAAATTAATGGTTGAGATATGGTTCTCAAAATATAAAAAGTTCACATTTGAACCTAACCCTATATATAAATATATATATATATATATATATATATATATATATATATATATATAATACTTTAATATGTATATTAGAGAGAGAGTGTTGAAAGTTGAAAAATTAAGAAATGTATAAGTTTTAATGCATCGTGTACAACACACCAATGCGTCATTTGTTTAATCTCGCCAGTTCATGTAAAAGGAAAACGGGTAAAACCCGGTTTGGACGGTTTACAAGCACTATGTGCCCGTGATCTTTTACATGGACGTCTAATTTCGGTAGGATTTTAGACCCCTTTCTCCCATTTCTTTACGCAAACGACCGCTCTTTCCCTTATACTTCACCTTTTCTCTCATTCAAACCTCAATCAGAGGAAAGCCAGACACAAGACAACCCTATTGGATCTTGAGAAAGCTAGAATCGTCCTTTTTTGATTCAGACGTAAAGTTTGAAATGCAAGGGCCAAATAATGAACTTGTTTCAGTGGATCTCCGTGCACCTTCTGGTTGAATCTTTTTATTATGTAAAATTGACTTTGGTTTTATGAATACGAAAATGTTAGGTTTTATAACTAATTGTTAGAATATAAAATTTCAAACAGGCCATTAGCATAATAGTTAATGATTATTTAAGATTGGTGTTTTTTTTATTGTTGCATGACACATGGAAATAGTTACTAACTGAATTTACACAAAGGTAACATACTCTATTTTTAATGAATACATATATATCTAAATCTTATAAATTTAAAATTGACCAATATAATCCATAAAATAGAGATGAAATGGTGTAAAATTAATTAGTGCCTTGTTTTCCTTTTCTTTTATGTAGTGATGTTTTGTATTTTAATAATATATAAATTTATATTGAATTTAAGATGCTCTCGAATTATAACAGATTGTCTAAGCACACAATGGAATGTTTATTAAAATTATGTGTATACTTTTTTAATCTTTTATTATGATTTTTTGAATTTTGTTTTGCCGGTGTATAAGATGTTTACTCACATTCAGGAGGTGCATTTCTGGATTCAGATTATAGAGTTCAATCGATGCCGAGTGATGGTATTAGGAGTGTCTTCATTGTGGAAGATGCTACTGATATGGAATGACCAAGGCTGGTGAGTAACTACAAAAACTCCCATAATTTGCTAAACTTTCATGAGAACCATGTTGGGGTTGGTTGGAGGTGATGATGTTTTTTTAGCTTTCTTTGTTTTTTATAGCTAAATTGGTGTTGTCTGAAGATGATGTTGTATGTTTAACTTTCTTTCTTTTCTGGGTGAAGCCGAGCATGTTGACAGGTCTGAGTGGCTTAAACTGATCTAAAACTTGTCTAAAACTTATTACTTAAAGTACTACTGATTTGAACTTAGATATAAGAAAATTATTATAATATGAATTTATGCATTTTTTATAGTTTGTTTGCTTATTGATTGAATGTTTACACGTTGTGTATCTAATTCTAACCATATGCAATGTTGGAATTCAGTTTAGATTTTAAGTATATAAAATGCCTGATTGATATACAGAGCTAGAGGCTCATAGACTTTCAAGGGGAATTCATGAGAAATAACTTGCTTATGCTTCTTTTACATTGCAATTTTGATAATGTGTTTTTTGTGGGCTGATAAGTTATGGTTTTGGATACTATTACCAGGGATGAATGATCAAATAGTGAGCTAGATACAATGTAAGTGTCAACAAAAGTTTATTTTTATTTAATAAATTATCAAAAAAATCAAGATACATTTTTTCCTGTTGAGGTAGGTATTCCAGGTAGACAACCAACAATATATTTTTGCTTGTTTATTGTCGGTTGTAAGGAATATTGTGCTTGGAAGATTTCCGGCTGAAATGCCAATTTTACTATGTTCCGGCTGAAGTTGAAGTTGAAGCGGAATTCTCACTCCAAGCGGAACTGGCAGTTCAAGCGGAAAGAAGCAGTTTTGTCCTTTAGCGAATATTCCGGGTGAACTCGATTATCCACCAGATAATGAGTTCAACCGGACTTTTCCTGAGATGTCTTTTCAGCAAGTCCAATCCTGCAAAAGCTTCTCGTATGCTTCTATATCTATTCCAAGCCGCTCTCCTAAAGTAGTATGGTGCTGCAAACACGCAAGATATTCCAATTGCCGATGTTTATTCTTTTGGTAGTTTGTATTTGACTTTTTAGTTTACGGTCTAGATTAGATCGTATGAGATCAATGGCTGTGATTGATCTCATCTGCACTATATATAGCTTGTTAGCTCTTAGTTTACACACAGTTGTTATCACTTGTAATAGTGTAGCTTTGAGTTAATGCAAATAGTGCCGAGTATTTGATACTTTGTTGTTACTACTATTCTGCAAATCAAGCATTTACATTATACAAGAAATCAATATTGCTTAAGTTAAGTGAAATATAACTTTAATTCCGCAGGGTTATATTTGCAAGTAAAGGCTTTGTTTAAGTTTAACTCTGAGGTAGGTATTCCAGGTAGACAACCAACAATATATTTTTGCTTGTTTATGGTCGGTCTTGCCTATTTTAAACGCCACCTGGATGCTTTGAGCAGTGAAAACCTAGATCCAGAGTGCTTTGGTCCAGATTTTCAATTTATGTTCTTCATAATTATCATCTGGTTAAAGCATGGTGTAAAGCACTTTGCATCTCATGGGTTGTAAAGCACGTCATGCCTTCAAGGTTCACTCATTTCTGTGATTCTATGGAGATTAGGTTATATAATGTATAAATTGGAGCTTCATTTAATCATATTTTCTTATTTTTGTGTATTTTGTAGTATTATAGGTATTACTTGTAGTGATATGTAACTAATATTGAAGGCATGTATTCTAACATCTATATGTCTATGTATATTGTAGTATTATAGGTATTAATTGTAGTATCATTATTCCTATACTTTTTGCTAGATTTTATATTCTACATCTATATTAAATTTTGTCATATTTTGTAGCTAATGGGATTACACTTTAGACCACTGATTCAAAACTAAATGCCACTGTGTCATATTTACCATTTATATGCAATGACTTAAATGATAATTTTTTTGTATAACAAAATGTAATTTATACACAAATATTTATTTATAACAAATTTGGAAGTTCTGTGTATTTTATTTCTAAGATTTGTAGGAGTTAATTCATTCAGTTTAGGAGAGAAAGAATCAGTGAGAGGATGAAGTTGTTACAAAAACTTGTTCCTGGATGCATCAAGCTAAAGCCAGCAGATTGAGGTTTCTTTATTTGTACTCTTTAAGATTTTGATGGTGTTTATTGATTTGGGTAAAGATTACTCGAAAAGCAGTAATGCTTGATGTGATTATCAACTATGTTCAATCACTCCAACAACAGGTGGAGGTATGTGAGCTTCTTTTCTTCTCATAAATTGCCTATTTACATGTTTAAATCAGACCACATATTATGTACATTTGTATTGAAGTCTATAAATATATAATAGCCCATTTGTTAATATGGTTTCTTTTCTCCAATAGATGCTTGAATTTTACCTCAAATTCTAATCAAGATGAGTACTTTGATGTTGACAATGACGCCACCTCTAAGAAGAAAAGTTATACTGCTATTCCTACTTCATCAATGGTGTTTAACTTTCTATCAATGATGTTGAGGTAAAGAAATAATGAAGCCTTCTTTTGAATTTTTCAAACAAAACTGTATGTCTATCACGTCTTCCTTTCTATTATTAAATGTATCTTCCTTCTGATATACTATCACTTTTAGGTGCTACTATATATAGCTCTTAATCAACTGACTTTTACATGATATATTTGGTCATGAGATTTTTTATGCTATAGTTCTTTTTTTCTTAATCAACTTACCTCTTCAAGTGTTGGGGCATAGACCTTCAAGTAAGGCACTAAGCCCAAAGCTTTTATTTTGTTGATATGACTCAGGGTAGATTAAGTATATATGTTTTTATTTCAATAGTTTATGCAAATTTTAATTTTATGTAATTAAGATGTTGATTTAGTTATATGATAAATGATATGCTAATTAACATTTCTTATTATTTAGCCTACTGGACGGGTGCTGGAACTACTTTTGATACTTGAAGAGGTTAGCCTACAGACGCATATTGGGGTCAAATTCATGGACTTTACATATATCGAGGGTTATAAGTACTGGTGATTATATCCATCTTTATTAATAATTAAATGTTTTTTTTAATCTTCAGCCTAGCTGCATTTGTGAAGCATTCTGGAAGAGAAACATCAAGGAAGTGAAAAAATTAATATTAGAGGCTAGAAAATGGGCTGACTTGGGTAACGGGTCAAAGATACCAGAAGAAGGGAAGGAGGCTAGGAATCTATGGTGATGACTTGACGGTTCACACGGACACAAGCACTATGGTATCTGTATATTAATACGACCATCGTGAACTTGATATTGATAGTCCACGAGCTCGGTTGGTATCAAGTGCGTGTCTTGAAGTTGAGTTGCAACTACATAGTGTGCTAATGATAGGTGGTTGGGACTTGCCCTTTGTGGCTAATGAAAACTTAAATTGCGTTTGTATACCTTTGCTGTCTAAAGCAGCTTCACCAAGTTTGTGTTGGAATCATTACAACAATTAGAATGAAGTGAAGATGAACAGTTTTTTAAGGTTATATTTAATGTTAATATGTTGATGTAGGAAAATAGTTATATAAATATTATGAAACTTTATGATCCTAAATGTAGAATTATAAGTACATTAACAATTACAATCACAGATTCAATTCTATCGTAAAATTAGTTCTTGACATAGAAAAAAGCTTATATTTAGATACCAAAATTTAAATCCAACGTAATTTAAAAACAGTGTGGCCGAGCGTAATGGTTGGTCTCTTAATGACATAGGACATACATTGTAGCATGTCGAAAGTCATATGGTATGTTAGATGTTGTGGGTTTGTGATTTTAGTTTAATAATTGCCATTTAAGAGAAAATGAGGATATTACCATCTATAATTATAAAGTGAACATGTTCTACTAATATGGTTGGATTTTTATAATGACAGGATAGAGGAGACAACAGATTACTGGAAATGTAAAACACAATCGACAGGTGTCATCAGATCATATAAGATTGTAGTTTGTCGTCGTCGCATTGCGCGAGTTGCACCTTACGTCATGAGTCTTGTAAATTGTCGCCAGCGGCGTTTAAAGAAACGAATATCGCGTTGTAAATTGTCGTCATCACTGAACATGCGAACAGAAGACGAATAACGCGCTAGAAATTATCGCCGTTGCAACACGCGGGCACCATGCTAGTATATATATATATAGGGTTAGGATCCTGCGAAAACACATTTTTTTGTGAAAACTGCGAAAACATATATTAAAACTCACGTAACTTTTTCATACGTTAACGATTTTTCATAAAATTTGCGCCAAAAGTCTTAGAATTACGTTATCTTTAAATCTGGAGCAAAATATTAAAAAAAACTGAACGTTTTTTTTTTCTGCTGTGATGCACATGTGCATCATATAATTAAAAAAATTTATAAAATGTTATTTTTTTCTTTAAATCTAAAGACAACACAACTATAAGATTTAGGGTGCAATTTCTTTTTAAACCTATTAATGTATATCACATGTATGAGCGTTTTTTTTGGTATGATGCACATGTGCATCATTCAACAAAAACGTAAAAAATTGATGAAAATATATGACATATGGTGCGACTAAGAAAAATAAAATATTAACTCATACTAAAAGTATAAGTTTTTTTTTGTGATGAACATGTGCACCACACAAAAAAATTAAAAAAAAAATAAAAAAACCGTTAAGTTTTTTAAAACATTTATAGGATTAAAGATAACATAATTTTAAGACTTTTGGTGCAAATTTTTTTAAAAAATATTAACGTATGAAAAAATTATGTAGGTTTTAAGATTTGTTTACACAGTTCTCACATAAAAATAATGTTTTCGCAGGATCCTTCCCATATATATAGTGAAAAGTTCATTGTAGACACCTCCATAAGTGTAGACAGGTAGACACCCTATTTCACATGTGAAATTTTCTGAACAATGAGAAAAAGGAAAAAGAAGAAAAAAGAAATTAATCATAACCATTAGATCAAGAGATCTAATGGTGAAAAAAGGTGTCTACCTGTCTACACTTATGGGGGTGTCTACAATGAACTTTTCACTATATATATATATATATATATATATATATATATATATATATAGGGTTAGGTTCAAATGAGAACTTTTTTCTTTGAGAACTTTTGAGAACCATTCTGAGCCACTAATTTTCAGGGGGGGGGGGGGAGCATTCAAATTCATAGGGGGGATTTCCTTATATATAACTTGTGGCTTAGAATGGTTCTCAAAAGTTCTCAAACCCAATTGGTTCTCAAATGATCCTCTCCCTATATATATATATATATATATATATATATATATATATATAGGGTTAGGTTCAAATGAGAACTTTTTGTTTTGAGAACTAAATCTCAACCACACATTAAAGGGGGGGACCACTATAATTCATGGGAGGGGGGATACATGTAAATAAACTTGTGGCTCAAACTAGTTCTTTTTAGTTCTCAAATCAAATTGGTTCTCAAATGATCCTCTCCCATATATATATATATATATATATATATATATATATATATATATATATATATATATATATATATATATGAGATTGAATTAAAAATAGCTTAAGTTAAAAGCAATAACCAAATAACTAAATCTTATTGGCTAGATAAAAAAGCATGTGCCATGGATGAGTGTCATGTGGCGCTACCTTATATCTTTATTTAGTAGTTAAGGGTATACTTGGTATTTTACCCAAAAAAAAAGTACCCCCTCATTTTTAAAACGGCTATAAGTTTTTTATCTAATGTCGATTTTCATAAAAATTATGCCATTGAACTCGTCGCATTTTTATCTTTAATTCAAATGTGGTCCCGATTTTTTCAAACGTCTATATTAACATCAATGCTATAAAAAAAGACACAAGTGCCACCCAAAAAAGGCACCAGTGCTATTGGTTTGAATTATAGCTAAAAATTTGACGAGACTAATGGTATATTTTTTTTATAAAAGAACGAAATCGGATAAAAAAGTTATAGCTATTTTAAAATAGAGGGGGTACTTTTTTGGTTGGGTTAAATGTTCAAAACACCCTCCCTGGAAAGAGAGAGATATGGACACTTGGCATGATATTGGTGGTTCAAATGGGTTATTTTGTTATTGCAATAATGAATGGTTATTATCCATTTCTTCGCCTATATATATAGGGTGAGTAGGGAGAAAGTGTTGGAACTTAAAATCCATGTGACTGACGCCATCAAATCTGTTTACCGAAGCATTCGAATGAAGAATCCATGTGAAATGATTCAGAGACACGGGTTGTGATGCTCGAGGCTTGCAGATTGGACCGAAGACCGTTTTCTGGAAAAGTCAACCGTTCGGGTCAATGGTCAACATTAAAGTCAACGGAAGATCGGTTCGAGCGAGTCAAGCTTCGGATTAATTAAATCAACTTTGATTTAATTAATATATATGTTATTTGATTTACTTGTAATTTTGTTCAGTTATGTTTTTCTGTTGTTAGTCACCCTCACTATATATATAGTGAGGGTGCCCCATTCAAAGAGAGTCTCCAAAAAGAGAAGATGGATGATACTCTTTAGTGTGTGAGATTTCCATTCTAGAGAGAGAGAGTGAGTCATGGAATTTCCATGAGAGAGTGTTCTTCATGATTTCTTGTAACTAATCATTCGGTTATATGAAATCATTCGATATGTTCTTCATCTTTCTTGTTTATGATTATTCATGATTCATCATCATCATCTTCTTCATTTGTTTTGAGATTTCGAATCCGAACTCGTTCTTGCTCAAGATCGAGATTCTCGTAGTGAAAATCGGTCCTGACAAATGGTATCAGAGCGGGTAACCGATCAGATTCCGTCTCACCGTGAATCTGGTCACTCGAATCTGATTTTGAGCTTGAATATGGTGAAGATGAGAAAAACTCACTTTTTGAGACTTTTTCATATATTTTTTTTCATTTTTGGATGATTCTGGACAGATTTGATGTTTTGGATGTTAGATCTGGGTTCATTGAGTCTCAACCATTTCGTCTGAATCTCAACCATTTCGAGCAGATCTGAAAAGCATCCGTTTCGTCTGAATCTCAACCATTTCGAGCAGATCTGAAAAACACACAGTAGTGCGTGTTCTAAGGTGTTCTTCAGGTATTTCTAGATTTTGGGGCATAGATTCGAGATTATGTTGCTCTTTTGAGTTCGTTGATGGCCACAATTGATTCAAAGTGGTATTTCGATCATCTCTGTGTCTTCAATCGCTGGTTACCACCTGTTTTTTATCCATCAGAATCGCATTTGAGTGTTTAAGTGTTCTTCAATTTTTCTGGGTTTTTCCTTGAAGATATGAAGATTGTCTAAACGATTTGGACTCGTTTGAAGATTGTCTTAACGATCTGGACTCGTTTGAAGATTGTCTAAACGATCAGGCTCTTAACGATCTGGGTTAACGATCAGGTGGTGAGCTTAACGATCAGCCTATGTCCTTAACGATCTGACCTTAAGTCTTAACGACTTGGTCTTGGTCTTAACGACCTGGTAAGCAGATCGTTCAAACCTAACGACTTGGTTTTTTTTGGGTCTTCGTTCGAGGCTTTTTCAGAGGATTCTGATCGATAAGGGTTGTAGAGCACAACATTACGAGTTCAGGGACATAAGTTTCGTTAATTTTCATTAAGTATTGACGGACTTATGTGATTTTCACGGTTTTTCCGGCGAATGGTTCTTTGCTCCGGCAAATTAGGATTTACGGGGATTCTGTGTGTTTTTTTAATAAGACGATGACGTGTCGATCGGCCAATGGTTGAGAGAGAATTTTCTCTTTCCTTTTTTGTCGGCGTCCACCTGTTTCTGATTGGAGAAAAGAAAAAGTGTGGGACCAGGCTGCTCTCAAAAGAGCCGTTACAAGCATTTACGCTGCTAGCTTGTGATTGGCTCAATAGCCTCACGCGGATTCTCCTTTCAGACCGTTGGATGACATTTATCTGGACCGTTGGATTGTAATGTGTGCTTTCTTCTGCTGCAGCCTGATTGGCCAGTCGCCACTCCCACGGATTAACGCTTCCCAGCCCTTAGATCTCATTAATTCTGACGGACAGATTAATTTTGAAGTCCAATCCTGATTGGCTGGAATTTCTTCACGTGGATTCTGGTCTTTATAGGAAAAATCTGATTGGTCAATTAATTTTCACATGGATTAAGGTTTTTATTGGGGATTTAATCACTAATAATTATTTTTCAGCATTTCCGTTAATTACGGGCTTTTTCTATCAATCTTTTAACAAGATTAACGAGATAACGTCGCGACGGAATTTCAAATTTTTTTTTATTAGTCGTGGATTTAAACCATTTTATTTATTGGGGTTCTCGTTTATTGACGTCACCGCGTACTTTAGCTATCGACCACTGACGGGTTAGCTTTATTCTCCGGTTAATTATGCAGCTTTTTCCGTTATGTCTCACGGTTTATTTTTAGCTGATGCAGAGCTGATGTCAACTAACCGGACTAACTGGAGTCTCAGTTAATTATGGAATTTATCTGTTAAATCCCTCGGAGAGCCGTTCCTTGACGAAAATTGATGGAATTTTTCAGATCGCACCGTTTTCACCGGTTTGACTCTAGAATCTTCACGGAATATTATTCCGAGCTCGTTTTTCTTCAATCAAAATTACGAATACTCCGGTTATGATTATTTTCGCTCGAGAACTCAGTTTTTCTCAGATTTGCCATTTATCTTTAATTTTCGCATCCAACCTAGTCACGCGGATTATTCACAACTGTCAGCATCCGGCTTCCGGTTTTTCGCGAGATTGTCCGATTTCAAGATTATTTATCTGGTTTCTCTAGGCAACCGATCGCGACGGTTCGACTCTCCGCATCTGATTTTTACGCTTCCGACTTGATGTTTTTGGAGAGATTTAGAGAAATAAGAGGAATTATTATGGATTTGGATATCGGGTCGATTATTCGGAGTTAGAGCATGTTCGATGTTTGATTGGTTTATCT
>JBCNJP010000008.1:42497040-42590173 GCA_039602395.1 Deinandra increscens subsp. villosa | reverse complement strand
AGATGCAACGTGAATCAACCTAACACTGATCACAGATCATTATACCGAAGATGAAACTTCGATTAGAGGAAGAACAAGATCGAAAACCCTAGAAACACTAAAATCGCCAACATAATATGAGACTTCTAACAAAATAACAAGTCATGAACATAATAGGCATAGTAAAGTTTCAGCACAGCGAGCATGAATTTTACTTTGTCGGCCCAGCGAGTATAGTTTTGGCCGTCAAATCTGTCCAACTTCATGAATTCTTGATTCATGAACCTCAGGTTTGCAGTGGGTAATTCAGAATCCATTTTTTCTGAAAAGTTTAAATCACAAAAAATAAAATCCTTAAGAATGTTGTAAATTGTTTTAATCAAAACAATTAAACATGATTTGATAGTTTATTATTTACCGAGTTGTTGGTCAAATCATTTTTGGTCCTACTCGATCAAACTGATGTAAGAAAGGTAGAATGAGAGTGTTTCATTATCGAACGAATTTAAGGACAATTCTGGAATATAAAACCAACCTGAAAGTCGCTGAATGAATGAGAGAAATGCTGCATGGAATAACTCATGTCCTTAAGGATTTTACGGCCTTGATTGCAGTAAGACTTCTCGTAAACTCCCAGGATTTAATGCAGAAATCAATTTGGGTTTCAACAGTAATGAAACCAGATTAAAACCCAAAGCTGTGAGCAAAAACATAATTTCGTTAGAGGAAGAGAGAGAGATGCGATTTTGGTGTACTATAATCTGGTTGCAGAGGCTTCATTATATAGATTCGATTGGCAACTGAATATGAGAAAAATCTGCGAGTAACCAACTCGCAGATTATGGAAACGTGGGACATCTCATCTTCCCCAAGTTTCCCCCTTTCGGTTTTTCTAGTTATAGTTAGCCAAAGAATTCGAACCTGCTGGACCCACCTAGCCAAAAATAAAAGCTCCTCAACTCCCAGCGCGAAGGGCAAAGTGCGCCTTAAACGCGCCCATTCGCTTAACTCGCGCCTCACCTCGCCTCGGCACGCGTGTGGGCTTAGCCATTTCCTCAAACCTCCACAAGTTTTAGAAATTGATAGAAAACTAAGGCTTATAAACCCACTCAAAGTTCTTCCTTCCACCAATGTGGGATAGCCTAAAACATGCCAACTTGCATTTTATAAGGTTATCACACTTATAATTTTCAACAAGGATCGAAGCAATGGGAGGTGGTATGAAAGCCGCCCAAACATTAGGAGAGGGGGGGGGGGGGGGTGAAGCCGTGGACCATACCGCCCACCCTAACATTTCAGATTTGTTTACAAATTGCTTCAATGCTTCTGGAAGCTAACAAATAAATTTATGGCTAAATAAATTAATTCTTAATATTTTCAACAACATATCCTCTAGCTCATTATTTTACTTATAAAATTTCCGGTTTCGATCCATGTTGTGTACCTTTTTTTTCCAGCGTAAGATGATAGTCTTCTCCCCATTTAGCAATGCATCCTTTTCAATCTTAAAATATTTAATTGTTAAATAATTAATATTCAATCAATTTGTTTTGTTTTTATGTTTAAAATAACATGATTTATTTTTCTCAATAAGGAAATAGCTATTTCTCATTTAAAATTAAATTTTTTATATTCCTTTTGTCTTTAACATTCCAGGGTTAAAAACATTATATTAGAACTCGGGTATATGAGATGTATGTGACTTGGGAGATAGCAACTTGATCTAGATGTTAATTTGTCAACTATCTTGTGAGTTATGTTAGTAACAAAGAAATATTCAATGTTAAAAATAATTATGGTAATTCGAATAAATCTGATTCGGTTTAGTTTCCCAATAGCAACAAGAAAAAAATTAATTAACAAAACGTAGTTTTCGAACATGTCCTTAAACCAAGAGTTCAAAACTGCAAAAAAACACATAAAATGGAAGAAGTTTTAAACATAAGTGAAAAAAAAACTTAAAAATACATATATATTATATAAATTATCTTTTATTCGGAAAATCAGATATCCGAATAAACTGAATTAATCGTTTAAAAAATTAACAATATCCTATATCAAGACCGATACACCGATACCCGAATATCTTATTCGACTATGATTAGAATTTAATCTGAAATCCGAATTTAAAATCCGGCTTGGTTTTTCGGTTTCGAATATCTTAGATTTTCGGTTTTATTCGAATTTTGTTTTTTTAATTAACACCCCTAAAAACACATTTGAGTTTCGGTCAAACTAAATCCATTTGACCAGCAAACACTTTGACATCCAAATATATGTTTTTTGCATAAAATCTTGCAAGTCTACTCATCATTAGTTTAATTGGTAACGTGCTCGCTATGGAAAGTATGTAATCCGGGGGTTGAACGTGTTGTTTCTTTGACATCCTCAAAACATGCAACACGCACATAATTAATTAGTGAATGTTAAAATTGTTTCGATGACGACTTTTAAGGCTGTTACATATATAGCCTATGTTGTTAGTTTAAAGAGTCAAATGTCAAAAAATGGTTCACATTATCGCAGCTATGTATAAGTATTGTATTTTCATGAAAAAGTCTTCATTGGTTTTCTATAAATAGAGATCGATAGCCTGCGATTTGCTATCAACACGTACAACATCAATCCACCAAAACACATAATACAAAACAAAAGTAATGGAGCCTCTCATGATCATCTTCTCCCTCATTGCTTCTTCACTCGTTTTCATCACGGCTTGTTGGGCACTAGTGAAAACCAAGAGTTCAAAAAACTTACCCCCAGGCCCGCCCAAACTCCCAATCCTCGGTAACTTACACCAGCTCAGTGGTCCAGGACCACATCGTGTTTTTAAGGCCTTGGCCAGAAAATACGGTCCCATCATGTATTTACAGCTCGGGCAGGTGCCTACGGTTGTTATATCATCAGCTCGAGTTGCCAAAGAGGTGTTAAAGACACACGACACCATCTTCGCAGACAGACCTGCTAGTGAAACATCCGACTTGTTTTTTTATAAATCTCAAAATATTGCATGGGCTCCTTATGGGAATTATTGGAGACAAATGAGGAAGATTTCATCCTTGGAACTTCTTAGTGCCCAGAGAGTCCGGTCATCCGGCTTTATTCGAGATGAAGAGCTTACGCACATGCGTAAGTCTCTTGAATCATTAGCCGGAAGACCGACTGTGCTGAGGGAACTTCTGACAAAATATGTGAATGATGTCATTAGCAGGTCTACTGTTGGAGATGCCAACAAAGACCAACCAAGGCTTGTTGAACTACTTTTTGATATAATGAAAGCTGTGATCCAATTCAATGCCACATCATTTTACCCAAGTATGGGATTCATTAATGTTATTACCGGGAAGAAAGCTAAGTGGCTAAAGACACAAAAGGAGTTTGATAATATGCTGGAGGACATCTTGATGCAACATAGAAATAACAAACCAAATGGTAGCCACGTTCAAGAAGATCTAGTTGATGTTCTATTAAGGATCCAAGAGACTGCTGACCTAGATCTGCCCATCACAAACGATAACGTCAAGGCCGTTCTTCTGGTAAGGATCAACTATATATATATACACACATGCCATCTAATCCCACGCCACTTCCAAAGACCATCTGAGATTGAACAGAACGATAGTTTGAAACTTATGCCTTGCATGCGTCATAGCCCACACTTCTAATATTTCTCACACATGCATTCTTGACAAAATACTACAGTGGCGTTTGGTTCACGGAATGTAATGTAATTGAAATTGTAAAGTTTTCCTTTTAAAGTTGTGCTTAAGTTAGGTAAAAAAGGGGTTTGAAATACAATGAATTCCTTTAATCAATGGAATTTAGAAATCCTTCACTTTAACGAAGCGAAAGGTTACATGACCTCAAATTCCATTGATTCAAAGGGAATTCATTGTATTTCAAACCCTTCTTTACCCAACTTAAGCACAACTTTAAAAGGAAAACTTTACAATTCCAATTACATTACATTCCGTGAACCAAACGACCACCTAAGAGTATTGAATTACTTGAAAAAACTTAGGAATATTCCTACAATTTCCAACAAACTTTAGTTAAAAATTAATCACCAATGATCCCTAGTTCAATTGTCTAAGGTGACCTACCCAAAGACATTAAAAGCGGGAGGTCATGGGTTTAAGTCCCACCCGTGACAAAAAAAATAAATGGGGGTCCAGGTTGGGTCAGGGGTTTTCTCACCTATTGCGAGTTTTCTCCTGATGGAGTATGAAGATGGTCGGGTGGGTGGATAATGTTGTCGTCAGTTTTTCAAATTTGCCGTTAAAAAAGAATCTTTCTTTATATATAGTTCTTCGGAAATGTTTAAATTTCAAATATATTTTTTATATTGTTTTGAAACGCCTTGAAAATTAATGTTGTTAAAGGATGTTTCTCACAAGAGTACGGTTTTTCGATAATTTTTTTTCTTTCAGAAATAGGTCGGAAAACGTTGTTTCTGACCATTTTTATGTAGGAAATCCATCTGTTTTCTAGTAGTGCCGTAAGATGTTTCTAACTTTTTCACATGTGAACATACATGCAGGACATGCTTGTAGCGGGGACGAGCGCCTCTTCTGTGGCAATCGAATGGGCGATGACCGAACTGATGAGGCAGCCGGATATTATGAAGAAAGCACAAGCCGAATTACGAGCAACTCTGAAGGGGGATACAATCACAGATTCAGAAATACAAAACATGCATTACTTGAAGAACATAGTTAAGGAAACATTAAGGTTACATGGCCCCCCTTTCTTGATGCCTAGAGTAAGTAGAAAAGACTGCACCATTGAGGGATATGACATTCCCGCGAAAACAAGGGTAATCGTAAATGCTTTGGCTTGCAGTACGGATCCTGATAGTTGGGAAGATCCGGAGAGCTTCAACCCCGATAGATTTGAAGAAAGTAACATCAATTACATGGGTTCCGACTTCGAGTTCATTCCGTTTGGGGCTGGGCGGAGAGTGTGCCCGGGTATTACTTTCGGAGTAGGGATAATTGAGAACGCGCTTGCTACTATGTTGTATCATTTTGATTGGAAGCTTCCAAATGGGATGGAACCCCATGAGCTTGATCTAACAGAAGCTACTGAGCTTTCAATACTTCCTAAATATCCCATACAGGTGGTTCCTATCAATCTATCATCATCCGCTAGCTAGAACAATAAAAATGGTGAATATATTCGAATCTATGGCTAGTAGGTTGGCTCCTAGCTAGTGTTCTCGTTCATTCTAATGTTATGTTAAGTAATCGATAGTAAACCATGATAATGTTATTTCATGTTTGGTTGTACAGTTATTATAAAATAAATAAATGTATCCTATTTATTACATGGATTTTTGTCTACCCAACTAAAATACAACTCGAATAACAATTAGATTATAGCATATAATTATATAATTATAATTATGGGTTGGATAAAATAGAAAATTGAATTTATCTAAAAAGAATAGGAACAAATAAAACTTTGACATGTAGCACAATTAACAAATAAGAATAAGAGCATTTCAGTTTTAAATCAAAACAGTATAAATAATGTTGTTTTGATATAAAACAGTACATATATAAAATAACTACATTTTAATGTAAATCAACACAAATATATGTACTGTTTTACTTTAAAACAATATAAATAATGTTTTTTAACGTAAAACAGTATAAAAAATGTTGCCTTATTGTAAAATAGTATAAATAATGTTGTCTTAATGTAAAACAGTAAATATATAAAAATAAGTACATTTTAGGGTTTTAAATCCATTCGATGTTGTTGATCTTCTAGTACATAACGCACTGATTCCATCTAAACTCATTGTTCCGATAAAAACTGTTCGAAAACGGTTGCGTTTTGTTCATATCCTGAAGCTAATCTCTAACACAACGTGTAACATCCGTATACAATTTGATGTCAAACATAGTCATTTGTATCATTAAAAACTGGTCCCAGAAAATTTTTAAACAAAACGTGTTGTTTGCTAACCATGTACCACCATCATTGTGGTTTTATATTTACAAAATACACCCATATTGAGTTTGACATTCAAAAATGATCATAAACTTCTTACATAAATTCTTTTCACCCAAAATACATGACGGTTCGTTCGTTCTTGACGTGATCAGTTCTTCGTAGTCTTGATGAGCATCCCCCGCCAAGCTTTCCCTTTTTACCTGCAATTCACTCACTTTTAATAGTGGTTTTTATTGTATAAACATGTATGAACATCATTAACAATGATAAATAATAAATAATCTCAGAAGAGGATTCCTAGGCGTATCGCCTAGATCTCCATTATTTCCAAGCGATACGCCTGGAATATTAGGCGTATCGCCTCCCAAGTGTCTTGCTCCAAGCGATACGCTTGAAGGCACCTTTCCAGGGATTTGGCTGATTTTGCCTAGTCTTATACTTAAATATTTTGACAGTTTTTCACAAATTTTGGCAAATCCATCCAGGTTCTTAGGGGACTTCTCCCAGCCATTCCAGGCTTTCAAAACATTATTTTAAACAAGTTTATGAGGAAAAATACATACCTTGTCGTGGTTACGATACAATAACCAACCTTGGGTTCACCCGACCCGTTTGACACGTTAAGGGAATTCCCTTGTGGCAACCCTAAAAGTTATGACCCAGATTTGATCCACAACATATATTTTGTAACTTTATTCACATATGCAAGCAATTAGCATAAACATGATTGTATGCACACACCTTGATTGGTTTTATACATCTATTATGGGTCGAATTCTTCACAATGCCATATTACTTGAGTTTTTAGACCCAAGTCGCATGATTACATTCTCATTAATCTACTTTTCATTGGATTGCATAACCATTGTAGTTAATATCTAAATGACCCATTCAATTCGTTTGTCCCATTAAGACGGGTCCTTGCTTTGGTATTCCTCAATGCCTCAAATGACCACATCTAAACCTTTAGGAACCATGGCTCTATAAACCATTTATGCTCCTTTTTTTCTTGCTACATGGCATAGACTTTACAAGCCCATTTCCGCCCATTGTAACCTATCATTTTTTTTATGATTCTTCCAAATATTATCTATGGTCAAATTTTGGTCATTGAGACACGTTTTGGCAATTGGGATTCACGGTTCCTAGAACCATTCGTCACCCATATAACATAGCTCATAGCTTATTCCATTTGTATGTAATTACACATTGTGTATCTACTACTTGTAACATAAACGATGTTACCTCGGTTGTTGGAGCCTCCGCTTCCACCTATAGCTTGATTGTTCCATTGCTCACCTTGATTGCCTAATGGGTCACCAACAATGTTAGGACCTTTACCATCATAGCATTTTTACCACCTTTTTAATAACAAGATTTCTATGCTACACTTATATCATTACATGTTAATGGAAATCAAGCATTTTATCAAGTTTACATTTAGCTACATAGTTCCATCAACATCATCATAACAATTAAGGCATTCACTAACCAATCTAGACATGGATCATAATTTCATCTAGGATGGGTCAACTTGTTAACATATTGTCCTCTATGATCATTTAGGCACAACATCTAACAATTTGATTGTTTCACATCATTTTTGGTTCTTTGAGGCATTTTATCAAACACCTTGTGTGCACACATATAACCACACCCTTAGAACCTACAATTAACCATTTAACATAGTGTTGGTGAAATCCATCACCAACCCATTATCATTTCATCATATAGCATCCTATACAAGTTAGAAATTCATAATTAGAACCAGTTTCATGACTCTCTTAAGTAGTCATCTAGAATGGGGTTCAAGTAAGAGAACTTGATGACTACTTCACCAATTGCTAATCAATTTAGTAGGTTATGCAACAATTGAAGTTTATAACATCATAGGATTCACAAACATCCAAATTTTGCAGATTTAAGGTCCTAAGTTCGTGACCTACACATGCAACATAGAGGGGGTTTTACTTACTTGCTTCAAGAATGTGTTTAGGACTAGAAAACACTCTTATTTCTTAAATTGATGCACCAAAATGGCAACCTAAGCTTGCAAATTGCAGAATTTCGAGATTTAGGGAAGATGAGGGGTGGAGATCGATCTTGAGGTCGTATGAACGACCTCCTCTCTCTTTTCTCCTTTTTACTTATTATATTTTTTCTACATATACAATTTTGGCCCCTCAATTTAGTTCCTTGATTCAATTTTTAACCAAAATATCTATTTACCCATTTCACCCCATACTTCCACATGATAACAAAAAAAAAAAATTTGTTAACGTAAGGGGTTATTTATTTATGAAATTTTACTTGACTAGACGTTAACGGGAAATTCTAACTTATTAAAATTTTTGGATGTTACAACTCCACCTCCCCCCCCCCCCTTAAAGGGGTTTCGTCCCCGAAACGATTTACATACCGAACAGATGAGGGCAGTAGCGTTGCATCTCCTCTTCAATTTCCCACGTCAAGTTGGAGCCTTTTCTATGCTCCCATTGAACTAATACTTGGTTCACCGCTTTATTTCGTAGCTTCTTTACCTTGCGATCTAAAATCGCAATAGGCCTTTACACATAGTTGAGCTTTTTGTCCACTAAACTCTTCGGGTAGTTCCAACTGGTAGGCCATATTACCCACTCGGGTAAGAATTTCAAACGGCCCCATATACCTAGGACTTATCTCACCCCACTTTCGAAAGCGGATAACGCCCTCCCATGGAGATACTTTTAACAACCCATATCTCCCTTTTTGAACCCGATGGGTCTTCGCCTTGCGTCCACATAGGACTTTTGCCTATTTTAGGCTGCCTTTAAGCGTGCCCTTATCATGACCATATTATTTATGGCTCATGTATTCAACCATGGAAGTCCTCATATAACACTACAACAATTAAATATACCATTTTGACCCTTTAGAGTCATCCAACCCATTTAACCCACTATCATGAGTTTCATATCTAGATTACCACAATCTTATGAGTTTGGTATAACAATTTCACTAATATTGATCTATGGTTCCCACGAGCCATTTATGATCATTTTTCCTTTGGTACATGATGATGGGTCCTTTGACCCATTTATATCCATTGTTACCAAATTCTTGACTATTTATGGATCCTATGAACCATTTATAGTCACACCTCATGATTTCATATATCATGACTTTTCAAACCATTTACTTTTTTTTTTAATTTGCCATGTAATCCTATAATATAGAAATTTCACAATTGTGGCTCCTTAGAGCCACTTAACCTATTTGACCCATTAGCATGGGTTTCAACTAATCATAAATACCATTAGGCAACACTTTTGCATTTTAGTATGGTTCCTACGGACCATTTATCTATTCCAACCCGTTTGACCCATTAACTTGGGCTCTATATTTGGGGCATCATTTACATTCCATATCTACTAACCAGTTTTACCTTATTGATCTATGGTTCCTACGAACCATTTATGATATGTTAACTCATGGCACATGGTAATGGTTTTCTTGAACCATTTTCCTCCACTATGCCATACTATGACTATTTTCTGGCTCCAATAAACCCTTTATAGTCAACCTTCCTTATGTCATTTAATATGATTCCTTCCGAACCATTTAACTCATTTATATTGCAATTTAACTATGCTTATGGTTTCTATGAACCATCAAGCTAACATTTAACGATCAACCATTTTTCACGTTGTCATGGTTCCTATGAACCATTTAGCCAACGTTAATCATTCGTTTAACATGGTTATGGTTCTTATGAACCTTTTAGTTAACAAATTACATTTATAGATAGCTATGGTTCTTATGAACCCATTTATCAATTCAATAGCGTAGTTACTCATGTTTATGGCCCCTTTGAACCATTTGATAATCGATTATCGTTTACCTATAAGATTCAACATTTCACATCAACGATGTCACAATGTAATCTTGTGTGAATCCATTATCAATTATTTAGATCTTAAGTCTATTTATTAGACTTCATATATATGTTTATATTTAGTACTTGTCCCATTAGGCAAGTTAGTGTTCTTCTAGCAAGTTAATTCTTTTCAAATTTCTATGGCATCTATGAGTCATAAATATAGTGTGTAACATAGCATAGATGTTACCTTGACGATAATCCTAGTAGAAATATCGTCTCATAGTTTTCCTGCTAGTTGTGTCCTTGCACAGTCTAACTGTACCTACACATGTTAAGTAGTATAACAATATTTGCAAGAGTTTAGCATGTCACTTGCCGTTTACATTTCACATTTGATAATGTAGTACATTTTTATTGGATGGTTCCTATGACTCTAAAAGCCATTTATACCATCCTATAACCCTTTTTAGGATTACACTGTTCCATCTATTACAATTCAACGTGTCACACATTGATCTATTCTTGGCTCATATACTAGCCTTTAGCATTTATCAAATTAATTATGATTCCTTTGAATCATTTAAACATCAACATACATGTTTTAATCAAGCCATGGCTCCTAAGAGTCATTTACACTACTACAAAAACTGGCTTTCTTGACGTGCATTGCGCGTCAAGAAAGGGCCTTCTTGACACGCAAATGCGTGTCAAGGATGCGGGGGTCAAGAAGCTTCTTGACGCACAAATTGCGTGTCAAGAAGCTCTTGACGCGCATTTTATGATGCGCATTGCGTGTCAAGAAATGGTCTTCTTGACACGCAAATGCGCGTCAAGGAAGCCGGGGTCAAGAAGCTTCTTGACACGCAAAATGCGTGTCAAGAAGTTCTTGACGCGCGAACAATGACGCGCATTTTTGCGCGTCAAGAATGTTTTTAAAAAATTAAAAAAAAACATTTGTTTGTAAATCACTAATTTCCACACTAAATGACAATTAACCTCAATACAAAATACAATACACTTACAACAAAATAATGCATTTTATATATATATAGTAAGCATTACAAACTTAACATGAGTTTACATAAAAAAATAAACTATGAACTAATTAATACATAATATAAACACTATACTATCAATACTTTACTAGTTGCTGCTGCTGCTGTCATTAGTTTCACATTTGCAAAAATATAGTTCAAATTCATAAAAATATAACTAATTGCAAAGATGAAAACCTTGGTCCTTTGATAACAAGCATTCTAAAACTACACAATATGCCATCTGTCCAGCAACCAAGAAGCAAGTCTTTCAAGCACTCCCACCTGCACGGAACTAAGCAAAATTTCATTACTAAATTAATCATAACCTCCTTTCTCGTGGCTGCATTAATCATGACATAATTTTAGTACATGTAAACAGGTCACATAAACAAGTTATTCCAGTAGCTAAAACTATAAACAAAAATAGGTAGCTAAATGAAACATGTCATATGGGTTATAACCTCATGTTTAATTGTTTTATTCTACATTAATTTTTGCTCTTGTATGTATGATAAAAATCCTCAACGATATTACTACATTACTTGTGTTTTGTATATAGGGTATGTTGATGAGTATTTAATATTTTTCCGATTCATAAAATTGTTTTAGATTTCAATAACACATGATCAACTTGCAGCCCATTTGTAGAATTATGTTACGAGATTATCATCCAAAATTAATACATACTTAGAGAAGTCTATATCAAAATGAACATAAACCTTGGGCTAACAGATTAATCAAAGAGCATTTGAATATTAAGTCTCCTAGATCCAATGCATCAAAAAACCTCGTTATCCGCATACCGTTGACTGTTCCATTATCCAGCTTCTTCTTTGATAACTATTTTGTATAATAAAAAGTGAGGTGCAGAATGTGTTATACATTTTTCTATAAAATAAGCTCATAAAAAAGTGTACCTTCTTTTTTTATAAAGCTAATTGTTTTTCCTTTAGGACACGACACAATTTGAATATTGGTATGGCCTTGATCTTCTTGTTGAAGTAGCTTCTTACATACAAAGTGTAGATATAATAACAAACAGAAACAATATAACATCTCTACTTACTTGGGTAAGAATATACACAAATAACAGACTTAGATTTTCTTGTGTAAAGCTAACAGATCAATAAAAGAGTGATAAAATTAATGCAGGCATATCAATTCATATCAGCAACTAGGTATAGCTAAAATATTAAAATGCACTAGGTGGTTTGGTTCTGACTTCAATTGCCATAAAAATCAAAATTAAACATTTGAATCGTGGCCTAAAGGAAAAGTGAAACCAGATAACTTACTCTATAACTAGAAATTGAATGACAATTGACAAAATTAGCCATTAGGATTCCTTCCATTCGAGCCACAAACTGTTGTCAAAAACCTTGATAGATACTAATGTGCAATCAAATCAAAAGGCGAAGTACGTGGAACCAAATTTTAAGGTAGACAGCAGTGCAGGAGTGTCCAGCGCATAGAGGAGGCGAAGCGCGACGCTGCTTTCAACGCCACTGCTGAGAAGAACCGCTACTTTAAGCGGGCGCTTGCTGCATGGGACATTGATCATCAAACTCCCCCTCATGAATTCGAGTTCAAATTGGTGTGTTTTTCAGCAGAGGCTTGACAAGAGACCTCTGCATATTTGAAGTAGAATCATCATCACCCGACTTCCTTGGCTTTTAGGCTTGCTTATTTTGACCTCCCTGTTGTTGCTGTTGCATCCTTCAACTAAGAAATTATCTTTAGAAAAACCTCTAGTAGCAACTTCTAGTTCTGCATAAGTGAACGATCTTGGTTGTTTTCCAAATACAGGTGCTTGTGTTGACATACAACAAAATTAGATTTAGTTTCAACTACAGTCACTAAAATCAATAGCTCTTTCCTAACTAATTTCCATCGGTTTCACATCTAAATTCAACATTAATGAAAGTTAATTGATAATTAAAAACAAAGACAAGACACGAACGTGATCTTTCTTTCCATTCGCAAGTAAGATTCAGCCAGAACAATAATACACACAGCAGCAAGCTATTAAACCCTAAGAGTGAAAAAAAAAGAATCCTGATAGAGTTCTCCGAGTTAATCCGTGGGGCTAATGGCAACACCAGTTCATGAACTAGGATTTAGAAACCCCTTAAAAACATCAAAATTATGGTACACATTGAAATCCTAACAATAGTGACAATGTTAAAAAATCAGTACCTTTGTTATACTGTTTTATGAGTTTTTAAGCTCAACAAACAGAAAATTAGAGCACATAGAGATGAGTAAGTAAGGCATAAACCGAGAAGAAACGATCTGAAAATCAAGGATTAAGAAAAGAAGAGAACAAAACAAAAAAAGAGGCAGAAGAATTTTACTAAATTAAGCAGATCTATAGAAGATCTCACAACAATTTTACTAAATTGTTGAGTTAATTACCTGAAATCGTTTTATGGAGATAAACAGAGCTGAAATTGTTAGTGGCTGCACACGGTAGCCGGAGCTAGGTCTTATTGGGAGCGGGGGTCATTTAGGGCAACGGAGCAGGAGTTATTTGAGGGCAAGGGAGCGGGAGTGGTTTAGGTCGCCGGAGCGGAGAAGAAGGACGGGAGTGGGAGCGGAGAACACCAACGGGAGTGGGAGCAGAGAATACATCGACAAGAGTGTGATTTTAGGTCGCCGGAGCGGAGAACACCTACGGGAGTGGGAGGAAGAACATCAACGGGAGTGGAAGTGGGAGCGGGAGTGGAAGTGTATTTGGGGAAAATTTAGGGCAAAAGTAAAAGTGAGCGGCGAGAGTGATTTTAGGGCAGATTTTTTGGGCGGGAAAAAAAATATAAAACGACACATTCTTCTTGACGCGCCATGTTTAAGTGTCCTCCGTGTCTTTTTTTATTACATTACACGAGTTTTATGACGCTAAAAAATGCGCGTCTTCTACCCTTAGAAATTTTCAAAATAAGACAGAGTTTTTATGACACACGTTTTTGCGCGTCATAAAAAAAGCGTGTGTCATTGTTCGCGCGTCAAGGAAGGCCCTATTTCTAGTAGTGTTAGCTACTTCATGTCAATATAGACCTTATCATTCTTGCCTTATCGCTATTGGCACAATTCCCATGGATTGTTTATCATCCGATTGCCTATTAATCTATGGTTATGGTTCCTATGAACCATTAATTGTTAATTTGACACGTTGGCATATTAACATATTTTGGTGTTGCCATGGTTCTTTTGAACCATTTATCTAGCAATCAACAAATAATCAGCATTATGATCCCTAAGGATCATTTCTAAACAATTTAATATATTGACATGGTTCTTACTAACCATTAATCGATCACATAACATTTTAGCACGTAGTTATGGTTCTTACGAACCATTACATGTTCATATTACATTCCAACATTATTTGGAAAATTTTGAGGATACTTACTTGCATAGCAATCCTCTGTGCGTCTTCGGGAGCGGTCGCTTCCAGCGTCCCCCCTACTTTCACCATCATCTATGTTTGTGGGTCTCACCCATGAAGTTGGGTCAATCACCCACCTAACAGCTTCAATTCCCTATTAGTTATACAAAACTTACACGGGAATCAACATGACTCAACATCATGAGTTTTACTGCGTTTAAACAAGTTTACTTCTCACATTTTCTTAAACGTCTAATCATTTCATAGGGTTACGGGTTTTCTAGCATATGCAATAACACATTTCTTCTTATTCCTTTTCTTTTGAAATTTTAATCAATTCTAGACTTGGGTTTTATCCCGAGTCACTTTAAAATCGATTGCATTTTATAATTTTGATATCTTTTAACCATTTATAATATCGCATAGTAAACATAATTCAATCGTCTCAACGGTTTGTTGATTAAAACATATAACCATTTCGACCCATTAGTTCCATGGTTATTCCTTAATCTTTCGTTTATGACATTTCCATATAAGGTTCATCCTTTGTACATCCAACGATGTCTCAATTGTAAGCTCGTTTCAAATTATTGGCTTCACGACCCCCTCTTGGGTTGTTTTTCTCCAATTACCCCATTAATTACATTGGCTCCTACAGAGTCATTCTTTACCAATTTCCCATTCATTATATTGGCTTCACGGCTCCTACAGAGTCGTTCGTCACCAATTTCCCTTTCATTATATTGGCTTCACGGCTCCTACAGAGTCGTTCATCACCAATTTCCCCTTTATTATATTGGCTTCACGGCTCCTACAGAGTCGTTCGTCACCAATTTCCCTTACGCACATTTTAATTTCGAATTATGACCTCCTGGGTCCAGCCTCTTAATTTGGCTCGATTTAGACACATGTGTATGCATTACCATTTATCAAAGTGTAACCCAGGTTGGGTAGTCCCACCTGGTTGTACCTTAGCACATGCCCATTATGCATTCGAGTCCTAGCCCAATGCATTTTGGAGTCGTACGTGTCATTATCCATCCACCTGCTCAGGGGAAATTCTCCTGCAAAACCAATGTGTCACTTTTGCCCACTTTTAGGGTTTTCCTTACTTATAGCAAGGTTACCCCCAACATGAACATGAATATTCACTTGTTTCAAGATACATTATTGTCGAATTATATGTCACAATGTTGTCTTGTTACATTAACAAATTTCTATACAAGATACAACATTGCATAATTACTTGTCACAATGCTATCTTGTTACCTTGAGAAATTTTTATCTCATTTATGATCTATGGTTCCAATGAACCCTTTACGATCAAGTACCATACGATACATGGTGGTGGTTCCCTAGAACCCTATGTCAAGGAATGGCCAGTCAATAGTCTTTACTAGACGAAAGGAAAGACCAAGCAAACAGCCCAATCTCTTGTATGCCGTAGAATCACTATGGAAACGCAACAACTCGTGTGCGTGTGGTGGAATATAGGCTGCTCCTGGTGCGGGTGCCTCGCCTGGAACCGTCAACGGCTCCATCATCGGTGGTGGCGGCTGGCGTGCAGCCGCATCCTGAACTTTGCGCTTCCTGCGCTTTCTTCCAGTCTGAGAAGAGTCGCGCTCAGCCATACCTGTACATTTCTCAACAAATAAGAGTTAGAATAATGAATATCAAGATAAATAATAAGTAAAACGGGTTTCATACGGGTTAAAGTTGAAATATGAGGCAAAACAATGAAATTTGATCGAATGAAAATTGCGGGAATGGAGATTGATTACCAACAATTTGCATTGACCAAAACCAATCAACCCGAATGGAACCCTCACACGAACCGCCCAATTGTCGTTTATGAAGTCGACGGTTCGCGATGAATGATCATAACATTTTAGAAAACTAGTGTGCAGACGTTTGTTTAAAGATTATGAAGTGAACATCACACAAACTTGAATTCTAAACAATCCCAAGAAATTGGTACCGTTCTACGGACCATTGGAATGGGGATTGAGTACCAATGGCCCGCATTACGGCACAGATCTCCCGAAAAACAGCCATGACCCGTTCGTAAATCGGACTAAACCAACACTCATTTCGAGTGTTTCAATCAATCACAATGATATGTGTGGTTTTGGATATGAAAATATAGCTGATTTCGGGCTGAAAAACATCAAAATAAACTTGAAAATATTAAATTATATTTGTTTCTGATGATTATTGTGAGTTTTCAGGTTAAAACAAGTTTGGCACGGAAAACGAGGTGAAAATGAAGAAAAGTCAAAGTTCAGGTCAACCGGTCAAACGCAGAAGTCAGAATAAAAAGTTGCTGAAAATCTTCATGGCTTGCAGGCCGTGAGACACCCTTTCACGGCCTAGACCAAGCTGTGAAGATCCTGACCAAGCTGTGATGCTGAGCCGCAGACAAGTCATTGCTGACAGCCCTTTCATAGCCTGGTTTGGACGCTGTGAAAGACCTTTCACGGCCGTGAAAGACCTAGCTCAAGCCGTGAAAGCCCATTCCTGGCCGTGTAACCGAGAAACAGTGCCCAGTCATCGACAACAGCCCTTTCACGGCCTGATCTGCAAGCCGTGAAAGCCCTTTCACGGCCTGGACACGTTTTTGGAAATTTTCAGATTTCGGCCCTTATAAATAGAGGGCTCACTTCCACCATTTGGGACATCTTGGAGAGCAGAGAAAAAAGCCAAGCATCGTTTCACCACCTTTCTCACACCACTATGGTCGCCTCCCTCTGCCGAGCAAACCAGTAGCAACGATTTTGGGAACGGAGCACTATCAGGAGGTCCGGGTTGAGTTTTTCGGTTTGGTTTCGGGTTCTAAACACGTGTCACAACTCATCTTCGATTCGAGGTAACCCTTTCCCTACGTTAATCGCACCATTATATGTGTTTTTTCTGGGTTCGCGATTTTCTGGTGACCAGAATAAAAATCCAGCCACCGGAGTTTTGGGGAAGAAAATGAGGACGGGTTGGAATAGTATATATATTTACTGGACTGGATTCAAATGCAAATGAGCCTTTAGCGCAATTGGTTGGCGCACTTGGTGGAGACCGAGAGGTCTCTGGTTTGAACCCTCCCAGCCTCAAATCTTTTGCCATTTTCTTTTCCTTCTCCAGTTTCCCTTTCGCTGCATGATTAAAATTGATGGGCTGCGACCCAGTTAACATATCGAGCTCCTAGCCCAGTGGTTAGGGCGCTGCTGGATGTACGGGAGGTCATAGGTTCGACCCTGGTGACCTCCGGTTTCACTGATTTAATTTTTATTCACTGTTTTATGAACTTGCATGATCTGAAACCTATCACTCATCATTTCTATTGTGATCTTGGACCCGTAGAAAACCTCGCAAACATCGTTACTTTCGTTTTCTCTCGTCAGTTTATATAAGTTGGTTATTATATATAAAATGTTGATTATTTGATAATAAAAACATATACCTATTTGAGAAAATATATAAATAAACGTATTTGGAAACATAAAATGAACATTTTATCAACCCTTATATTTTATGAATATATATATATATATATATATATACATGTATACGGATATTATTTGGTTGTAATTTGTGATATAAATATTTCTAGTGTTCGGGTTATATATATATAAATATACTAGTGGGTTACCCGCGCGTTGCAGCGGGCGACAGTTTATAGCGAGTTATATGTCTTATGTTCGTGCATTCGGCAACAACGATATTTTACAACGCGATATTCGTTTCTGTTAGCGCGATATAGAGCGACGACAATTTATAATGCGATACATGTGTGTTCGGCGGCGGCGACAGTTTACCAAACTCATGACATAATGTGTAACCTACACGATCTGGTGGCAGTGACATCAACCAACGCAGTACTTGTATTCTTTTAGTTTCATCAATCCTCTCGTGTAATATATTTTATTATACGTCTGTTGTTTTCTCCTTTGTGGCATCAGTGTAGAGTATCTAGCTTTTGGAGATCTCAACTAAATAATAACGAACACACGAATAAGAATAAATTTGTGTCACAAACATAGTACTCTATAAATGAATAGCCGAACACATAAATGATAAAATATAAGTCATAAGGGCATGTGCCATACATGGTGTTATAGTGGTGTTATCATGCCACGTGTACGATGACTGGATAACAACATTTAGGTTTGTGATAAGGGTATACATGGTGTTATGGGTGGTGTTATAGCTGGTTATTTTTTATTTAGTTTAAACAAAAAAAATGTGTGGAATCTTGTGATTGGAGCAAGCCCAACTCACACCCCCACTCACGCTGTGTGATTTTTCACGGCAAAGAAAAACGCTGCCCCAAAATGCGAAGAGGAAGCGGTGTTCCACGCTGTGATCCCCTTTCACGCCCCCGTTCATGCCACCATACCGCAGGCCCTAAGCATAGTAATGCATGGACAAACACAATACAATACCTATCATGTAGCATCACTATATTAAATAAAGTTTATATTCCTCGATAAGTTAGATCACAAATGTGCATGAATAACATCGTAGTGCACGGACAAACCCAACTCGCTACCTATTAGGTAGTATCACTATATTAAGTAAAACGGAAGACTTGCTAAAGAAAACTAAAACAAACAAATCTCATTAAAATATAAAATTCTTACATTAAGATGAAATCATTAATAACAAATTCTAACAGTAAATTTGAAGATCTTCCTTTTAGACTAATCAAAAGAATAAGTTATAAACAAATATGAAATATGATGTGGTAATAAGAATAAATTATCATTTTTCTTCTCTGTTTTCCTCTAGAAAATTAGTTACATATTGTTCTTTGAACTTGTTGCTTGCAGAGATCTTTTTCATCATGACATCACAAATTAGTTACATATTGTTCTTTCAATTTGTTGCTTGCAGACATCTCCATCATGACATCACCTTTTTTTACCATTCATTAATTACATACCTCTTTAGTTATGAGACTTCATATGTAGTTGCCAAAATACTTGAAGAAATGAATTAATTCCATAATTGGATGCCATGATTAACAAAAAGTAGTGCCTGGTCACTTGCCTATGTGTTCATTTCTGAAGCAATAATTCATGAGGTGATATTTCAATTGTGTTGAATCTCATCTTCAAGAGCTTACCCTAATTCTTTAATCAAATGAGTACTGAAATCATTTATTATAGCAGATTGTTCTTGAAGTTGTTTATTCTAAAGGGCACGGGGTCTCTATAATTCTTTGTACTTGCCTCAAATCCCTACAACAATCATAAAATTATCACTAACAAGAAAAAAAATACAAATATAGTGTTAAGAAACAAAAGAAAAATACAGATATAGTGTTGAGAAACAATCTACCAGTGGCTTTAATTCAGATTCTTGAAAGAAAAAAAATAAGCTTTGATCTACCTCTAGCTCATTTTCTACTATCCGCGAAAGCATTTTCACTTCCTTCTTTGATAGATAACATGGGAGGCTCAACCACAATTCTCCATCAACAACAAGGGTTGTCCCATTCACATTTTTACCTTCATACCAATCATTTTAATTTGCAACTTCTAAAATAAAAAGACTGGATGAAAATAAAAGGCATAGGTTAGGTTACCAATCAGCATCTGATGCAATATAGAGGGCTGCAACAACAATATCCCAGTTTTCACCAAGTTTATACAGTGGTATAAGCTCTCGAGTCTTGCCTTTTATCTCATCTGGCCCAAGTTTGCTCATGCCAGGAACGTCACCTATCAGTCCAGGTGCAATCCTATTGACTCATGTCATAATTAGTACCCCATTCCAGAGTCAAGTTTCTAGTAATAGCATCTACAATAGCCTGTTACATAAGAACATATATAAAGTAATCCAATCACAAATTGAATTAAAGTTTAGATTCTTGTTTTTAAAATATGCAAGGCCCCTAGAAACGTTTTGGTCCAGAAAGTTGAGGTGCGAGTTGACGCAAGAGTTATGAATAAACTAAAACTAAGCCCTTTACTTGCAAATATAACCCTGCGGAATTAAAGTTATATTTCACTTTACTTAAGCGATATTAAACTCTTGTATGATGTAAATGCTTGATTTGCAGAATAGTAAAGACAACGAAATATCGAATATTCGGCACTATTTGCATTAACTCAAAGCTACACTATTACAAGTGATAACAGTGGTGTGTAAACTAAGAGATAACATGCTATATATAGTGCTGATGAGATCAATGACAGCCATTGATCTCATGCGATCTAATCTAGACCGTAAACATAAAAGTCAAATATAAACTACCAAAAGAATAAACATCGACAATCGGAATGACTTGCGTGTTGGCAGCAACAATCTACTTTAGGAGAGCGGCTTGAATCTGATTTAGAAGCATACGAGAAGCTTTTGCAGGATTGGACTTGCTGAAAAGACTTCTCAGGAAAAGTCAGGTTGAACTCTTTATCTGGTGGATAAACGAGTTCACCCGGAATATTCGCTAAGTACCAAAATTGCTTCTTTCCGTTTGAACTGCCTGTTCCGCTTGAAGTGTGAATTCCGCTTCAACTTCAACTTCAGCCGGAACTAGTAAAATTGGCATTTCAGCCGGAAATCTTCCAAGCTCTATTTTTCCTTACAATCTCCCCTAAGCTGATGCTGTCAAATTATTCATTGTCTTCAATGTTTATCTTCAAAACTGACTTGTACCCAAAAATTTTCTTCTCCACAACCTACTTGTCAGAAGATCCGATGCTGGCATCAAGATTTTGAGAAAGCTCTTTGGTGTTTGTTTTGGTCACCTTTACATGTTTAATTGAATCCCAGTCCATTTCGTTCCATTCTTCTTGAACAGAAATGGACTCATGGATTGTAAAGGTGCCATCAGCTCTATGAACATAGAATTGCTTCTCCTCTTCTTCCCAAATGATAAATTTGATCTCACTGGTAGGCTCTTCTTCTTCTCCTGCTGATTCATCATCTAAGTTGCTTCGATAGAGCATTCCACATTCCAGCACAGATGGCTCAATTAAAAGCCTTAACATGTGCTCCGCTCTTGAAGGGTTCATAACTTCTCTCAGCTTTAGAATGATGTCTGTCATTTGCTGCAGGGTGAGTTGGGAAGTTGCCTTGCGAGCATTTACCACCTGAGTTATGCCGCTGACCATAGTGAAAGTGAAATCAAGTGTGGCTTCATCCACTGTCCAACTAGCAATTCGTCTTTTGCTGGGAGGGCCTCTTCTCATTTGTTTTTGATTTCTTTTATTTCTGGCATGCATCAACTTTCTCTTCTTAATTTCCCTCTCTTCATCAGAATTACCAGCAGATCCTTGCACAATAGGCCTTTTGCCTTTGGCAGATGATGAAGAGGGACCTGGTTGAGTTTCAGTAGGTTTGGTGGTGGTGGAAGAAGGTTCTCTTATGGTGAGTGGAGGTAGGGTAGTTTTTGGAGGTGGTTCATTGGCTTCAGGAGTTGGGCTTGAGGGTGGAGTAGGTGGAAAGATGTCAGAGAAGTCCATGGTTGGTGGAGGCTTCCTTTTGAAGGGAATGATGGGTGTGAAGTTGTCTGATCTAAACTTGGGATTGGCAAGTTTAGCAGCAAGCTTCTTGGGAATATGTGGAGGTTTGTAAGGTATGATGGGAAGTGACTGTAGAATGGATGAAGTTGTTGTAGGCATTGGGTTTGGATTGTAGATAAATGAAGGTGGAGGTGGTATATCTGCAATATCATCAATTTCAGGTTTAACATTAGCAGTTATTGTACCTGAGACCAGCTCTGATGGTGAAGGCATCACTAGGTTAGGATTGACAGCAGCAATTTCTCCTTTTAGCTCATAAAATACTTTGTCAATCAAGCTGCAAAGTCCTCTAACCTGCATCTGAGCTAGCTCTTCCTCTTTCTTCAAATTTCTAATCACAAGAGCCCTCTTAATCTTTTTCAACAGATGGTAATTTTCATCATTCTTTACCAGCTTGGTAGGCAAATGAGAGGCAATAGCAATTAACCTCTGCCTATTAGCTTCAGACATTGTATCCAAATCATAATCCTTTAACCTCCAGTTGAAAGACCTGGTCTTTGCTTCTTCAAGAAGGTTTTCAAACACATTGTTTTGCATGTATAGATCAAATTCTTCTTGGAGCTCTCTGGCTATTCTCTCATCATCAGCAACCCTTCTGGCATCTTCAACCATTTTCACTATAGCCTCAGCTTCAGGAGTTTGAGTTACCTGTTGAAGGGTTCTGGCTATATCAGCTTGAATAGGTTCCTCAGTTAGAACTATTTCTGAACTCCTTAAGGCTATCAGTGATCTAGCCACATCCTCAGCTTCTTTTCTTTGTTCTTCCGGTTGAACCACAAGTGTTTCATCAGTCCCAAATATTGAGGAGCTAGGACCTTGAACATCCACCTGGGTTGGAATTTGTTGTTCCGGTTGAACATTCAGATCTCCTTCACCTGGAACTACCGGTTGAACTTCCGGTTGAAGTTCCGCTTGAACCAGTAATTGACCATCAGTCACCACCTGAGGTTGGGTGACTTCAGGTTCTTTATCAGTTATCTCCAGTACCTCAGTTCCTTCATCTTCACCAATCAAACTCTCACCTTCTCCTTCAATCATAGTACCAACTGCTGCAGTTGCAGTACTTTCTTCCATATCAGCTGCTGCCTTGCTGGTGGAGGCAATATTGCCTACAACATGATCACTGGCTCTTTCAGCCGGAAAAGTAACATCTGTCAGAAGTGTTGTGATCATGTTGATGTGCTCAGGGAGAGCACCAGCAATCAGCATGGACGACTGAACAAGCTCGGTGAGGTTGGGGTCCTCAAAAGGAGAAATAGCAATCAGTTGACTGCACTTCATATTCACCCAACTCTCTTCAACAGAAAAAGGCTCTATGCCAATCTTTTGGCAAGCCGTGGCTCTTACTTTAGCCGGTATCCTTTCTACCTCTTCTATTTCAGTGATAACAGGTTTTGACAGTAACTTCTCCCCTAATTTGACAGTATCAGCTTCATCAGTTGCAATAACTTCTTCAGCATCTTTGGTAGGGTTTGAAGGACCTGCTTCAGTTGAAGTGGGATCAGCTTGAACCAATTTGGCAACACTTGAGTTAAGAGCTTCAACCTGTGCTTGCAGAGAAAGGTACAGATTCGTCAATTCAGGTAGTGTAAGACTATCCTCAACTGGCTTTTTTCCAGTATCCTTGGAAATAACCAAACTATCAATCCTAGATTGATCAGCATTGGTACCCATGGCTTCTTGGCACCTGGGATTCTCTTCTGCTGTTTCAACAACCCTTGGTTCCAATGAAGGACTTCCGGGTGCTGATTCAGAGAAGATTGCCGCAGATTGGGTCTTATTGATGTTACTGCTGACACCAAGCTCCAGTTGGGATACTTGGGCAGCAGCAGCCCTTTCTACATGATTCTCTTTAGAACTCCTGAGATTCACCTCCGGTGAGGAGTGGGGTTGCAGTGCTACAGTGTCCTGGCTTATCAGGATGTTCTCATGTAATGTGGCAGGTGAGTTAATAACACCTTCATTTAAGCCAAGAATGAGAGCACTGTCACTCCTGGGTGACAGGGGTTGCAGGGGTGAAAATTGTTCAGTTGGGGAAGCTACATCTGCTTCTAATGATTCCCCCTCAACAGAAGGTTCATCCCTAAGAGAGAATCCCAAATTTACCAGTTTCCGTTTAGGCTTTTTGCCTTGAACGGGGCTTGAAGCTTCAGGTTGGGTGGTGGTGCTAGGTGGAGGAGACCTAGTAACCACATTTCTCTGTCTCTTAAAAATGACAGGAGGTGAGTTTGATGAGGAGGTGGCAGTGGAAGTGTTTGCAGAAGCTTTCCTCTTTTTGGATTGAAAAACTATGAGTGAAGAGGAAGCTGGGACAGATGTGGGATCAGAAACTGTTAGGTCTACAGCTCTGTCATCTTGAGTAGGGAGCTCTGTCACTCCTACAATTTCCGGTTGAACCTCTACTGTAGCAGGTTCATCAGGAAATTGCCTTGGAATTGGTAAGGGGTGGTCAGTATCCCTTCCAAGAAATGGAGATTTGTTTAACGCAAGGTTTGAAAATGTTTTCTCATTCAGAAGTTTTTGGTGCAAAATTGTACCAAGCCATACTATATGGGGGTACTCTTCTTTGAGAATATAGGTCAAAAATCTAGGATACAAGTAAACATATTCAGAATGAACATTGGATTTTAGGGCTTGAAAATTTTGTTTGGAAAAATTAAAGTTCTCACCCTTGACCACAGCATAGAAGGCAGAGGCTTGCTCACCGGAGAGCTCATCAAAACCTCCCTTCTTTGGAGATAAACACACCAGAAGTGTGTGTGCGAGAAATCTCCACTTGTATGGTAACTGCCCCTTCTTGATAGTCTTATTGTGCAGGGAGCCACCATAACCAATGTTTCTGAATAGGCGGAGATATCTTTTCTAATCTATTTCTCCGTATCCACCTTCATCCCTCAGTTTCAACAACCTTCGAACCTTCGCTTCATCAATTTCAACTTCCTTCCCTTGGACAGTTGACACAATTTTATCATTTCCGCTAGCCTCGTCAGTAACCCTAGCGTGAACCCAAAAGTCTTCCATCACTTCTTCAAAGATTTCTGCTTCGACAGTAAGTGCATGATGGAGGTGAGAACTTTTGATGAACTCGATCATTCCATTGTAGATATCAGTCTTGGATGGTGGTTCAAGATATGCCATCAGGTTGTGTTCTACCGGAAATTCTGAGTCACCAACTGGCTTCTTGCCACTTGCCTTTCCCTTCGGAGCCATTGTTGACGGAATTCGAGAATGTCGACGGTTTTGTGGGAGTTAATCGGAGATGGTTTGAGAGGGTTTTGGGAGTAATTTCTGAGTTGTGTTGCGAGAAATGGGGAAAATGACGGTAATTTAGGGCTTTTTACCTTTTCGGAGATGACGTGGAGGAGAGAGGTTGTAAATCGACGGTTCATTGACGGATGGGACAGATGCTTTAGGGGTTATACAGTACAACTGGTTAAAGCATGTCCTTATCCAAAAGTTAATTTACTGAAACCTCGGAATTGAACAGTTAAAAATTCAATGGGTAAAATAAATGAGCATCCGCTTGGAAAATTGTGCATTCCGGGTAATTAAATAATTCCTTGACTTTGTTGACCCGGAAGTTCAAGCGGAACCCATTTTCTCCTTTATTTTAAAAACCAAATTTCTTCCGTCTGAACTTCAAGCGGACAAGTTTTCCGCTTGGAAGAATTGTTTTTAAAAATAAGTTTCCACGTCAAATTTAAAGCATTTTTCCGGTTGAAGTTCACCCGGTGAATTTCAAAAGTTGTTCTTTCAGGTTGAACCTGAACTTGAACCGGAAAATCCAAAACACATAAATTTTGAAAATTTGTGTCGATTTTTCATAGTTTTAACAGCAGTTATTGACTATGAACTGAAATAATCTTCAATTAACACAAGAGATTTTCTTTTTCTTTTTCTTTTTGTATCAAGAGACGGCCTTTTGAGCACATCTCTTTCTTTTATTAACGTTGTGAAAAATTTTATTCAAAGTTCATCATCCCAATGGCTGTGATGAGGTAGAAAAATCTTGCCTCATCGAAAGCTTTTGTAAACAAATCTGCCAGTTGATGATCAGTGTGAACTTTAAATAATTTGATTAAATTCTTTTCAGCACAATCTCTAATGAAGTGATACCTTATGTCAATGTGTTTGGTCTTGGAGTGCTTCACTGGATTGTTGATGATGGAAATGGCACTGTTGTTGTTTGCAAGAATAGGAGTTTCCATGAATGTGATCCCATAATCAAGCATCTGATTTTGGATCCAAAGGACTTGGCTGCAACAACTTGAGGCAGCAATGTACTCAGCCTCTGCAGTTGAAGTAGAAACACATGTTTGCTTCTTGCATTGCCAAGAGACAAGCCTTTATCCTAGAAATTGACATCCTCCTGATGTTGATTTCTTATCTATATCACATCCTCCATAATCACTGTCTGTGTATGCTTTGAAAGAGAAGTCAGAGTTCTTGGGATACCACAAACCCAGTTTGGGTTGCCCCTTTAGGTACTTGAAAATTCTCTTAACAGCAAGCATGTGTGACTCTTTTGGAGAAGATTGATATCTAGCACATAAGCAAACACTGAACATGATGTCAGGTCTACTAGCTGTGAGATACATCAGAGAGCCTATCATTGCTATATACATGTGCACATCCACTGGCTTTCCACTTAAGTCATTAGTTAACTTGTGGGAAGTGGAGATTGGAGTCTTGGCACTTGAGCATGATAACATGTCGAATCTCTTCAGCATGTCTTGGATGTACTTTGATTGATTCAGAAAGATTCCATCTACAGTTTGCTTTACTTGAAGCCCTAGGAAGAAGGTTAGTTCTCCCATGGAGCTCATTTCAAATTTTGACTGCATCAAAGTTTCAAACTCCTTGCACAACACAGTGTTAGATGAACCGAAAATAATATCATCAACATAAATTTGTACCATTAGCATGTCATTAACAACAGTTTTAACAAAAAGAGTTTTGTCAATTGCTCCTCTTTTGTAGCCATTTACTAGAAGGTAATTAGAAAGAGTTTCATACCAGGTTCTAGGAGCTTGTTTGAGACCATACAAAGCTTTGATTAGCTTTCATACCTTGTTCGGATGGTGAGGGTCTTCAAAACGAGGAGGTTGATTGACATAGACTTCTTGTTCCAGGAGGCCATACAGGAAAGCACTTTTTACATCCATTTGATACACTTGGAAGTCTTTAAATGCAGCATAGGCTAGGAAGATTCTAATTGCTTCCAACCTGGCTACTGGTGCAAAAACTTCATCATAATCAATGCCTTCTTCCTGTACATAGCCTTGCACAACCAGTCTTGCTTTATTCTTGATAACAATTTCCCTGTCATCTTTCTTGTTTCTGAACACCCATTTTGTTCCAATTGGTTCTGCTCCATCAGGCAGATCTACCATTTCCCAAACCTTTTGCTTGTTTATTTGAAATAGTTCTTCTTGCATTGCCTCTACCCAGCTGTTGTCTTCTAAGGCATCTGCTACCTTCTTGGGTACTTCTTGAGACAAAAATGCAGCATGCAAACATATATTTGCATTTGCAGATCTACTTCTTGTCAGCACTGGAGCTGAAGCTTCTCCAATAATATTTCCCGCTGGATGATCTCTGTTGACTCTTCTATCAATGAACATAGGAAATTCATGGCTTCTTCCATTTGAGGGTATGTTGAGCTGAGGAAGTCTATGATCAAGCTCAACATTTTCAAATTGTGACATAGGATCTGAAACTCCAACTGATTCAAGAGAATTGGTATCTGAATTGTAGATCAGATGGTCTAAATTGAGCTCATTTGATGTGTTATCTTGTGAGTTTCCAGCTTCATTTGATTCTGATTCAGAATTCTCTTCAGTTTCTGAAATTTGATTTTCCGGTTGAACTTGAACCGGAGAAATATGTTCAGCTTGAACTTCGAGCGGAACAATTTCTTCTTCAATTTGAATTATTTCAGTTAGTTTCTTGTCATTCCTTGGGAAAACAGGTTGAGGACTCATTGAAGAGAAGAAGATTGACTTCTCACTATCAGTTTGATTTTTCTTCCAATGCTCATCAGCAGACCTGTTAAAGTTTTGTTCCTGCACTAGAGAGCTCACAGACTTATCAACAGTTATGTTGAAAGCAGTGGTTAGTGCATCAATATCAAATAACCAGCTTGGCTGAGACTTAAAATTGTTGGCAGATTTCTCATTGAAAGATACGTTTATGATTTCCTCAACAATTTTAGTTCTCTTGTTGTATACTCTAAATGCCTTTGACACACCAGAGTAGCCAACAAAATAACCTTCATCTGCCTTTTCAGCAAACTTAGGCAAAGACTCATTGGTTATTAAAATAGTGACAGGACAACCAAATGGCTTAAAGAAATAAATGTTTGGCTTCCTTTTTCTCCAAAGCTCATAAGGTGTTTTATTCTTTCCCTTGACAATTAAGATCCTGTTTTGGACATAGCAGGCAGTGTTCACTGCTTCTGCCCAAAATATCACAGGGAGCTTAGAGTCTGCCAACATTGACCTGGCAGCTTCAATCAATGTCCTATTTCTCCTTTCAGCAACACCGTTTTGCTGTGGAGTTCTAGGAGCACTAAATTGCCTCAAAATTCCCTTTTCCTCACAAAATGAATTCAGAACATGATTTTTGAATTCAGTGCCATTGTCACATCTGATTGTTTTGACTTTAAGATTCGATTGATTTTCTAAATTAATGACAAGAGTTTTCAACAATTCAGCAGTTTCATCTTTTGTTTTGAGAAAGAAAACCCAAGTATATCTAGAAAAATCATCAGTTATAACAAAGCAGTATGACCTTTTTCCTAAACTCATTACTCTAGTTGGACCAAATAAGTCCTTGTGCAAAAGCTCTAGAGGTTTTGAGATTGAAGACTCAACTTTTGGCTTAAAAGAGGTTCTGTGTTGCTTGCCTTTGAGACATGGCACACAGTTTTCAGAACAAATAAAGTGCTTGTTAGGAAGACCCTTAACCAAGCCTAAATTTACAATTTTGTTCATGTTCTTGTAGTTCACATGACCTAACCTCCTATGCCAAAGATCAGATTCGTCAACTGAGGCTTTGGATACAAAGCAAGCAGTGCCATATGAAGGTGTAGCCACTGACATATCCAAAATGTACAGTCCATCTCTCCTAGGTGCCTTAAGCATTATCAATTCATCAGGATTTTTAACACCAGGTTTGAGAACTATTGCCTCTCTCTCATTAAACATTAAATTTAAATTCTTGTCACACATTTGTGAGACACTAAGCAAATTAAAATTCAATGTATCAACAAAATTGACTCTATCAAATTCTACCAGTCCGTTTGTCACATCACCTTGTGCTGTGATATGGCCTTTTGTGCTTCCAAAGGCAACTGGTCCTCCGTTGATTCTTTTTGTATTTTCCAGAATGTGCTTATTCCCTTTTATGTGGCAAGTGCAACCACTGTCAACTACCCATAGGCTGTTCTGGCCTTTATTTTGCACCTGCACATATCAGAATTGATTAATTTCTATAGGGGACCCAAGCCTGAGTGGTCTTGGGTCTGCCATAAGCATCATTATACTTGTACTCTTTGAGTACTAGAGTATTTACTACTGGAGCTTCATTTAGCAGATCATCATTGTCCAAACTGAAGTTCTCATACTGAGCACTTGTTTGAGTAGACCTTTTATCTTTGGTGTTCCTTTTTGCAGCAATTTTCCTATCCCTATATTCTTTAAACTTTCTTTGCTTGTTGGTTAGTTTCTTGAGTTTTTCACTTTCTTGATTAACCAACTTAGTCCTTTCAGGTGATTTTGAAAATCTTTGAGGAAAATGTTTGTTTTTTGATTTAAACTCCCCCCCCTGAAGTGGAACATAATGATTTCCACTTGAACCATTAGCAAATACAGTTTCAGATTGATTGGGTTTGCTGTTTCTTGAAAAGTTTTCTCTAGAGGTGACTTTTCCTCTGGAGGGGTTTCTTCTTCCTTGAGCTTCAAAATGTTCAAACCCATCAGCAAAATGAACTTGAGGTCTCTGCTTTGGAGCAGTAGCTGATCTGGGTTGAAATTTATTTTCCGGTTGAACATGAGTTCGAGCGGAAAAATGTTCCGCTTGAACTTCAGCCGGAAAACGATTTTGCTTTAAAACAGTGAAACTACCATTTCTATCATTACCAACTAAAACTCTGTTGGATTCAGATCCAAAATGCTTCAAAGTGTGGTTTTTCACAGATGAGATTCTTCCTGTGAGCTTCTTTTGAAAATCAGCCTTTGGTTTCAAAACAGGTTTTGGTTTTTGAAATGGTTTAACTTTACTCATTGGGTTAAACTGACAAACAGCAGCTAGGTGACCTTGTTCACCACAGCACATGCACTCAACAATTTTGGTTTCAAATTTCCTGGGAGACTCAGTTTTGGTTACTTGATTAAAATTCAGTTGACCAAACCTTTGAGTTTGACTTCCCTTTGGTTGCTCAGGTTGCTTTTCCCCAACTTTTGAATCCTTAGGTTCATAAACAGTTGGTGGAGGAACAGCAATTGATGGTCTCAAAATGTTTAATTGGTCAGCTGAAGCAGATGTGCTAGCAGCAGTGACATCAATTTTCTTAGACTCAACAGTGTTTTTAGAACTGGATTGTGATGAAATGTCATCAACTGTGAGACTAACTTTACATTCTGATTTTAAAGCTTCAATTGGTTTGATTACAGGTGAGTATTCAATTGGTGGCTCAACAGAGTTATAGCCAACACCTGCTTTACCATACATCCCTCCCATCCACAGTTTTTCAGCCTTTTTGTTTGCTGTTTGAAATTTATCACAAGTAAACAAAGCATCTTTCAGCTTGATCTCAAGAACATCAACCTCAGCCTTAGCATCTTTGGTTTCATTTCTTGATTTTTCAAGTTTTGACAGCAAGTCATCAAGCTGTGTTTCAAGCACTGAGTTGGTTTGTTTTAACTGTTCATACTCTTTGGTTAAGTTTTCAATTTTTGAAATGTATGATGATTCAGTTTTCTTAAAACATTCCTTTAACTCATTTAAGTTTGAAACTTCATCAATCAAATCAGTGTTGTGATTTCGATATTTTGCCACTTGTTCTATGCAGGCAGGGCTACATAGATTCTCTAAGACTTTCTCAGGGATAGAATTTACCTGATCTGAGATGGAGTCCTGTTTGGCCATTAAAGCATAGTTAATGGGTTCAAACTCAGCAACAAAATCTTCCCATTCAACACATGATGTTTGATTTGCAACAGCAGCTACCACGTTCTGGTGGTTTTGACTTCCGGTTGGCTTTGGTGGGGTGGGGTGTGAACCTGAGTTGTTTCCAGAATTGTTGTTGTTTGAGTTGCTTCCTCCATGATTTTTCCCTTGAGCATGGTTCTGATTCTGTCCTTCTCTTCTTGGTTGAGAGCATTCTCTTGCAAAATGACCAAGTTGGTGACAGTTGTAGCATTTGACTTTGCATTTGTCAAGGCCTATGTGAGCACCTTTTGCTCCCTTGTAGGTTCTACCTGTCCTTTTGTAAAACCTTTGGGCTCTTACAGAAACCATGGCAAGTTGGGTCATTATATCCATTTCTTCTAAATCATCAGCACCTATGCATTCAAGATCTTCAGGTATGAAGCCTTGATAAGAGTCAGCTGCTACATGAGCATTGAAAATGCGTGAGCATTGGATCGTCTACTCGATCTAGCTAATCGGACATCAAAACGTAATTAACCGATTGATTTATTGATCAATGAAGAACAATTACAATCAGCAAACACTCAGAAATAGACACAGAGAAAACACACTAAAAAACACACACTTAACAGAATTTGCACGCCCAGAACTACTTAGTTACAAAGACCAAACGTATATTTATACCCAGCTGGCCGAGCTTCAGCCGAACCTCAGGTTCGGCCAGTCCGAACTTCAGGTTCGGACCTAGATCGGCCAGACCTAGTTTGACTTGATCTTGATCTTGCTTGATACTTCACACGACGCACATCTCAGGTATCAACAAACTCCCCCTCGACGTGTGCAGTATCTCTTCAATATCATTAACTTTGTATCTTCAACCAAGCTCCCCCTCAAGCGTAGAATCCGTTCGTTCAATGACATGAATCTTCAAACAAACTCTTCCTCAACTCGATCGTAGCTTAATCTTGAATACTTGATGACATTTTGGTGTATCTCTGGTCTTTCATCAACATCTTCAGAAGACTTGAAGTTGTGATAACATGCACATAGCAACCTGTTCAAAATTTTAAAATAATCTTGGTGCAAAACGTCTCTTTGAGACTCCAAGATATGATTTTGAAAATGATTTTGTATCACGTGTTGATCAGATCGAAAATAAAACAGAAACAAAATCTTTTTGACTTTTTGACAGTTTATGCTAAAACACATCAAAAATCTTTTTGTTCTTTTCAGAAATGAAATGAAATTGCAATACAAAATCAAACGCTATTTTTGGTATGAGAAAGATTACTATATGGGATCATATTGAACATAACGCACTGAACTGCACTTCAATTTTGATTAATCGAAGCACATAAGTCATGCCGATTGCTGGTATAATTTGTTCAACTTAAACTCAGGCAGAATCATACTCATAACATTTGGATATGTTAAGGTATTGATTAGATTTGCTTTGACCAGTGTATCCCACACTATCAGACATAATCAGACATTTTCAGCTTTTCATTTCTTTTCCTTTTGTGTGACAGCACTCGTGATTTTTCACAATGCATAATATTTTCATGATATAGTCAACTGTGTTCCATGCAAAAAGAAATAAGAACGTTAAATCGTCTACCTTAAGGTCGATCTTTCGATACGCAGATAAGGCCTCGGATTTAACAAAAAAAGAAAATAAAACAAGTTGAAATTGTATAACCCAACAACAATCAGGTCGGTACTCCCGTACACGCAGAGAAAGTCCGATGAGTTATACGAAACACCAAAGAAAATAAAGCAGAACGTCAAACGAACAACAATCAGGTCGATCTTTCGATACGCAGAGAAAGTCCGATCGTTTGACAAAATAAAGAAAATCAAACAAGTTTAAATCTTTGCAAAATGAACACATGTATACACAGTGACTTCTCATTTTGACTTTCACACTTATTTTTCTTTTTGTGTCATGAAATATGCATCAAGATGTTATCCACATGGTCAAGCATTAATATTTAGTGAATATCACATCTGAATACTTTCTGATTTACCGAGTCTATCAAGCATATCAAACAATGATCTTATGGCCCTTTCATCTACTCTATTCATGAGTCAGACACATAAGCCAATGTACCATCATTTCCCAATAATCATATATCTCACAATTTTTATATTTGGCATGTATTCACCTTCCTTCATTATATATTTGGCATGTATTCACTCTCTCCCCATAACATGCATTTTCCCAATTACTCCCCCTTACTTACAATTCTCCCCCTTAAAATGAAAAACTCTAATTTTGAATTTTCATTTTACACAAAACAAGACTCTATTGTTGGGTTTTTGAGAAAAACATTGAAACAAAGTAAAGTGATCAATCAACACGGATACGATGCAGATTTAGAATTCAGAAAATTTGCAGGTTAGAAAAATTGATCATGTATATTTAAATTAAGCAGAATACTCCTCCATCAACAACTTTGCAATCGTCGATAGGTCTTCTAGAAGTACCTGCACACTGGTCAAACTAATCAGTCCATAAATGACCCGAAGCGAATCGCTTCTGGTCGACCAGTGTCCTTGTTCTGCTTAGAAACCACCTTAGGTTTCCAGTGCTGTTGTTTTGGTAAATCAGTTTTTGATGAAACAATCACAGGTGACTGCGATGATGAACATGTGGCAGGTTTACCAAAAACTGATTTCTTGTGAAATCTTTGGGTTGAAGCAACAGGTGATGGACAATTTTTTGCCATATGCCCTGGATGACGGCAAATATAACAAATTCTTGTCGTTTTATCCCATCGGTGATGTACCTGCGAAGAACACACATGAATATATCTAACATGATCAGAATGAGAATCATATACCTGATGCCTGTGATCATGTACCCATTTAGATGTAGGGCTTAGAGATTGAGAACTTTCAGAAGAAATGGTTGCTTTCACAAAGACTTCAGCAATCTTCCGAGCATCAACACAATGAAGTGGAAATTCTTTGTCTGAAAATAATTGATCCGAACCCTTGAGTTTGTAAAAGCGTTCGGGTTGAATTTTATCAGCTTGAAAAACTTCCTTCTTCACTTGTTTCATCTTTAATTTCTTCAAATCTGGAGATGAAGATGCTGGAACCTTTTCAGCTTTGTTTGTCATCCTGTGAAAACCCAAACCTTCATGCTTTCCAGAAATTTTCTCCTCAGATGAAGAATGTCCATTCTTAGCCAATCGAGAAAATTCAGCTTTTACTTCAGTGGCATTCTTTTGATCATAAAAAATCTTTTTATCAAAATCAGGTTGAGACAGAAACTTGTCAGTAGAAGTAGCCGACTTCTCATTATCAGCAGAAGACGAACCAGACACAAACTTCGGTGCTGGAGGAATCTCAGATTTCATAACCTTTTTCTTGTTCTTCTTGTTTTTCTTCTTCTTTACAACCTTCACTTCTTCAGAAATAGAAGATGAAACCTTTGAATAATCAAAATCATCAATCTGTTCCTTTACTTCTTTAACAGCTTCTTTGAAATGAGCAGGGGGTGAAGCAGTCTTATCAAACATTTTCTCAAAATTTTCATCGTTAGCTAAGAAGCTTGTGAAAACCTGAGAATTTGAAACATTGTTGAGTAATCGATTAGCATCAAGAACTTGAATTTTTAGATCAGAAATTTTCTGTTGAGCCTCAGCAAATTCCTTTTCTTTAGCAATCAATTGCTTCGCAACCTTATGAGTTTCAAATTTTTGTAAGCGAAGATTATCAAGTCCTGCATGTAACTCCTTTTTCAATTTATCCTCATTTTTTTTTTGAATTTCTAAATTTGCACTTTGAACTTTATTCACACGAACCAACTCTCGCTTTTCATCCAGCAACTTTCCCATGTCAACTTGATATGTTTCAATCTTAGCAGTTGATTCGTCAACATTCTTTGTAAGCATATCAAGCTTGACTTTAGATTTATCAAACAAATTCTGAAAATCATTAGCAGTATCTTCAGCCTCATCCTTCCATTTCTTGACTTCTTTCACCAACTCATCTCTTTCTTCACAAATTTTATCTTTTACAACTTCAACATTCTTTTTATCTTGTTTGGAAATTTCCAAAACTTCATTCAACGTCTTGATCTCTTTAAGCAAACATTCATTCTTCATAACTAATTCCTTCTCATTTTCCTTAGAAATTCCCAACTCTGAACTAATCATTTTGAAATCAGCAGTAACTCTTTTGACTTCATCAATCAGAAATTCTTTTTCTTTCATCAAAGCTTCAATTTTAGACTCAAATTTCTCAGACTCAGTAGCATCATATGAACTAGAATCAGAATAATAATCATCTTGGTCATGTGTGACAATCAATGCTGAAGTATCATATCCAAACTGTTGACCCCAATCATAAACACCATCAGTTTGAGCCATCAAAGTTGTTGACTTGCTTGTATTACTAGTAGATGATTGAGTAAAACCAGGCTTTGGTGATAGAGAAACACCAGACTTATTTGCATGTGCCTGATGACATTCCTTAGCAAAATGTCCAAGCTGTTGACATTTATAACACTTCAATTTAGATTTATCAAAACCTAAGTGACCATTGAAATCAGATGATCCCATGTTATGCTTTTTGAAAAAACGTTTCGATCTTTGACCAAGCATAGCATATTACCAAGCTAAATCTAATTCAAGCAATTGATCATCATCAAGTTCGTTAAGATCATCCCTTGTTATCTTGGCATCAGCAACATCTTTGATAATCAACCCAAATGAAGATGAAATTAAAGCAGACTTAATATTGGCATAATCATTTGTAGATTCTGCAGAAAACGCATTTTGATTTGAAAAATTCGGAATTGTAAAGCTACAACCCCGTGAAGATTTGTTATCAGAATGATCAGAAATTCCAGTCAAGAAAGCTGTACTTGGTGCAGAATTGAGACTTGGTTTAGCTTTAGCATTCATGCTGGCTGTATTCTCACCATGATACAACTCAGGATGTTGCAAAGTAGCAGTTGATTTCTTGGAATTCAACATTTCCATTTCTCGAGCATGAAGTTTTCCAGTAAGCTCGTGAAATGTCATTGTAGAATATTCCTTGTCATGAGTGAGTAACAAAACATAGTTTTCCCACTTTTCAGGTAATGCTTCCATGATCTTTTCCTTTAAATCTGCATCAGATTTTTCAATTCCAACAACCTTCAATTCACTAATCAAATGTGAAAATATTGAAACTAGAGCAGTAATGTTTTCATTGTCATAATTTTGAAAGTTATCAAATTCTTTGTTCAAGACTTTCTTTCGACTCTTCTTATAATCAGCATTTCCTTCACATATTGCGGATAAGGCATCCCACAATTGCTTAGATTTCTTGCAAGTACTAAATTGATGAAGCAATTCAGTAGGTAAAGCCATAGTAAGATAACCATAAACTTTCTTTTCAAGCTCATAACTTTTTCTTTCATCACTATCGAAATCTTGAATTTCTTTAAGATCTCCATCTTCCATTGGTCGTTCATACAACTTTCGAATTGGAATCCATAAATCAATGTCATTTGTGCTAATATAAGCAGAAAATCGTTTCTTCCAATTTTGATAATCTTCAAGTTTTAACAATTTGGGAACTTTCTGACTTGTTCCAATTTCATTTTCAAAATTTAGCATGGTTTGCATGGCACTTTGCATTGCAGCAAACGCGTGAAAATCCGACATCGTTGAAAATTTGAATCTGCTGGCCGAACCTGCTCCGATCCTATCACCAACCTCCGAACCCTGTCCGAACCTAAATCAAAAGTCCGAACTATGTCCGAACCTGCTCCGAATCAGAATCAACAAGCCGAACTCCTAAACAACTCTGATCTATCTCCGAACCACCTCTGAACTCCGAACTTTGACCGAACTCTCACCGAATACACACCGAACGCTGACCGAACTTAAAGTACGGAGCAGTTACTCCGAGCCTGAATAGAGAACTCCGAACTTCGAACACATTATCCGAAAAACGCGCGAAAATGGACTGATTTTGACGAAACTTGTTACTGTGAGTTTGAAAAACAGATAGAAAATGATTTGCAAGCAAGCTTAATACCAAACACTCGATAGAAATGATGAAAATCACAAAAACAAACTCGAGAAACTTCAAAAACGCTTCAAAAATCCGGAAATAGCAACCACAGATCAGTAGAGTGAACCAGAAAGCTCTGATACCACTTGAAAATGCGTGAGCATTGGATCGTCTACTCGATCTAGCTAATCGGACATCAAAACGTAATTAACCGATTGATTTATTGATCAATGAAGAACAATTACAATCAGCAAACACTCAGAAATAGACACAGAGAAAACACACTCAGAAACACACACTTAACAGAATTTGCACGCCCAAAACTACTTAGTTACAAAGACCAAACGTATATTTATACCCAGCTGGCCGAGCTTCAGCCGAACCTCAGGTTCGGCCAGTCCGAACTTCAGGTTCGGACCTAGATCGGCCAGACCTAGTTTGACTTGATCTTGATCTTGCTTGATACTTCACACGACGCACATCTCAGGTATCAACAAGCATTGTGAGAACTTTCAAAGGAGTTTGAAAAGTTTTCTTGACACCTTGGTGTCTCAGGGAAACTGACTATAGGTGAGGAATATGATGATGAGTTAGAGGACCTTTGACTGTTAAAATCAGTGGTTACTAGTGCAGATGAGAACAGCTGAGTTGATTCAGAAGATGAGCTTTGTTTAAGATCTAGTTCCATTTCATAAGCACTGAGTATGCCATGAAGTTCACTGAGTCTCATCTTTTTCAAATTCTTGCATTCCCTGATGCTTACTGTGTAAACTGTCCACACAGAAGGCAGGGAACGTAGGAATTTTCTGTTCACATCTACTTGTTCTAGTTTAACATCCACTTTTTGGAGTTCATCAAGCAATGAGACAAATCTCAAGTACTGGTTTGTCTAGGGGTGTTCAAAAAAATCCGAATCCGAATCCGTATCCGAAATATCCGAAATATCCGAAGTCAAAATATCCGAAAATTCGGATATCCGAAAATTCGGATATCCGAATTTCGGATATCCGAATTTTCGGATTCGGATTCGGATATTAATTTTGAAATTTTTCGGATATTCGGATATCCGAAAATATCCGAAATATTTTATAAAAATTTAAATTATATATTTTTTGAAGCCCTAAATAATAGTAAATATCCTAAATACTAAGCTCATATCTCCTAACCTAACTGATTTCTTCGCCGTTTAGCCTCCTCCCTCATCAGCGTCTTTCCTATCTCCTTCCAATCTCTTTATCATCGATTCTTCATCAGGCCTCCTTCCAATCAATTTCTTCATCAGCCTCCTCCCAATCTCCCTCTGATTTCTTCATAGATTAATTGGCGCAAAAGTCACATGCCACAACCCTTCATCGATTTGGTCAAGAGCAGATCTCGAGAAGTCAAGAACAAATCTAGTTGCTTCATCATTTGGTGAGTTTTGTTGTTCCTCTCCAGCTCGGAAATCGAATCCCACGTCCCTCGCAAGCATCCATTCACTTCGAATCCGCTTGCCAAATGAACTCTTACTTCGACTCAAATCAAAAAAAGCAAGAAGAAGCGTCTCGTGACTCTGGTTTGGAATCAGATTTGGTTCGCTTAAATTGTATTTGCATCTCCTTCACATGTTATTTATGTATGTTATTTAATTAGTTTATTTTTTTGATTTCTTCATATTCACTTTGGAATGAATCTGGATTTGGTTAACCTTAATTATTCTATCATCTCTGAATCATCTCATGTTCAAATTAGGAATTTTGGATAACGCAATGATGATTTCTTCACCATATGTTTGATTCATCTTTAGTTTGGAATTTTGGATAAGATTACTTAAGTTTATCACTTTTTTTTTAACAAAGGTTGGAATTTCGGATATCCGGTTTAACTATCCGAATCCGTATCCGAAATTTCGGATATCCGAAATTCGGATATCTGAAATTTCGGATACAGATTTGGATAGTTAAAATCAACTATCCGAAATTTCGGATATCCGGTTTTGAACACCCCTAGGTTTGTCATTGTTTAACCAGATTTAAAAGTAAAGTTTTCATACTTTTGTTTTAAAACATCTTTCTTGTTTTCTTTTACTTCACTGGTTCCTTCATACATTTCACTTAAGGCATTCCACAGGTCAAATGCAGTTTTATATCCTTTAAACCCACTTAAAATGGAATTAGGAAGTGCAGCCTGTAGAGTCCAATATGCCTTATGGTCAAATTCAAGAGCAGTGTAGTCAGATTCAACATATTTATCTAATGGCTTAGGTATCTTGACTTCTGCATCATCAGCAGATGAAACCATTGGTGAGTAGGGTCCTTCAGTGAAAGATTTCCAAATACGACGGTCCAAAATCCTAACAAAACCTTCCATCCTGAGTTTCCAGGTACCAAAGTCATCAGGAGTGAACATTGGTGGTTTGTTGGAGGAGCCATTTGGGCAACTTAAACTGAAATCACTCATTTTGAAAAACCTTTAGAAAGATAAAACAACGAAGCTTGTAAAGTAAGCAAGTAAAGTATCGACTTTGAAGCACAGAAAGTCTTCAAAGTGAGAGCCAAAGCTCTGATACCACTTGTAGGATCGTTATTAGTTATGAATAAACTAAAACTAAGCCCTTTACTTGCAAATATAACCCTGCGGAATTAAAGTTATATTTCACTTTACTTAAGCGATATTAAACTCTTGTATGATGTAAATGCTTGATTTGCAGAATAGTAAAGACAACGAAATATCGAATATTCGGCACTATTTGCATTAACTCAAAGCTACACTATTACAAGTGATAACAGTGGTGTGTAAACTAAGAGATAACATGCTATATATAGTGCTGATGAGATCAATGACAGCCATTGATCTCATGCGATCTAATCTAGACCGTAAACATAAAAGTCAAATATAAACTACCAAAAGAATAAACATCGACAATCGGAATGACTTGCGTGTTGGCAGCAACAATCTACTTTAGGAGAGCGGCTTGAATCTGATTTAGAAGCATACGAGAAGCTTTTGCAGGATTGGACTTGCTGAAAAGACTTCTCAGGAAAAGTCAGGTTGAACTCTTTATCTGGTGGATAAACGATGTTCACCCGGAATATTCGCTAAGTACCAAAATTGCTTCTTTCCGTTTGAACTGCCTGTTCCGCTTGAAGTGTGAATTCCGCTTCAACTTCAACTTCAGCCGGAACTAGTAAAATTGGCATTTCAGCCGGAAATCTTCCAAGCTCTATTTTTCCTTACAAGAAAGTTGAGGTGCGAGTTGACGCAAGAGCTTCATGTGAAGGGCTCTTTAACAACATGACTTGCATATATATTATATATATGTTCTTAAATAAGGTTCTTTAAATGTGTAACCTCTTAGGGCATGACTTGCATAGGTTTTTTCCCCTCATAGATAGTCACCTCAACCAATTCACATGAAAATTGATCAATTCCAGTTATATTTTATTGAGAACAAATAAAGTATAAAACAGAGACAAGAATAAAATCAAACTGTAAGAAATAGGCCTGAAAGTCGCCTAATATGGATCTAATTCTTAAAACATATCCTACATAATCCTGTTTTAATATATTATTATCCATCCGTTTTGATCCGCACATAGAGCCCACATGATAGAAAGGATGAAATGGCATACCTAAATTGATTGGTTGTATGACCACTTGTTTTAAGTTTGTAGGTGTAGAAAGATTCAACTTTATTCTTGAATCTTGAATTACTTGATCAACAATGTCATCACGCAATAGGGCATCAGAGTCAAATAAGTCTTCTGATGTCATGTTCATTGTCATACAACTTGAATAATCAAAACTAGTAGTACGTGATAGGGGAGTAGCAAGATCATCCAACTCGATGTAATCACCATCTGAAACATCATAGAACACTAAAGCATGGTACAAACACAATATCACCATTCGTTGTTAAAGATTAGGCCCATCCAATGCTTAAACTTGGGGTGCTCTTTTTGTTGTAGCACTAACACAATATCACCATTCACCTGACCGTGTCAAGTTGCATAACACAAACCAAGTCAATCACCAATCACATCTTTATAAACAAATTCAATCAGAAAATTTATATGATATGTAACTTATATTGAAGCACCTGACTTTGAACCCTTGCTGTAAATTACAAATTGAGATAAAAAAAAAAGATAAGTAACATAAATAAACAAGAGTAGGAGATAATTTAGAGGAAGACAAAACACACCCTTTACACTTGGAATAGGCCTCCGCCTTCAAACAACCTGTAGGAAAGTACCTGCAAACTAAAAGAATTAGAAAGTTAACCCCATATGTGGATCATGTGTATAAGAACATGTTGGAAATATTCCTACATGTGTCCTTTAGGATCATTTCTTACAATGACCAAAGTGACATAAAGTGACATAAAGAGACATAAAGTCCCTATTAATATATGATATAAAGTCCCTATTAAGAGACATAAAGTCCCTATTAATATATGATATAAAGTCCATATTAAGAGACATAAAGTCCCTATTAATGTAGTCATTATTTGATGGGAATAATGACATATTATGAATGGTCTCTTGCCCTTTGATGTCTTATAAATAGATCATTAGAGAAAACAAGAACACCACTCATACACTATTCTCTATAATCTCAAAACCATCAATCTAAGGCATCTAAAGGGAAGAGAGGAACATCATGGCTATGGCATCATCATCGTCATCTATAATCTCCATCCCTACCGGTATGTCTTTACTTTATATGTGTTAGTATATCACTTGATTGAATTGATCAACATGTGGTATCAGAGCAATGTTGATTATTTCAATTCAATCGATAACCTTTATATACATATTCATCATGATTTATATGTTTTTTTTTATATTTTTGATGAAACTATTGGTTATAATTTTCATCATACTATTAAAACCGTATGACTTAATTTTCTATATCTCTATGTTAGTGTTATTATTAATTTTTGTGAAACTTTGATGTTTTTAAACTTCGGTTTCACAATCAGCCTCACATATAATTAAATTTATAATTTGAAAAATTGATGGAAAATCTCACTAACAAACAGTCTGTTGAAAATCCTGTTGATTTCATGATGAGTATTTTGTTTTGTTAAGTTGAATTAAATTTACTTTGTATGTGTACGGATTTTCATATTGTTTTGAAACAACTGATGCATTAATATACTGTCATTTCAAAATGACATGGTTCCTTCCTCGAGATTGCTACCAAGTTTAATTAGAGGAGTTAATGGAAATATATCTTCTATGAGAAATTTTAAATATTAGTCATCTATATTCCCATAAACGTTTGCCATTTAAAATTTGATATTACAATTATTTATATCATAATTACTTTTATCATTTTGGCATACGATAAAATTAAATGATGTTTAAAGCAATCATGTTTTTTTTTGTTAATTAGTAAACCCAATAACCTGCTATTTGATGGTAAACATGATTACGATATACTGAGCTACATAAACAATGCATATATTTTTTTTACTCAAAAGGAATGTGTTGTACTTATGTGTTAAAAATTTATTTTTTAAAGCGTGTTCATAATATTTGAATATTGGTCATAGCCAAAGCGAAGCCAATGTTCAAATAGAACCTTATATTTAAAGCGTTCAAAATACTCGAATATTGGTCATAGCCAAAGCGAAGCCAATATTCAGGTAGAACCTTATATTCAAGTCGTTCATAATATTTGAATATTGGTCATAGCCAAAGCGAAACCAATATTCAAATAGAACCTTATTTAATTTGTTCATAATACTTGAACATTGGTCATAGCCAAAGCGAAGCCAATGTTTTAGTAGAACCTTATTTCATTTTGTTCATAATACTTGAATATTGGTCATAGCCAAAGCGAAGCCAATGTTTGAGTGGAACTTTATACTTAATTAGTTCATAAAATTTGAATAGTGGTCATAGCCAAAGCGAAGCCAATGTTCAAATAGAACTTCATATTTAATTTGTTCATAACACTTTAATGTTGGTCATAGCCAAAGCGAAACCAACATTTAAGTAGAACCTTACTTTAGTCTATTATTTGGTGTTATAACAGACTACATCTTAAATGGTTGTAATTGTGTTTGCTTGCTTATATACCTCATATTATAGCTCACTTAAAATCATTTTCTTCTTATACTTGTCTCAATCTAGCATCCACCATCACTCCAACATTTGGAATTGAAACTTTGAATGGAACAAACTTTGCCTCATGGAGGGACACTGTGAAACTTACTCTTGGTATGTTGGATCTTGATTATGCATTGAGGCATGAAGCTCCTTGAAATTGCCTGAGCGTGTGGATCTTCTACTTAGTCGTATAGAAATCAATGTAATACGAGTGAAAACACAGAGAGTAAATACAACTGAGACTTGTATTAACCACAGAGACCACAGAGTACACTTAGAGAAAGTTATAACACGGAAGCTCTCTAATTCTATACAAGACAAACATATTTATAGGCTGAAATCACGACTGGCCGAACCTCAGGTTCGGCCAAGCTTCGGCGGCTCCGAACCTGGAGTTCGGCCAAGGTTCGGCCAGACCTAAACTTGCACATTCCGTCTTGTTCTCGATACTTCACATGACGATCAGGAACCATGTATCAACAAACTCCCCCTCGGCATGTGCAGTATCATCTCCTCTTAACAAAACTTGTATCTTGTATCTTCAATCAAACTCTTCCTCGATCTAGACGAAGAATTCAATCTTGAATACTTGATATTGCAACGTGTGTAGTCTCTTTATCAACAACCTTCAGAAGACTTGAAGTTGTGATGTTCTCTTTCCACTTAGAAACCTGCCAACATAAATAATCCTGGCGCAAAACGTCTCTTCGAGACTCCAAGATATCTTGATTTTGAAAATGATTTCGTATTCCGTGTTGATCAATCGAAAACAAATCAGAAACAAAATCTTTTTGGCTTTTAGAAACTTTATATCAAAACACACCTAAAATCTTTTTGGTATTTTCTGATAAGAAAGCTAAATGCCATACAGAATCAGACACTATTTTTGTTCTTTTGTGAGAAAGATCACGACTTGGGATCATATTGGTCATAACATGCTGAACTACACTTCAATTTCGAATTATTGTAGCACATAAGCCATGCCGATTGCAGATATACTTTGTCCAATTTTAAACTCTGGCACAATCATACTCATAACATCTGGATATGTTAATGTATTTATTAGATTTGCATTGACCAGTGTACCCCACACTATCAGACATACTCAGATATGCTTTGCTTATCACATTTTGTGATTTCATTTGTGATTTTAATCACATAATGATTGTATCCATGATATAGTCAACTGTGTTCCATGCAAAAAGAAATAAGAACGTTAAATCGTCTACCTTAAGGTCGATCTTTCGATACGCAGATAAGGCCTCGGATTTAACAAAATAAGAAAATAAAACAAGTTGAAATTGTATAACTCAACAACAATCAGGTCGGTACTCCCGTACACGCAGAGAAAGTCCGATGAGTTATACGAAACACCAAAGAAAATAAAGCAGAACGTCAAACGAACAACGATCAGGTCGGTCTTTCGACACGCAGAGAAAGTCCGATCGTTTGACAAAATAAAGAAAATCAAACAAGTTTAAATCTTTGCAAAATGAACACATGTATACACAGTGACTTCTCATTTTATTTTTCACATATCTTTTTCTTGATATATCATGAGATATGCATCAAGATGTTGTTCACTAGGTCAAGCATCAGATTTAGTGTATATCACATTCGTATACTTTCTGATTTGCCGAGCCTACCTTACACATCGATCAAATGGTCTTATGGCTTTTTCATCTATTTTATCCATGAGTCAGACGATGTCAGCCAATGTACCATCATTTCCCAATCATGTCGGATACAATTTCTCATTTTTCAAACTGTCGGTCTTTCTCATTTTCTTCAATGTTTTTGTCTTTTTCAAATTTCTCCCCCTAAAAATGACAACTCTATTTATAGATTTTCATTTTTACGATATGAAAAACAACACACTATTTTTGTATTTTTGCAAAAACAAACTCCCCCTCAGAATGAGACGGAGTGAAAAACCAACGAAAAATTGATCAACCAACACGAATACTTTGCAGTTTAGCTTTGTGAAAACACAAATAATTTTGAAAGTCAGATTAATTAGAACAGATATTTCACAATCAGCAATTATCCAATCACTGAAAGGTCTTCTTGAAACACCTGTTGACACCAAATAAATCATTAGTCGCTCTGGGATCGACCCGATGTCAACATCGTCGGGTCGCCCGGTGTCTTCCACAAAGTCATTGTTGGCCTTGGAAACAACTTTTGGTTTCCAAATTTGTAAAATTTTCAATTTTTGATCAGAACCTGAATCAGACTCAACCGACGTACTTGGTTTAGACCAAGACGATTTACGAGTTGATTTCATCTTTGGGGACCATGGTTCATCAAAAATTTGACCTTTGTTATCCACATATTTGGCAGTGTTGTGGATATATGCAGTCGTTGGACAATCAGCAGCTAGATGTCCTGGTTGACGACATACATAACAAAGTCTTTCTCGAAAATTGTTTGAAAATGATTTTGATTTTGAAAAACCAGATGAATGCTCAGAATCAAAATTGTCAAAGAAATCATCAGAGGAATCATACCTAGGAGATGGACTCCTTGAAGATGACGATCTTCCAGAATAGTAAGTGAATTCCTTCTGAGATGGTGATTTCTTTGTATTCTTTGCTTTAGGAGCCTTGGCAACTTTCACCGGTTTCTTTGTTTGAATCAATTCTTCCTTCACAACAAACCCCACACCTTTGTGTTTGGAACCTGAAATCTTTGAGGTACTTGAGGAAGAACCCGAAACCTCTCTTGCCTTAGCTTCACTTGTGAATTTAGCTTTAATATCTTTCAGCCTGTTCTTCTCAACCAAAACTTTTTCTTCTTCAGTTGCAGATGAAGAACTTGACACAACCTTCTCCAAAACCTTCTCATTCTCCAACAAAACAGACTTTAACACAAATTTTGGTGCTTCACCCAAAGGCTTTTCCTTCTTTTTGGACTTAGATTTATTCTTCTTGGGTGGAGTAGCAAACTTGGAATAATCATGCAATTCATCTTTTGGATCAATCTGAGCAGCAGTAACTTCAGTTAAATCCACTGGTTGAGGAACCAAGTGAACATCAGCCTTCTGAGAACTATCTGAACTCTGATCCTGCTTGTATAAGAAATTTAGCATTGTTGGTGATAAATTGCAATTTTTCACTTGCCGCTTCAACTCCAAAATCTCCAGTTTTAAATCATTGATCTTTTGTTGAGCGTCAAAAACTTCTTTCTGTGACTTGATGAATTTTGCATTTAGATCATCATATTCATAAGTTTGTAGCTTTCGGATCTCACATTCAGCAAATAATTCTTCAAGAACACCTTCTCTCTTTTTCTTGTAAATCTCAACATCCTTTGTCAAGACTTCATTTTTATCACGATAAAGAGTATTCTCATCTTGAAGCATAGAAATTTTGTTCTGAAGCTTTTCAACAGTAACAGCAGTTGTAGCAATAAGAGCAGTTGCTTCTTCATACTTTTTCTGAACCGGATAACTTTTCTCAAACAGATTCTCAAAATCTTGAGCTGCATCTAAAGCTTCAGCCTTTGCTTTCTCACACTCTTCAGCCAATGTTGCTTTCTCTTTTAAAACATCTTCATGAACATGAACCAACTCATAATACTTCTTTTGAAAATCTTCCAATTCTTGCTTTAACACCACTATTTCTTCAGTCGATAGTTGACGACTTTGTTCAAAACTTGCAATCTCCTGAAGTAATTTCTTACATTTAAGACATTCAGTCTCTTCAACCTTTGAACTCTCAGAGACTCTAGGTAATTCTTCTTGAACCATGGAGACACTTGAATAAGAATCAGAATCAGTTAAGATGCTATCATCATCAATATGACGAACAGTCAAAGCAATTTCAGGTTTAGTATTATTCCTTTTAGCTTCAGTATCTGCATTCCATGCAAACTCATTTGAATGTGGAAACGTATTGGTCCAATCATGAACAAGATTAGCAGATTTCATCTCAACCTTCTCAACTTTATTTGGTGAATGATAAACTAAATGTGCATGTTGACCAGTTTTCAATTTATGATCTGCAGAACTTGGACATTCTCGAGCAAAGTGACCATAATTTGAACACTTATAGCATTTAACCTTAGACTTGTCCAAACCAATCTTTCCTTCCTGATTCAATCTCTTCTTCCCAGTTCTATTGAAAAACTTCTTTGTTCTTCGAACCAACATAGCATACTGCCAATTGAGATCCATTTCTTCTAAATGATCATAATCAATCTGATCATAATCTTCGTTAGCTAACTCAGCATTACTCACAGCACCCGTGATAACACCAAAATACGAAGATACCAAAGCAGACATTAATGCATTATAATCATCAACAGTTTGAGCAGATAATGCAGTTTGATTTGAAGAACTCGGAACAGAAACAGTACAACCAGCAGAAGAATAACTTGAAGATTCAGATTTACCTGCCAGGAATGCTGTTGGAGGTGCAGAATTAAGAATATTCGATTTCCCAGCATTCATTGTAGAATCATTTTCACCATGATACACTGCAGGATTCTGAATTTGTGTAGGAATAGACTTGTTCACCATCAATTCCATATCCCTAGCCTGAATTCTTTGAACTAAATCATTGAAAGACAATCCTTGAAAATCCTTGTCATGAGTAATCATCATAACATAATTCTCCCATTTTTCAGGTAGAGCTTCCAAAATCTTCTCTTTCATATCAGCTTCGTCTTTAGTAAGATTCACCAAGCGCATTTCACTCATCAGATGAGCAAATCTTGCAATCAGATTGGGAATCGTTTCATTCTGATAATGTTTGAAACTATCAAACTCTTTCTTCAAAACCTTTTGTCGACTTTTCTTGTACTGGTCATTGCCTTCACATCTTTTCTCTAAAGCATCCCATAGACTTTTCGATGTGTAGTTACCAGCAAATTGATGAAGTAACTCTTTAGGCAAAGCCATCGTTAAAGTACCATAAGCCTTTTTCTCAGCTTGATAAGCTTTCTTTTGTTCAGAAGACATTTTTCTTTGAAGTATAGGTTCACCAGTTTCATCTTTAGGGTAAATATATTGCTCAGTGAATGCTAACCACATATCAATGTCATTTGTATCGACATATGCTTCAAACCGTTTAACCCAACTATGATAATCTTCCAACTTTAGCAATTTGGGAACTTTCTGACTTGTTCCAATTTCATTATCATAGTTCATCATCGTTTGCATAGTCGCTTGAACTGAGTTTTGAATAGCCGCGAACGCTTGAAAATCGGACATTTTCGAAACACAGGTTACTGTTCACTCCGAACCTCGTCCGAACCTAGTAAACCCTCCGAACTTCCTCCGAACGTGGTCCGAACTCAGAAACACAGTCCGAACTCTCTCCGATCTCTCACCGAACCCCGTTAACTCCGAAACCCTCCGAGTCTTGTCCGAACACTCACCGAACGAGATATATAGTCCGAACGCTCTCCGAACGAGCTCCGAATGTACACCGAACTACGAAACAGACTCCGAACGTACTCCGAACCTGGTGTTCGGAGCAGTTATGCCGAGCGTACTCCGAACCTGGAGTGCGGAGCAGTTACGCCGAACGAGGAGTTCGGCCGAACGCGAAAAACCAAAAAATTTCGGAAAAACACACTGAATTCGACACCTCTCGAGCTGAGACTACTCAATCAACTGAAAACGAACAAACACAAACATTTTGGACGTGAATCATGGTGTTTTAGACGAGATTTTTGAGAAACGAAGATGAAAAAACGAGTTTTGAAAGTCAAAAACGTGAATTTGAACTCGATAACTCGAAAAACACTGATCTCCGACTAGTAGAACAAACCAAAAGCTCTGATACCAATTGAAATTGCCTGAGCGCGTGGATCTTCTACTTAGTCGTATAGAAATCAATGTAATACGAGTGGAAACACAAAGAGTAAATACAACTGAGACTTGTATTAACCACAGAGACCACAGAGTACACTTAGAGAAAGTTATAACACGGAAGCTCTCTAATTCTATACAAGACAAACCTATTTATAGGCTGAAACCACGACTGGCCGAACCTCAGGTTCGGCCAAGCTTCGGCGGCTCCGAACCTGGAGTTCGGCCAAGGTTCGGCCAGACCTAAACTTGCACGTTCCGTCTTGTTCTCGATACTTCACATGACGATCAGGAACCATGTATCAACACTCCTGCTGCTCTTACTGCACAAAGCACAGCAGATCAAAAACAAGAGTATGAAAAGTGGGAGCGATCTAATAGAATGTCTCTTATGGTGATCAATAATTCCATTTCTGTTGCAATAAGGGGTGCCATTCCAGATTCTGAAAATGCTAAGGCTTATTTGGATTCTGTGGAGGAGCAGTTTAAGGGAACTTCTAAGGCACATGCGAGCACTCTAATTCTGAAAATGGTTACTACGAAGTATGATGGGGTTAGTGGTGTGCGTGGACACATCATGATGATGAGTGACATGGCCCATAAGCTAAAGGGATTAGACATGGAAATCAGCGATGGTTTTCTGGTGCATTTCATTATGACATCTCTTCCTGCACGTTTTGATGCTTTTAAGATCAATTATAACACTCAAAAGGATAAGTGGACAATGAGTGAATTCATAGCAATGTGCGTGCAGGAAGAGGAACGTCTAAAACTAGAAAAACCAGCAGTTGTTCACGTCACCACCTCTGACCCAAAGAAAAGGAAGGGAAAATCCATTAAAGGGGAAAGCTCTAAAGTTCAAAAGGTTAGTACAAGCAACGTTTCTGGCCCCAAAACCTCCTCAGGTAAACCTCACTGCAAATTTTGCCATGGAAAGGGGCACTGGCAGCGAGATTGCCTTAAGTTCAAGGAGTGGCTAACTAAGAAAGGTAATCATCTTTTTATGATATTTGAGTCCTTTAACATAAATGTTCCAATTAACACTTGGTGGGTTGACTCTGGTTCTATGGTACATGTTACAAATTCTACTCAGGGATTCCTTACAATCCGGAAGCTGGAAAGAAACCAACGAACAATTAAAGTGGGAGATGGTGATGAATTGAATGTTGAAGCCGTAGGCACTATGCAACTAATAATGAAAACTGGTCATTGTATTAAACTTTATGATACATTATATGTACCGAGGATAACTCGGAATTTAGTATCAGTACCAAAGTTAGACAATGATGGTTATGAAATTTTGCATGGCCAAGGCAAAGTCACTATTACTTTAAATTCTCATGTTTGTGGTTGTGGCTATCTGGAAGGAAATCTCTATAAATTAGAACTAGATGACCAATTCTCAAAATCACTATTATCATATAATATTAATGATAATGTAACTAAAAGAAAACGAGGCACAGAAACCTCATCCATGTTGTGGCATCAACGTTTAGGCCACATCTCGCGAGATAGAGTGTTAAGACTCGTAAAGGATGAGATATTACCAACTCTCGATTTCTCTGATTTTGAAACATGCGTTAAATGTATTAAAGGTAAAATGACTAAGGGAAATAAGCGGGGTGCCACAAGGAGTTCTAGTTTACTAGAACTCATACATACTGACATTTGTGGACCTTTTCCCGAAGGAATAACTGGACATAATTCATTTATTACTTTCATAGATGATCACTCACGTTATATGTACTTGTATTTAATCAAAGAAAAATCTGAATCACTTGATATGTTTAAAATCTTTAAAGCTGAAGTTGAAAAGCAACTTAAATGCAAAATAAAGGTAGTGAGATCAGATAGAGGAGGTGAATATTATGGGCGACATACTGATATAGGACAGGCTCCCGGTCCGTTCTTTAAATTTTGTAAAGAACAAGGGATTGTGAACCAATATACCATGCCTGGTACTCCTCAGCAGAACGGCGTTGCTGAGAGGAGGAACAAGACACTCATGAATATGGTCAGGAGTATGTTAGCCAATTCACAACTACCTCAATTCTTATGGACGGAGGCCTTAAAGACAGCTGTTCATATACTGAATAGGGTTCCTTCAAAATCTGTCCCCCTAAGACTCCTTTTGAAGTCTGGACAAGGAGGAAGCCAAGCTTGAAGTATATGAAAGTATGGGGTTGTCCTGCCGAAGCTAAGCTTTATAACCCTCATGAGAAAAAGCTTGACATGAAAACTGTCAGCTGTTCCTTTATCGGATATCCTGAACATTCTAAGGGATATAGATTTTATTGTCCTTCACATGTAACTCGTATCGTGAAACCTCTCATGCGGAATTTCTTGAGGATTCTAGAGTCAGTGGGAGCAGTGAAAACCAAAAATTTGACTTACAAGAAGTACAAGAGGAGGGGGGAAATGGGCTCTCTATACACTTACCGCCTAATACACCTCTTGTACATGACACTGCACCATTACAAAACACTGTACCATTAGAAAACCATGTTGCTCCAAACACTCCTGTAAACGAAGGCACATCAAATGCACAAGAGCAAGTCCCTGAGACGACTACTGATGAACCTGACAATCAGCTAAGGAGGTCATCACGGCCTAGAAGGCCTACTAATTTTGATGATTATGTAACCTACCTTAACGAGGCTGATTTGGATATAGGAAAAATTAACGATCCTACCTCTTATAATGAAGCCATCAATAGTGATCAATCGTCTGAATGGAATAAAGCTATGATTGATGAGCTTGATTCCATGCATAAGAATAGTGTGTGGGAATTGGTTGAATTACCCAAGGGTGCAAAGCCCGTAGGATGTAAATGGGTCTTTAAAACCAAATTAGACCCGAATGGAAACGTTGAACGCTATAAAGCACGATTGGTTGCTAAAGGCTACACCCAAAAGGAGGGGATTGATTATCAGGAAACTTTCTCACCTGTATCACGAAAGGATTCCTTAAGGATCGTTATGGCCCTAGTAGCTCATTTTGATTTAGAGTTACATCAGATGGACGTTAAAACTGCTTTCCTAAACGGTGACTTACATGAAGAAGTGTTTATGAATCAACCTGAAGGCTTCAAACCTAAAGGGCAAGAACACTTAGTCTGTAGGTTAAAGAAATCCATATACGGGTTAAAACAAGCTTCGCGTCAGTGGTATTTAAAGTTTGATGAAGTAATGAAGAAACAAGGCTTCAATAAAAATCAAGTGGATCAATTCACTTACCTCAAAATGAGTGGGAGCAAATTTGTTATCCTTGTCCTTTATGTAGATGATATTTTACTAGCAAGTAATAACTTAGATATGTTGCATGAGTCAAAACGATTACTTTCACGTAATTTTGACATGAAAGATCTTGGAGATGCTTCTTATGTAATAGGCATCGAAATACACCGAGATCGAGCTAATGGGACTTTAGGGTTGTCTCAGAAAGCTTATATTGAACGTGTTCTAACGCGTTATAACATGCAAAATTGCTCTCCTTCAGTTGCTCCGGTAGTTAAAGGAGATGTTTTTGGTTCTTTCCAATGTCCAAAAACAGAGGTTGAAAAGGAGCAGATGAGATTGATACCTTATGCTTCAGTAGTTGGAAGCTTGATGTATGCTCAAGTCTGTACTCGTCCGGATATTGCATATATTGCTAGAATGCTAGGCCGTTATCAATTCAATCCTGGCCTAGATCATTGGAAAGCAGCAAAGAAAGTGTTGCGATACCTTCAAGGAACAAAAGATTACAAGTTGACATACAAAAGAAGTGATGATTTAAAAGTGATAGGCTATTCTGATTCTGACTTTGCTAAGTGCAAAGATGATAAGAAATCAACTTCGGGGTATATTTTCATGTTAGCAGGCGGACCTATTTCATGGAAGAGCCATAAACAACAATTGACAACAACCTCAACCATGATGGCAGAATACGTTGCAGTGTACAATGCAACTTGCCAAGGCATGTTGTTAAGAAATCTTATTGCCGGGCTCAAAGTTGTAAGCTCCATATCAAGACCATTGAAGATTTACTGTGATAATTCGGCTGCCGTTAGTTTTTCAAACAGTAATAGTTCGAGTGGAGCCGGATTATATCTCGATACAAAGTTCTTATTTGTACGAGAACGAGTAGAGGAAAACAATCTTTGTATTGAGAGTATTAGCACAAAAGATATGCTTGCGGATCCGATGACTAAAGGTCTTCCACCAAAATGTTTTCAAGACCTCGTACTGAGAATGGGTTTTAGTAGAGACCTTATGTAATAAGCATGTGCTTTAATAATTAATAAAATTTCCTCGAATATTAATTTGTCTATAAAATGTGTATGCGCGCCTAATATTATACACACATTTGACAAAGTTTCACAAGTAACTATTGTGCACTGAGGGGCATTAATCTAGTCATTTTGGTCCTTAAATTCCTTATGTTCGGTTTTGGAATTGTAGTATGATTAATGGGGGTCTTGAGTTTAGAATAACTCAATGACTGTATTTTTCTACTACAGATTAAAATTCGAAATCTGATGAGTGTTATTAACTTGACCAAACTTTAGAAATGCTCATTATAAATGATCACTAGGACAAGTGGGAGAATGTTGGAAATATTCCTACATGTGTCCTTTAGGATCATTTCTTACAATGACCAAAGTGACATAAAGTGACATAAAGAGACATAAAGTCCCTATTAATATATGATATAAAGTCCCTATTAAGAGACATAAAGTCCCTATTAATATATGATATAAAGTCCATATTAAGAGACATAAAGTCCCTATTAATGTAGTCATTATTTGATGGGAATAATGACATATTATGAATGGTCTCTTGCCCTTTGATGTCTTATAAATAGATCATTAGAGAAAACAAGAACACCACTCATACAATATTCTCTATAATCTCAAAACCATCAATCTAAGGCATCTAAAGGGAAGAGAGGAACATCATGGCTATGGCATCATCATCGTCATCTATAATCTCCATCCCTACCGGTATGTCTTTACTTTATATGTGTTAGTATATCACTTGATTGAATTGATCAACAGAACAACCTATTTAAGTCAATATTCCCCATGCATACCTTGAAGTCATAAACAACAAATCAAAACCATTACATGATGATAAAATTCCTTTTCAAAATCAAAAACTTTATAAACAATAAGCCTCATACAATTTATTATAAATGGTTTAACACTTTAGGGGATTTGTTCCTTATGACATGCTAATTGTTTATAACGAGAATTTGACGTACCCGCGCGTTGCGGCGGGTAAACACACAAATTAACATGAACAAAAATTAGTAAAACAACTATCAAAGCACCCAAATAAATTTTAAACCTTATATATAAAGGTTAAAAAAAACACATGGTCAATTTATTTCAAGCCTTAAATAAATTTAAACATTAAAAGTTGTCTCAACCTCTTCGATCTCACAAACCTGCAACACATTACCACCATTATCATCGAGCACGAATCATTGGCTCTTAATCAATAATCCCTCTTTCGCTGTTATTCCTCAACACATTACCACCATTATCATCGAGCACGAATCATTGGCTCTTAATCAATAATCCCTCTTTCGCTGTTATTCCTCAACTTTATTCCTCTTCACCTCAAATCTTCAATCTCAAAAATCCGTCTGAAATTTAAAAAGGCATTAATAAATGAGAAACATTTGGCAACATCATCAAATATATATAAAAAAGGTATAAAGATTATATTTTTAAAGCAACCCCAGCGTTCAGGTCTAAGAGATTATCACAGCAGTTGAACCATTTTCGGCCAACATCATCACCAACAGTTTGTTTTAGTAACCATACACTCAGATCTATAAGATCATCACAGCCGTTAAACGATTTTTGGCTAGCATCATCACCAACAGATCTTTTAAGTAACCATTTCCATAGAACAACAGATATACAGTAACCACTTAAATAATTACAATGTCAGTTTGTTTTATTTATGTATGTAATGTCATTTCCATAGAACAACAATCCTCCACACCCATAATACACACAGATGTGACTTAATCACTTAAAGAAATGGCAAAATAGAAGGGCTAGGTTGAAGGACGTATACGATAAATACGCCACGCTGCCAGAACAACCATCATCGCCCTTAAATCTAACCATCATCTTCCTCAAAACCTAGTGTACCAGTTAAGCAAACATGCTAGCTCAGAACTTCAGAATCAAGAAAACCATTTCATAAAGCAACATACATTTACATAAGCACACATGGAAGCTGACAATTTTGTAAATAAATCCCCAATTTGAAACCCACTTTCAAAACGTCACTGCCCAAAACCAACCAACCTCAGAATCAGATCGCTACCACGAAAAGACGGGCTGTAAATCACCGGTGACCTTAGATAAAAATAACACTTAAACGGACCGCCGGCCAAATAAAAGGGCTAGGTTGAAGAGCAGTTGCGATAAACTCGCCACACCGCCATGATAACCATCATCGCCCTTAAAACCAACCACCAGCGCCTTCAAAACATCACCGCCATCTGCAACAACAACGAACCGATGACCACTGTAAAACATCACTGTCGTCTGCAACACCAACCAAACGGCAGCCACTGTCGTTAAAAAAAAGCGAGAGAGATGGCCAGGAGATAGTCTATTAAATGGAAGGAAAGTAACGCTCTGTTCCCGAGTTTACTTAAAGAGGGAAAAGAAGAGAAGAGAAAGGAAAGGAAGAGAAAGGAAAAGAAGAGAAAGGAAGAGAAGAGGAGTGATTCCTTTCCTTCCAAATCCTTCCGATTTGGAAGGAAAGAAAAACAATAGAAAATGAACTAACTTTCCCTCCCCTTCCCTCCCTTTCTCTCCTTTAATGAAACTCGGGAACACAACTTTTTTTTTGTTTCCTTCCCTTTCTCTCCTTAAGTGAAACTCAGGAACACAAAATATTTTAAACTTACTTCCCTTTCCTTTCCTTTCCCTCGTTAAATGAACTCGGGAACACAGCGTAAAGGTGGAGTTAAATGGAGAGTCGGTGGTGACACTTGAATATGAATAAGAGATATGTCATCTTTATGACTTGGAAGAAATTCATTGGTTAGACAAAAGAGTTGTTAAATATGTATTGGTCAAACCAATCACAGTAATTCTCCTCACAAACACTGAATGCTAATTGTTATATATATAAATAAAGTTAAAATTATGGTTGAAAGCTGTTAGTTAAAGCAACTCGTCCTATAGAATAAAATACAAGTGAAATTACGAATATGTCCATGTATGTTTGGTAGTAAGATCATGAGAAATAAAAAATAAAAATAGAAAAAATTCTAGCAATTACAATTAGATGTAAGCAGAACCATTATATATAGAACACATTACAAATGCCCATATATTGAGGGAGTGCCCAAAGAATATGTATTACAATTGGGGCTATAAAACCTTAAGCAGAGCTCCTACTGCAGCTGTATAACATTAGAAGCAGATCCAACAACCAGTCAATCTAACCTGAGTAATCAACCCGTAAAAAAATTTTTCCAAATTTGCCATGCAACTAAGGAATGAGAAGACTGAAACAAAAATGCATAATTTACCTCCAGAAGCATTGTTTACATCATTGTGATGAACCAAATTCTTTTCTAGGATTTAGTGATAATGTTCAGCAAACACAACTGTAAAAAAATCTGCAAGAATAAAAAAAAACAGTATATCACCTGTAAGGGTTCATCATGGAACTCTTCTCGATGACTGTCATCTGAAAACCCTGAAAAACATGTGTTAATCAGAAACCTATTAGAACAGGATAAACAGAAACCAGTTGGTTAAATAAAAAGATTCATACAATGTAACCAAAAGACTCCCCTAATTAAGACTTGGTATAACCGCATAAACTATTAAAAATTAGGTCACATACAAATACTTTACATTTAGATAGGGCTGAACCTATACATATAACATTTAAAACAATCAAGGATGTAGCTCAACTCCAAGAGAACTCTGCCATCAGGGGAATCATCACATGCGCCAAAAATGAAAATTGAATCGAAGAGGAAGCAGAAATGAACAACTTATCCCAACCTTATTTAAAATATCCACAGAAAACACAGAGGGTCTTTTGTATCTCTTTGTCTTTTAACGCTAGAGTCTCATTTTAATTACTTTCCTGTATCTTCTACTCTAAAATAAAAAGAAAAGTGAACATATTATTTACTTGAATGAGATTATAACATCAAAAACAAAAAGAAAAATTCAAAATCCGTGACTGTGACAATCCGTCTTTTTAGGTCTTTTCCCTGGCATTAACTAAACTTTAACTGATATAAATGTTGTGCGAACATTTATGTGTTGACTATGTTGACTTTGGCAAATTAGGATTTTGTATAACCATCACTATACGAGCATGCACGTAAGTTTGAACGTTTGATATTCTGTGAGTCCATCTTATGATTTTATGTGATATATGTATATATATATATATATATATATATATATATATATATATATTCACACAATTATTCTATGATTTTATGTGACGACATGTCGTGAAATTATACATATTATTCCATGATTTATGCGTGTTAAATCTATGATTTTAAGTGAACTTAAAATGAATAAATATGAGTTATTATTTATTATTTTATGTGATTATCTAAAGTTACCTTTTATAAAAACGTCACGTGGAAACATGTGTGGATATATATGTTCGTTTAAGTTATCTTTAAAGTATTCAAGATAGCTAGCCTCGTTATTTCCGTTAGTTAATCTTTTATAAACTTGGAGGGACTTTTTTCTGTTATTATTGAAACCCCTTTTCCTTTACAAAACTTATGAGGGTTCATCTTGTAATTGTCCCAAACTTTGTGTCAATTGTCTAAGGTTGAGAAGGGCTAAAGATGTCAAAATGCCAAAGTTGATTTTGGCATCATGAATGCACCACGTCGGCTCTTTTCCAATTCGTAACCGACATCGCCTTTAATCAATACTTCAATTCAGGCACCGGTTACGATCGATCCAAGTATCACCACATTGAAACATCTAAAGCAATTTCTAATCATTTGGTGCACTCCCAATCATCTTCCTCTCTCGCTTCTTCCCTGTCCGACGCCAAAAAAAAAAAAATACACCATCAAAAAAAGTCCGGCCACCACAAATCCATACCCGTTCATCACTATAAAGCGACCAAGAAATCTCGCAACATCTTATGTGATACACACGAGACCTTACAAGTGCAACAACAACCTTCGAAGCGTCACAGTTCGTCCCGAGGTTCGGTTTCGAGTTTCGTTCGGGTTTCGATTCGGCATAAAAAATGCAACGAGTTTCCATTTCTGACTCAAGGTAATTGTTCCTCTATGTTAGTCGCATCATTTATGGGCATCGAGTTCGTGTTTCACGTTTTTCCGGTGAACGGAATAAAACTCCGGCCACCGGAGTTCTAGAGGAAGAAGATGATACGCTACTGTGTTATGTTATTTACAATGAATGTCGGGTTAAAACACATATGGGTCAGGCGTCCTAGTGGATGGGTCACTCACTTTTATCCTCGAGGTCACGGGTTCTAGTCCCGGCCTCTCTGCTTTTTTTATTAATTCATAAAATCCATCCTGGTCACCACTATTGGATAAAATAAATCTGATCCACCATACAACCAATTCGAAGGGTTGCTCCAGTGGTTAGAACCCAGTGAATCAAGCAGGAGGTCGTGGGTTCGACCCTGGGCGACCTCCCCTTTTTCTGTTTTAATTTTGTTTTGTGATTTTGTACATTTACCAACCTAGAAACCGTACCAAAGTTGTCCCTATCGTATCTTAAACCCATAGACATATAACTTGGGCTATTATATTCCGTAAACCATATTTTGAACTGTAAACATGTCTAACATGTCGTTTTAAATTTAAATATAGTTCTAATAAGTATATATATTGATTTAAAAATTATGGGTTTTTATATAAAAGGTAATATATATATATATATATATATATATATATATATATATATATTGCGTAAGTTTATATATAAACATATATCGTTAGTTTATTAACACGATTATAGATCTTATCTGAAGTTTTAAATATGCGTAACTCAATTTATAAACTCGTTATTAACGTTGCTTTGCACGTTTGGTTTATATTTATTTTGATTTTTGAATTTAGAAAATATATATTATTCATATATAATATATTTTTCGTGTCATTTCGATAATCTCTCAGATTTGGCAAGCAAGCCATCCTCAAATTGTTATGGACTTCACGATCATTCGTTTTCGTCATTACATTAGACTTAGACATTTTTAGTCAAACACACACTTATACGTTTATGCTCGTTAGGTGTTTGGTAAAGTATACAAGACCTCCTAGTTGCTACTTACTGTTATCATTTTATCTGGAATTGCTGTGCACCCGAAGGTGAGTTTCACGGCCCCATTTTACTATTTTAAATTCTGTTGGGGGAGATTAACATGCATAAATTACAAAACTGAGATAATCAGACTTTTGTATATCACACGATTACTGATTACTGAGGCACACTAGACAACAAAGTCCTTCTCATGGTACCGTTAGTATTTGGTGATGATAGCGGGAAATGTAATGTAGTACTACTGGGTTTGACAATCCCCACCCGGGCCAGTCGCGCTGGCACGATTGGATATCTAACGGGTGTTATATTCGTCCTCAACGTAACAAGGCAAACTATAAACAACTGTCAGCTCCTGTGACCATCACGTGCAAAGTTTCATGTATATAGCCTAGCTAGCTATATGATATATATTAGTGATTATGCTCTTACAACTTGACTGTTGCTGTACAGTCAATCTTAAACTCAACTTGAACTGTTTTTAACTGATAAACCTGTGAACTCACCAACCTCTGTGTTGACACTTTTTAGCATGTTATTTCTCAGGTTGCGGATGTTCGAGTATCACGAGTAGTATGCATGCATGAGTCTTTGAAACACTTTTAGTGTCTTTGGACAAGTCACGTCACCTTGGGTGGCGATGCTTTTACTTAGGTTTTTTATTTGTATTTACGCTCCCGCATTTGTAAAACTCTGAATTTATATTTTAATGAAATATGAAACGTTTTTATTAATTATTAGTCGTTTGGTGTAACTAATGGATGACGATCCTGGTTTGTCATGCTCCATGCGGCTCGTTATCGCGCGTGAGATTTTTGGGGGTGTGACAGATTGGTATCAGAGCCATTGATTACAACGAACTAAGATTCTTCTTAGACTGTAACTGTTTTGCATTAGTTGCACTTAAACACTTTTCTCATGCATCGTGATACTCACTCCTACACGCACCTGGTTTACGATTTGTCGTTTACATCATCTAATCCCCTTATACTCACGGCGAGGAGCCGGTTAGTCTTGAGTCATTTTTCTTAACCTCTCTAAGTTGTGTACCTCTTGGTTAACATTCATGTACGGCGAGATGTCGAATCAGATCGAAAGATCACGTTTATACTTTTGACGAGCTGATTGCTACTCGGGATTATTCCGGATTGAACAACTGGGCGTAGTACCCATACTATGGATGTATGCTGCATAGGGAAGGTGGTGTAATACCTCTTCTTGTCCTTAAACCTCTATCTTAGCTTAGGAGGTTCTTGTTATACCTGCCTTACGTACATCTCTAAACTCATCTGTTTAGGAAATGTTATCTCGAGGTGCTAGTAGCGCGATTATTTAGCTTCACTAGAGTTAGCAGGGTATGAATTCAAGTAGCTGCCTATGGGGCACTTATATCAACTTTCGTTATCCTGATCGTCTTCACATTTGCTGTGATCTCTTAAGATCTTTCCCTTCTCGATTTTATCGCGTTGTGCGTTGAAATAATACAACTTGAGTACAATTCTTATAACCCCAATGAAACCTGATGCGGGTCGACTGAAATTCCCTCTTTGTGTATTGGATTGCGATCACGCCAGTATGTGTGATAATTATCCTCTAACTTTGAGCTAAGCTAGGGTCATCGTGATAAACCCTACTCAGATCCTATTGAGCTAAATTTGTGGTTGATTCGCTTTGGGTGGGTCATTCCAATCTGAATGAGCATTCTATTCTCAAAAACTTGTCTCATTAACAAATTCTGGTCAAGATAACCATGGGTTAGTGACCACACCATACTTGTTAGCTGAAGTAAGAGGAACTAGGGTGATCATATAAAGTAAATCACAGTTACGGGTGCACATGTAAATGCAATTTGCAGTATATGGAAATCCTGGAGAATTCTACTAGGCAAGCCAATGGTCGTATTGGGACCAAATTCCTGTAATTTTTTTTCCACGTGGTATTGAATGTTGAACATGTTGAACTCAACCGAATGATCGAAGCCATCTATCTTTGAAAACGCTATCGCACTTGACTTTGCCCCTTTACTATTGGATTCTAATCCATACGTGAACCCTTTTGAAGCCTATTATGAAAAGTTGGTCCTGGCAGGACACCGTCACACTTGTGTATTTCAATGACCAGTCTTCCTTAACTACGAACACTCTTGACGAAACCCTTAACTAGTTTGAACCCTTCTTGAATCATAATTCTACCTTCGCGACTTTACCTACCCTATCATTCCTTGAAACTTTATGATGGTGAGACAATTTGTATATACATTTACCGGACGTATAGCTAGACAACATTGGATAAATGAACTAGAACAAGCATATACCGCGAGCGTTGAAGCATATTTCTTGGATAAAAACTATTGTGAACTTTCCCTCTGAATATCCATATTTCCTGATTTTCTTATGCAAACCAAAACTTGCTACCAGCAACATCGTTACGATTGTACAAACTGCCTATCTCACTTCAAGCATATTTCTCCCTAATGGAGGTAATGATAGTGAAGAGTCTCCCTAGTTTCAACTGATGACTTCCAATTTTTAACGTTTAGACTATTCTGACTGACCTTTTGAACCTGTGCGATTAACTTCTGTCTACATGAATTGAACCTTTTACGATTTAACAACCAATGATTTCTAAATCTCACGCCTTTGTAATCCTTTTATGACTTGGGTGAGCTTTCAAGCTTTGAACTTGAAAGTGTTACACTTTTGGTTAGTTTTTCTACTAGTTAACACCCTTAATGATAAGACGACCTTGTGCTTCAATGGCAGTAACAATACCAAGCTTTATATGGAAACTCTATTTGCACCCATCGAGCGTGAACTTCTTGTTATCGATAGCTAACTGTGCGATCAAACTATATTTACCCTTCTTACACATTGAGTACATCAAATTATCCATACATTTTGTATATTTATTTACGCTCCTCTCATAGCAGCTATGAATAAATTTTTGGTACGCAAATCCTCATCGTCATTTTCAGAAAACTTTCATTGATGAACCCCCAGCTTGAAGTTAAACCTTGTGGCCTGTTTAAATTTTGGATCGTCTCGAAATCCGAAGCATTATGATATTCGCACTGCATATGCGAAACTCTTGACGATCTTCACTAGAACGACAAACTTTACGCGTCCTGTTGGTCTTGTGAATGGAAACACCTACACCTTTTGTTTGCACAACATATTGAGGTTTTAATCTCTCATCCTCTTTACATTCTAACGTATGGGAGAAACTGACGTACTCTATTTCCGTTAAAAATAGCCAACGTGGTTTGAATACTACCTAGTAATGGTGGGTAGCTGGTACGCCTTCAAGGTGCTAGTAGTGTGGTGGGTTAGCTGCGGTACACCCTATATATAAACATTGGTGGCACGTTGAATGTGGGACCAGTACCGGACCAAGGATTGACTTTAGAGTTATACACAAGAGTCTCATCTTGAGAAACTCCATCTAACGGGATTAGGTCTTCGACAAAACTGCTTAATGCTACTTTCTCCGAGATTACAGATATCCCTTACGTATTCCTACTAAAAGAGACATACCCAAAATAATCAAACTTCATGTTTTCAATTCTCTGAGTCTAGGAGAAAACTTTTCTAAAGCGAATTTCCTGCCATGATTTAGATGCGAGTTCTTACTCAGATGAACATCAATGTTTTGAAAACCAGAGATTTTCCCTTATGAATGACAAATCACCTGATCGAATGATCAACTCCAACTTTTAGAAGCATGTGTTAAGAAGTAGATCGACTTTCATTTAAGGGACACTGCTTTTGGGTCGACTGCCCTGTTTTTATGAACTCTTTGGCATTCACTGAGGTGATAGGCCTGATCCTTTTCTATGGAACACCCGATTTGATCTTTTGACCCTCGGTAAACTTGCATTGAACCCCAGCAAAGACGCATATGTACAGGCAACCCAAGTCAAATCCACCGTTGAACATCCTGATGTTTTATGTTTTGTAGACACCATTTTTAACACTTTCGTATTTTATCTTACTTTTGAAGACCATTTGAACCGATGTTTTGACAAGAAAGGAAGCATGACGCATTAAGCGCAAGAACACCAAGAAGATTGGGTATACTGGCGAGTTTAAACAATGAAGATTTCCCTAATGAGATGTTTACTCTATTGGATTGAATAACCGTTGACACGTTCATTTCGATATCTAATTACGCGAATTCCTTGCCAATCCTGTCAAGCACGCTATATAGTTCTTTCTGAATTCTATACTATCCATTACGTTACTTGCATCATCCTTGTTGGTATCTTCACCAGTGCCAGTTTAAACTTACATGTCATTCTTGGGATGTGTAGTTACGATTATCATAAGCTTGTTATTCCTTCGCTTACTCGAATTCACGAAGTATTCCTCTAGTTTCTATTCTCATGCTTGATGCGATGCGTAATCCCGCAGATCACTTTTCAATAGTCGCTACCTCACAGTTACACTTTTATTTTGTTAGATCTTCACTCTAAATTTTTGACTTCTTTAGCAAGGTAATGTGCATGATGACATGTTGTATGATACTGAACTCCAACATGAATTTGTACCTAATTGTCTATGTGATTTCTTGAATAATTCTTAGCAAAATTGAGTAATCCTTTTCTAAAACAAACTGCTACGCGTTACCTTTTCAATGGCAATGGGCTCTTGGTTGGATTTCTCCTTAGACCTCAGTCCTTTTGTCATAAATCAGTGTGTTACCAGTTATATTTTAGTATGTGAAAAGTTGTTGAACCATTTTAACCACGATAAATAGTTTGTTTGCTTGTTTACAAAACATGTGTGTTTGTGCATGCTAAATTTGAGAATCTAATCCTATGTTTAGGGAATAGAAACTAATTAATTATTGAAGTGCTGGTTTAAACATAAGCTACATAGAATTGCATGATTAGTTATGTGTATGAAACATGTTAGGAACTAGAAAATGATGTTCTGATTGTATTAACTTGATTGAGTATGAAAACCATACACCATACAAGGTCCTAAGTCTCCTACTTCGGTGGGAATGACAAGACTGTGTGAAGTTGCCCCGTCAACTTTGCACCGTATGGGTTGTGTTGGTTAGTTTATGAACTTATATGTTAGAGATATGCCATGTGAGAGTTGTATGCTAGTATATCTGATGCTAGGACAATTGTATGCATTGTATGGTAAAACCTTCATGATAGATTGCATGCTAGTACGCTTTAACCGCATCAACCTTTAAAAGAAATCTTCGTAGAAACTCGTATGCTATCCGAACCGTTATTGCATGATATGTGAATTTCGAATTCAATGTTATTATGAATCATGTGAAATTAATTGGTCATAACTCCAAAAGGTACTAGACCAATCAATGGGTCCTCGTGTTAACTTGTTCAGTCTTAAGTGATTCTATGTTACTTGCTAATTGTTAGGCAAATCCAGATATTTGCGTTTTCTTTAGACAATGAGTCTATTAGACAAGCACCTAGTGACTTGATACACACAACTTCCTCATACTCACATTTTTTCTCTTTGATTCACCTGGGTTATTGGTGAATGTGAATTTCTTAACTGAAAACGAGACACGAGGTGGGAACCTCACTTCTAGCATTGGGTACAATAGCTGGAGACAATTCAAATTTTTTTTCTCTTCTCTTCGCATTTTAATTTTGATTACAGATACTTACGTTATCATGTCACCCTGTTCGGCTTTGCCACTCAACACGATTCCTGTATTTCAGTTGTTTGACTCTCTTCATTGGAAAACGCTTGATAAGAAAATCATTTTCTATATATTCGATATAAATTCCCTTCGGAATTCATAAACATTTGATGTTTCCTCATCATCGGGTACACATTCTTGATTATCCATCACTCCTTTTGGAGCAGGAACCTAAATTCTTTTCTGGAGCTCGAGCTCGAGCTCGGCTCGATACGAGCCTATGTTTTCTGGCTCGAGCTCGGCTCGCAAAACAATTCCAAGGCTCGAGCTCGGCTCGTTAGGCTCGATCAAAATTCTTAACTGAACAAAAGCTCGGCTCGAGCTCGTTTCCAGATTCCTTAATGAGCCAAAGCTCGGCTCGAGCTCGACTAAAAAGTGCAAAAACACAATATTTCAATGGCAAAAAACACAAAATAATGACCCATATACAAAAATTAGCCATCCAAAAGCATACTTAGCCATACAAAGTATGAGATCATCATAAATAAACATACGAAGAAGTACGAGAGAAAGTTTGCAAAAAAAACATATCAAATGTTAACAAAAAAAACTCCTCGTCTTCTCAAATTTCCATATAGCCAATATTCCTACTAATTTTTCCAAGCTATCATCTTATAAACCTGAAACATTTCAACATTCCATCATGTTTTATTTGAGGTTACAACAAAAAAAGACCAATTTCTTTGAGCATACGACTATTAAAGAACTTTTATTTATGGTATAGAATATGTACCTTAAGTTAGGTCTCTTTCCCGATAGGTAGTACGACCTCACACGGTGCATCCTCCTTCTACAAAAACATAAGAGTTTAATTAATAAAATATTAAATCATATCCTTTGAGGTTTGAGAATATACCTTAAGCTTCTTCTTCACACCATGAAGTTTCCTAATCCAGTCTCCTCCACAAATCAACATCTCAACAGTGGTAGGTGCCAATGAAGATCGAAATGGATCAATAACTCTTTCCCCGGCACTAAATGTGGCTTCTGAGGCAACTGTGGAAACTGGAACTCCAAGAATGTCAGATGCCATCTTGGACAAAACACGATATTTTAGCTTGTGTGTGTTCCACCAATCCAACAAATTAAATTTAGGAAGATCAACTTCTTCAAGCATTAGAACAGGTTCTTCTAAATATGTTCTAATTTCGGATTTCTTCGGTGTGACCACTTGAACATTTTTAAGAAACTTCCCAAATGCGCCCCATCCAGAACTCGATGCCTCTTCATTAGGCTTTGAAGCAGTACTCCCACTGGATGATCCAGTTTTTTGACTTGTTGCCTCCTTTGTTGATGCTTCATCCATCTCCAAATACTCATCATACATAATTTGAAGTGCACACTCAACTTCCTCAGTATTCTTTTCGGATTCTGCTGGTGGGTATATTTGTGGATAACAAAATCTCAAGTACTCCACTTTTAGACGAGGATCAAGCACTGCAGCCATAGCCATCAGTAAGTGGCACTCCCCCCAATACTTATCAAACTTCTCCTTCATCTTTTGGGTCATTTCTTTGACAAAGTTAATCTTGGATAACACACCTTCATCTATAGCTTTTTTAACTTTGTATACCTCTCATAAGATACAAATTTGCAGTGGGATAATCGGTACCAGATATGATATTCGTGCACTCCTTGAAAACCTTTAACACTTCACATACATGTTGCACATTTACCCAATCTTGTTTGGTGGGTAAGTGTTTAAAATGCGGTTCATAATCTGCATATCTAGAATAAAAAATCAGAGTTAGTAAATACATATCTAAAAAAAATCTGACTTATATTAAATACATACCTAGGAAACACATCTTTAAACTTGATAGCAAGAGACAACATATCATAAGTGGAATTCCATTTTGTTGGAACATCAAGTACCAACTTTCTATCATGCACTTGAAGTTGTTGTGCAGCATTAGAAAACACTTGACGCCTCATCTCCGAAGAGTTTATATACTTTACAGCTTCCCGAACTTCCCCAATTACAGAGTCAATCATAGATAGACCATCTTTGACAAGTAAATTTAGGATATGCGCGCAACATCTAACATGAAACAACCTTCCCCCACAAGGAAGTTTCTTCACTCTGGACAAGTCGTCCTTCAAGGTACTCACAACCTTATCATTATATGAGGCATTATCCATAGAGATGGAGAAAATCTTCCCCATAATCTCCCATTCCTTTAAACATGAGGAAATAGCATATCCAATTTCACGACTAGTACGGGGAGGAGGAACATGCACAAAACTCAACACACGTTTCTGTAACCTGTCATATAAGTATAAATGTAATAAAAGAACTAAAAAGAATTAACATGATAGAAGAAATAACTAAAAAGAAATAACCTCCAATTGTTATCAATATAGTGTCCAGTGATAACCATATACTCAATCTTTTGATGAGACGACCTCCAACAATCAGTTGTTATACTAACACTCGAGGTTTCATTTAGAAGGGCCTTCAACTTTTTATTCTCATGATCATACACCTTAAAACAATCCACCTTTATTATATTCCTACTTACCCTCTCAAACATCAGATTTGCCATCTTCATCATATACACAAACATGTCATCTTCAACGGTTGCAAACGGTTGCTCAGTTGCCATTAGCCAGTGTGCCATTGATTCCCTCATCTTGTTAGGATCATACTTTGTATCAACTAATGGAGAAGACTTACTATGTGTCATATCAACATCTTCTGGTTGCAAATTGAGCAATTTTTGAGATCTCATGAAATGTTGTTTTTGGAAGCATTTTTTCATGTGTCTTTTCCATGATGTTGTAGGTCTGCCTGTACTTATAGCTAAATGTTCCTTGCATTGGATGCACTGAACTTTTTCTGTCCCATCTGGAAGAGTCACTTCAATAATGTCATGCCATACAGTTGATGTTTTTTGACGTTTACGCTTCAATTTCACGTCATCTTGCACACTAGGATTATCGTCTAGTACACTTGCCGCCTCATTGACATTCTCATCAGGAAAATTAATGTTTTCATCTCCATCAAGGTTAATGTACTCCTCTGAAGATTGATCTTGACCTCTTTGTTGCAATGGATTAGAAGTTGACCCTTACATTGGGTGCTAACTGCTAAAACTTAAAAGAATAAAAATGAGATTCTAGAACTTAAAAGAATACAAATCAGATTAGTTATTCATACAAATCATGAAATCAGATTTGAAATCAGATTTATTCATACAGATTTATTCATACAAATCATGAAATCAACATCTTCCTGAAAGCTATTCTCCCTGCATTTAATGACCACAATGTACAATGGACTTCATTTGCCTTTTTTTCCAACTATGAACTTCATTTACAGTGAGTTAATAACTATAGAAAACAGAGTTAATAACTATAGAAACCATAGTCTAATAACTGTTGAAGTAAATCTTAATAACAACATCTTAGTAGAAATCATAATAATCAAATTTGTATCTACTTATCATAACAACATCATCAACAGTGAGTTACTAACTGTAGAAATAAATCTTAGCAGTTTTAAGCCAATTGAAATGCTTAACTTATAATTTATTAACTTATAAAAACCTCCGATTGACTTATAAAAACCTCCCATTGAAATGCTAGATCAAAACTTGATAATTCATAAAATAAACCGTTAAATGCTAGCAAATAATAAACGCCGGGAATTGAAGCATTTTAGAGGACGGAAGGAGAGAAAACCTTGATTTGCCGGAGGGAGAACAAAGACGACGGTGTAAGAAATATCTTCCGATTGAAGACGGCCAAGAAATACAACACTCGATAGTTGTTTTCCGGGTTTTACGGCTTGTATAGCATCATCGCAGAGAGACGAAGGATGGAAGAACAAGGGGACGGCTGAGTTTGTGAATGTGGATTTCTAGGGTTCTTGACTTCTTTCAAACACTGGGCGCTAATATGAATTTGGGGGCGGCGACTTCAAAATAAAAATAAAAGATGAAAGTTCTTTTAATAAAAGTATAAAACAAATATATGATATATATAAAATTATATATATATAAAATTATATATTAAAAGTAGGTAAGCTCGATAAAGCTCGACGAGGCTAAACGATCTCCACATACAGGCTCGGGCTCGAGCTCGATAATTAAATGAGCATTTTTTGAGGCTCGAGCTCGGCTCGAGCTCGATTAAGCTCGGCTCGTTTCGAGCTTTTTTCGATCCGATCTCGAGTAGCTCGCGAGTAGCTCGGCTCATTTACACCCCTATCTGTGATTTCATCTTATGTTTTTATGTGATATATGTATATATATATATATATATTCACACAATTATTCTATAATTTTATGTGACGACATGTCATGAAATTATACATATTGTTCCATGATTTATGCGTGTTAAATCTATGATTTTATGTGAACTTAAAATGAATAAATATGAGTTATTATTTATTATTTTATGTGATTATCTAAAGTTACCTTTTATAAAAACGTCACGTGAAAACATGTGTGGATATATATGTTCGTTTAAGTTATCTTTAAAGTATTCAAGATAGCTAGCCTCGTTATTTCCGTTAGTTCGTTAATCTTTCATAAACTTGGAGGGACTTTTTCTGTTATTATTGAAACCCCTTTTCCTTTACAAAACTTATGAGGGTTCATCTTGTAATTGTCCCAAACTTTGTGTCAATTGTCTAAGGTTGAGAAGGACTAAAGGTGTCAAAATGCCAAAGTTGATGTTGGCATCATGAATGCACCACGTCGGCTCTTTTCCAATCCGTAACCGACATCGCCTTTAATCAATACTTCAATTCAGCCACCGGTTACGATCGATCCAAGTATCACCACATTGAAGCATCTAAAGCAATTTCTAATCATTTGGTGCACTCCCAATCATCTTCCTCTCTCGCTTCTTCCCTATCCGAACGCCCAAAAAAAAAACACCATCAAGAAAAGTCCGGCCACCACAAATCCATACCCGTTCATCACTATAAAGCGACCAAGAAATCTCGCAACATCTTATGTGATCACACACGAGACCTTACAAGTGCAACAACAACCTTCGAAGCGTCACAGTTCGTCCCGAGGTTCGGTTTCGAGTTTCGTTCGGTTTCGATTCGGCATAAAAAATGCAACGAGTTTCCATTTCTGACTCAAGGTAATTGTTCCTCTATGTTAGTCGCATCATTTATGTGCATCGAGTTTGTGTTTCATGTTTTTTCGGTGACCGGAATAAAACTCCGGCCACCGGAGTTCTAGAGGAAGAAGATGACACGCTACTGTGTTATGTTATTTACAATGAATGTCGGGTTAAAACACATACGGGCAGGCGTCCCAGTGGCTGGGTCACTCGCTGTTATCCTCGAGGTCGCGGGTTCGAGTCCCGGCCTCTGTGCTTTTTTTATTAATTCATAAAATCCATTCTGGTCACCATTGTTGGATTAAATAAATCTGATCCGCCATACAACCAAATCGAAGGGTTGCTCCAGTGGTTAGAACCCAGTGAATCAAGCAGGAGGTCGTGGGTTCGACCCTAGGCGACCTCCCCTTTATCTGTTTTAATTTTGTTTTGTGATTTTGTACATGTAACAACCTAGAAACCGTACCAAAGTTGTCCCTATCGTATCTTAAACCCGTAGAAATATAACTTGAGCTATTAAATTCCATAAACCATATTTTGAACTGTAAACATGTCTAACATGTTGTTTTAAATTTAAATATAGTTCTAATAAGTATATACATTGATTTAAAAATTATGGGTTTTTATATAAAAGGTAATATATATATATATATATATATAGGGTTAGGTTCAAATGAGAACTTTTCTTTGAGAACTTTGAGAACCAATTTGGGCCACTAATTTTCAGGGGGGCATTCAAATTCATGGGGGGTTCCATATATATAAACTAGTGGCTAAGATTAGTTCTTTTTAGTTCTCAAACCCAATTAGTTCTCAAATGATCTCTTCCTATATATATATATATATATATATATATATATATATATATATATATATATATATCGTAAGTTTATATATAAACATATATCGTTAGTTTATTGAAACGATTAAATATCTTATCTAAACTTTTAAATATGCGTAACTCAATTTATAAACTCGTTATTAACGTTGCTTTGCGCGTTTGGTTTATATATATATATTATATATTTATATTTATTTTGATTTTTGAATTTAGAAAATATATATTATTCATATATAATATATGTTTCGTGTTATTTCGATATTCTCTCAGATTTGGCAAGCGTGCCATCCTCAAATTGTTATGGACTTCACGATCATTCGTTTTCGTCGTTACGTTAGACTTAGTCATTTTTAGTCGAATACACACACTTATACGTTTATGCTCGTTAGGTGGTTTGTAAAGTATACAAGACCTCCTAGTTGCTACTTGCTGTTATCATTTTATCTGGAATTGCTGTGCACCCGAAGGTGAGTTTCACGACCCCATTTTACTATTTTAAATTCTGTTGGGGGAGATTAACATGCATAAATTACAAAACTGAGATAATTAGACTTTTGTATATCACACGATTACTGATTACTGAGGCACACTAGACAACAAAGTCCTTCTCATGGTACCGTTAGTATTTGGTGATGATAGCGGGAAATGTAATGTAGTACTACTGGGTTTGACAAACCCCACCCGGGCCAGTCGCGCTGGCACGATTGGATATCGAACGGGTTTTATATTCGTCCTCAACGTAACAAGGCAAACTATAAACAACTGTCAGCTCCTGTGACCATCACGTGCAAAGTTACATGTATATAGCCTAGCTAGCTATCTGATATATATTAGTGATTATGCTCTTACAACTTGACTGTTGCTAAACAGTCAATCTTAAACTCAACTTGAACTGTTTTTAACTTATAAACCTATGAACTCACCAACCTCTGTCTTGACACTTTTTAGCATGTTATTTCTCAGGTTGCGGATGTTCGAGTATCACGAGTAGTACGCATGCATGAGTCTTTGAAACACTTTTAGTGTCTGTGGACAAGTCACGTCACCTTGGGTGGCGATGCTTTTACTTAGGTTTTTTATTTGTATTTACGCTCCCGCATTTGTAAAACTCTGAATTTATATTTTAATAAAATATGAAACGTTTTTATTAATTATTGGTCGTTTGGTGTAACTAATGGACGACGATCCTGGTTTGTCACGCTCCCTGCGGCGCGTTATCGCACGTGGGATTTTTGGGGGTGTGACAGAGTGAGAACGCACTAAAAGTGTACTACAGTAATCAAGTTTCAAGAAAGACAAAATCAAATATTATTCTTCCAATTTAGACTTCATTTGTTCTCATAGCTTCACACAAAAAGCTCACATTCTTTTATCATTAATAGATAGATGAATAATGCATAAATTACATATAATATTTTAAAATAAAAGATAAAAACAAAAATTACATACCAGTTGCAAGTATTGGTTATAGACATTGTTATTCCCTTTCCTCCACTCTTGCAAATCAAACACATTTATGCCAAACGCCCACACACACAAATTGTTGCCGAACTTTTTTCCCACTGTCAGATCAGATAAGTTAAGTAACACATGGCTTGTTATCCAACCAACCTGACATCCAATCTTAGCACCTGTATTTTAAATTTATCCAATGACTTCTCCATGACTAAAATAATCAAACTACACAATTAGAATTCAAAAAACAAAAAAGAAAACCATACAATGAAACTGAAATACCCTCCATAATCTATAGATAATCTCATAAGAACAACATGTGCACTCGTCGATTAGCTTAGCAAGATTTAACAAAACCAGCTAAGTATTTAGAACTGGAAACCTGAAATTCAAACTCTAAAATCAGATCATGGATACACATTCATATACCAGCAGCATAGAACAACAGCTTCCAACCTGCAAAAGATTTGAATATTTGGATCAAATGGTAAGAGTTAAGCTTCCTGCTCTAACTTCACATAACAATGATACGAATTTGTTGAAGGTTAACTCTCGTATATACAGGAGCTTACCCGGCGGGGAGTCATGACACTTTGGAGTTGATTAACTGGAATCCTTGTTTGATGCGGAGATCTAGATCTGTTACGACACATACTTCTCTATACAAAAACGAAAAAAAAAACCTAGGATAAACAATCAGGTGAAACTAAGAAAGTAATAATTAACCATTTAACAACCAATATCGATTTCAAACTAAAACATAGAGTTGTAAATAGAATACTTAACGAACAAGAACAATGAATGAATTCAAAGAACGCTAGACAAGATGAGAAATAACTTTTGAAATCCAATTCTTATTTTGCCCTTTCAGTATTCAAGCGGAGGGAGACGTATCCGAAATTGTAAGGTGTGCAGAAACTTGCGATAGAAAAAAAAGAAAAAAACCTAGAATAATCACAAGACAAATCTGTGATTTAGAAACAAATGAATTTGAAATTTGTATTACCACAAAACAAACCTGCGACTAAAGACGGCAAGGGATGAATTGGTATACTTCGATCTCCTCTTCAACCTCTTATCTGGATCGTCGTTGTCATCTTCATACTGAACCCTAAATGGGAAGAAGAAACAAAGAAGTTGAGAGAGAGAGAGAGAGAGAGAGAGAGAGAGAGCAGATGCGTTAACTGGATTTCCAATTTCAAATGAGATAGAGATTTCGAATTTCAAATGAGCTGACGATTCTTTGTTGTTTTTTCCGAAATCGGGTCTGATTGCACTGTGTTTTAGATCGATTTCGAATTAGGGCTCAAATTGAATTAGGGTTCAAATTAGAGATTTCGCTCTGTACAAAATAGAGGGCGATGTGCCGGTGTTTGAAGCCAAATGAGAGGAACGTCCATTTTATTTTAGGTTTTAAAAGAGTGTACATAAAGCATCAAATATTGTACCTTTTTAAGTTTTAACATTCATGCAATATTCTCTTGTACATCATGTTATAAAATTAGCACACTCTTTGATAATTCAACACTTTCAACTTTCTCTCTCTAATATACATATTATAGTATTATAAATATATACATATCTACATATCTATAATTACATCTATCTACATGCATAAATATGCATTTCGACTACTCGGTTTTGTAAAAGAAAATATTTATCTTTTATTCGCTTTTTGGTGAACTGTTATCGTTTCAACGTCGTCATCAACTTGATTCTTGAATAAAACGATTTTTGTATAAATGTCGTCTCCGACACATTTCGTAAAAATTGATTTTTATCACGTATTGAAATTGTCACTTACGTTATATCTGGAAGTACTTGATTTAGTACCGTCGTCTAGGCTATGTTACTGATGTGCGGACACACACTTTCGTATGTAAAATTGATAGGTGCTCGGTAGTTACGTAGGACTCGAAGTGTTACCAAATTGTAGCAGTGCACCCTAAGGTGAGTTACACAACCTCTTACGTTACGTCCTGGTTTGGACGATAACATACATGAACACGTTACACCCAGGTTAGAGTGATAACACAACAACTTGATGTATGATTAAAGTAGAAATCTAGTATATATCACATGTTCACGTAAAATGTTTTATCTTTCAAGTGCTTACTTTATCGAACCGTTAATAGAAAATAGCGAGGGGATATTGGGTAGTACTACTGTGGTCTGACAAACCCCACTCAGCGGGCACGAGATGCACCACCTGACCGGCGGTTGGACTGAGGATAATGTCAGCCTAACTTACCGTGATCGAGTAGACACGGGGAAGGAAAAAACACGTAAGGATTAAATCCTATACTTTTCAGTTAGCTTCGTTTGCGAATGTTTTAGTGACATGAACTTAGGCTCGCTACCTACGATATGGATTGTACCTGTAATATACATACTTACATATAAATAAATACTGTTTTATTGGTACTGCATACTTATACTAGATATACGTATGTGCTTATGTGAACTCACCAACATTAGTTGACACATGCTTATTGTGCATGCTTTGCAGGACGCTAGGAGTATCTGATTTTTGGGCACGTACGTTGGTTAAAACCTCTATTTTGGGAACTTGTTTTTAAATCTTTTCAACTTGAACTGGTATTTACTTATCGGGCGCTTGTTTTGCACAACTTGACTTTTATGTGCTTCCGTTAAACTTTAAACTATGTTTTGATATTTCCCATTTGGAGATATATTTACATTTTGAACCCTTAACTTATGTTGTATGTAATTAATGACTCGGGTCCTGGTCTGGATCACACCCCACACAGTAAAACTTCGTTAGTGGAAATTAGGGGTGTGACAACACAAATATGGGACCTCAAAGAAAGGTTGAATTACATGTTGGGCATAAATAAATTATAGTAATAAATGAGAGATTTATTATGGCTCGATTTGTTGATTATAATTCCCAACATGAGGGGGAGATGGGAAACAACTGAAAAAAGTTTGAATGATTAATCATTGTCTTATCTTGATCCTCAAATAAAAATAAATAATACATAGATATAAAAGACATTTCATCCATAAATATTGTGAATCAATTACCAGACATTCACTGACCTAAAAGAGTGACTAAGTCACAAATACCAGCTGTCATTGCTCCTAGTAAGATTAATGTCTAGAAATGAAATGGACATATTGATAATGAGTCTATGGCATGTTTGAATCGTGATTGACTAGCACATATCCCCGAAAATAGGAGCTACTAATAAAGATGGTTAAGTCGGGGTACTGGTAGAAGAGTTTATTAAAGAGACATTAGACATGATGGTTCTAGAAGAACCTCAGGTACCTAAAAGATGATAAAGAATCTCGATTAATTATATAATGTCTAAGCATATATGGAATCGATAATATTTTGGATATAATAAGCGCTAGAAATAATAAATATGTTAAGGATCAAGAATTAAGATCTGCCTATGATGAAAAGCGAAGTGATTGGCCAAAATTTAAAGACACAAACCAGGCAAAAGGAAATTCTCTAATATGTTGGATACAAATTGGTCTATTATACAAAAGCATGATTTGAGAAAATAAAATTAAGCAATATAAAGAAAATTGGTGGCACAAAGATTTTCGTAAAGGCCTAAGTTTGATTATGAGGAGACATATTCTCCAGTGGTGGATGTAGTGAGATTCTAACAGTTCATCTGGTAATAAAATAGAGAACTGATATGCGTCTTATGAAGATTATGATGTCCTATGTTTATGGCTCACTTGATGATGATATATAAAATCTCTGGAGGGTTTAAAGTGCCATTATAATAGTGTATAGTAAGTTCTCGAGAACGTTATATAAACATTCGGATCTGAATACGCTATGATTCTTTATATACGTTGAATGCTTAAATGTAATCAAAGTCCATATAAACCCCCAGGAGAGTTGAGTACTTGAATGTATTTGAAACATATTAAAATATAATCCTTGTGCACCAGTAAGCATCATATGGTGATTATGATATGCAAACTTTGGAGAAGAATGGTACAATATATATTTGAAAACATATTAAATGTTTTAAATTGATTTGATTAAGTTTATTTATCCAAACTCCTCATGAGTGAATGCATATGTATAATTAGTCAAGATGGAGATTAATCCATAATGGATTGTGATGGATTATAAATGTCTTAAGCAACTATATAAATCCTTGAGAATATATTACGTAAATTTAACATGTTTTGGTATGGACTAAGAAATAGTTTCGTTAAGTTTTATATCATGCGACGCCCACTCCCAGTCTTGGTTCCAGGAGGGGTCACGTGTCGGATTTACTCATAAACACATGGTACAACAGAGATAACTAAGCAGTGGAAATTAAAAACTTTTCATTTATATATATAACGAGTTACAATAGTAAGGAAGATAATAACATAATCTATAACTAGATCTTATCTATAGCTATGCCAGTCTACTACTGAGTCACAACTGATAGCTTGCCCATCTAATCTGCCCTTGCTAGAGCCCTTTCCTTGCTACTTTAAACATCACCGATACCTGACATACATGCTTTTAAAGGTCAGCTTACGCTGGTGAGTTCTAAGTATTTAAAACTTTTACCTTTCCTTGAAAGGTTTACTTCAAACATTTGGGCCTAACAACCCCTTCTTTATAACATTTATCAAGTATAAAATATAACAGAGTTATACCAAAACATTTAATCATTTATCATTTATCAGGTATAAGACATAACAGAATTATACCAAAACATTTAACCATTCATTCTACTAAGCATTGTCTATTGGAACCACGTTAGCTCCTCGGGCAACCGTCGCCACCCGAAACCTTTTCATAGAGTAACCGTCGTTACCCTGGGGAACCGTCATTCCCCGCTTCTAGTTGCACAACCACCTTTTCCCTTTTCACTAGACAATATCTGCTTAGATTAAAACCTTTTCAACCTTTTTCACGTTTTCAACCTTTTAAACCTTTTCATCTTTTTCAAAAGTCCATTTAAATAACTCTTGTATTTGGACTCATAACCGTTTCAACACCAGTCCATTACCCGTATATGGAAATAAGCGTTTCATAAATATAATGTTATGGGTCTTGCATAACAAGGCTAATAAGATCATATTTACCCGACACTTAGTCCTATACATAGGCTTAGACCAAACATTCACATTTTTCATTTCTCAAAGCTTTATATAAAAGTTTCATCCTTTATATTACCCGTTTATTATAACCTTCCCGAAAAAGTAATAACAGGTAATAATAACTTTAAAACAGTTATAAGTATTATAACTTTTCCACGTATGTGTATCAACACAAAACAAGTAAAGGCATCTCAAATACTTTTTAAGTAAACAGTTGAATATATATCATTGCATGTATATCAGCCCGAAAACATTAAAATATTTAAAACATTTAAAAGTGGGCTCATAGAACTCACCTTATGTCTTTAACTCGTTACTCGAACGGAACTTCCGCAACGATTCCCGATTTAACCTAATTTGCGTATCGTATGGTGTTAACGCAAGGTTTCATGATATAATAAACACTCCCTATGTTTATTTCCGTCTCTTATTATCTTAATATTATATACTTATTAAGATTACCCTTTTAATAGGTCAAAATGACTAAAATGCCCTTATAGGCAATTATCCTTTTCTTTTAATGATAATATGAAGACGCGCATTCCTATAAGTAAACGCTCACTCCAGGATCACCCAGGGAGGTATGCCATTTCCCAGTTGGGATTTATGCGACACCCTCGCTATGCCAGAAACCCTAGTGTACAGGCGTTTATCCTTCCGGTCCGTACGAACTTCTAAATATCCGATTAACTCGGTATTTTCAATACTTCATTATTTATCCATTTTAACTTCATATATACCTATTATATATATATATAAATATGTTACCATACTAAAATTCAAGTCCCCATACCTTCCGGATTATTTTATATTAAATATCCATATTCCGAAACCCTAATTTCCCATTTTTCTTGTTTCTATAGAAAAACTCATTTTTATTCAAAACCGTCTTAGGGCATTATCCATTATAACATTTTATAATATCCTTTAAAATGGTAAAGCTTAATTCAAAACCGTTTACTTGATTTGGGCAAAAAACGACATGAAAACCCTAATTTTTTACCCGTTTACAAAACCTTTTCCAATTGTGAAATAAACTTAGGGCTTTCTTATATAACATCATTTTAAGAGTACCTACAAAAATTCAGAGCCTAACTCCCACCCGATCACCCGATTTGAGCAAAATAACATTAAGAACCCTAATTTTACCCTAGATTTAGAACTCGATTCAAGCGTTGACATAATCTGAAATTAACATGGGGCTTTTGTAGATCATACCTTAAAACGTGGGACTGCAGGAGATGGCCTTCTAATTCCTTCCCGTTTGGTCAAATTTTGCAGAATAAGGATCATGGACGAGGTTAGGGTTTTATGGAGATAAATCTCGTGAATTGGCGAGTTGGAAGGGACGATTGAGGCTCCGTTTTATAGCAGTCGAAGTCGCAGGAGGGTGGCGCACGTGTATAGGTGAGTAATCGATCGAATTCAACACGTAAGAGGATCAAACGTGAAGAACAAGTCGGCCTCGTGGCTGATTCTGCGACCAGGGGTAGTCGCGTATCGCGACAGAAGGAGACAGGGGTCTCGCGACACGCGACCCAAGTTTAGCATAATGACAGTTTTGGTCCCTCTAACTTTTATTTACATTTTAACCCCTAAACTTCAACCGTTCTATCATTTTATGCATCAAATCATTATAGGGCATATTTATAAAGGTTTCTAAGGCTCGGGACACGCTTGATGATATACGTATACATACGTATATATTTTTATATATATTTATCATTTATTTACACCTTAGGCCCCTCCAACTTTATAATACTTATTGTTTTATGTACCGAATCACTTTAGGATATTTTCATAATACATTATAAGCCTCGGGGTACTTATAAAAGTTATAGATACGTATAATATCCGTAAGTATTCGTAACTTTAAATAAATTACACTTTTAGCCCTTTAACTTTTATCTTATGCATATTAAACCCTAATCTTTTGATGTAACTATCATTTTACGTCTTACAACCTTCCTAAACATGTTTTTAACATTCTCGAAGGTTCGGGTCACATATAACAATATATATACACATATATATATTTGTATATTTACATAAATTACACTTTCTACCCTTCTATTTTCTTGTTAACTATTAAGCATGCATTTTCACATGTATAACTATTTAAGTACGTATTTCTACATATATATTCATCAAATGAATATTTCACATGCATCCATGCTATTCAAACATATTTTTACACATGTATTTGATATAATATAATTACGTAAGGGCATTTTCTCCCGGTTATCATTCATTCCTATCATATAAACGTTTAGCTACGTTTTTCATGCCAATATCATATATATCAATTATCTTTGAAATAAAACACATATTATTTTTATTTCCTTATCTCATTTTATCGATTAACACGTGTATTATTCATGCAATATTATCGTTTATCGATTTATCACCTAGTAATGGGTAAACATGCATTTTCTACCTGTTTCATCATGTTTAGCTACCTAACACATATATAACATGTATTATTCATAGTAGCTACGTATTCTATCAAATTTTGGGATGTTACAACTCTACCCCCCTTAAATAAGGTTTCGTCCTCGAAACCTGCTCAAACTGTGATTTAACTCACAATGAGATCATTACCTTTTCACATTTCTTTCCCGGATCAATCCGGAAACCTTTTTATGCATTTAATGCATCCATATCATATGAACCACTTGGTTCCTAGGCTACGATTTTAACATCGTAACAAACTTTCTATGACCATCTATCATTTAACTCTATTACCTATAAGGTAATACTTTAACTATTCTATTCACAAAATCATGTTCACAATTAGAATGTGAACCGCATTTCTATAACTGATGTTAGCATTTTATTTTTTCTTTAAACGAATTTCTAACGAACAGTCTAGCTAACGATTAGGGAGAATACGTTTCTCAAAATAAAGGAACTCTTCCTTATATCAATCACATTCTATCTAGGTGGTGTCATAACTCTTTAGCTATATATAGGGTAGCCTGATTATAAATTCCACCGGAATGTGCTTCGAAATTCCTAAACCTGAAATTTATCGCGAAGCTTCCGCCATCCTGCTTTAACCTTTTTACGTACGTTAAACATTTTTGCCTGCTGTAAGATTTGAACTTCTTTTGTGGACATCAATAGTCCCTCAAACTTCTTCTCTGGACATCAACAGTCCCTCAGTCACTTGTTAGTAAGTGATATGTATTCATGAATGCTACTTATTTGTTTTCCACATTGGCCCGTAATATCTGCCTGCACGAGACTAATTATAGTGCCACTTCTAGTTGTACCTCAGGTGTATATATATAGGATGTACCAGCGGCGTATTCACCACACCTTTGATACGACTAGAGGCGTACTATTACTAGTCTGGTGTAGGGCGATATTACTATTCTAACCACAACAAAATCAGTATAATTCATGAATATCTATTACTTACTTAAATAACTAATTGGGACATTTGCGTACAACCTCGTTTGCTGTTTGCATATCTTGAGTGTAAACATATTTGCTGCAATTTCCCTTTTTCCATTAGGCCTAATCGGTAATGATCGTACCGATGCCCAAGTTAATTCGTTCATCACTTCATTTCATGCCTGCTACTGATTAGGATTCCAAAAGGACTTGACATCTTCTTAGTCAACCTAATGGTGTTACATCCTTGGAAAGTCTTAGCGGCTTCAGATGTATTAGCATAGCCTCTTTATTTTCCTGATCCTCAGTACTTCCTTCCAATGCTTTATGCATTCTTCACCATCCTTTAGAACTTTTAGAACGTCATTTGTCAACATGCTCAGTTACAAGATTTCTGGAATTGTAGGGGCGTCCGTCATTCTAATCAATATTACCAATATCTTGTAACAATCATTTTGCTTCCGAAAAGCTATTCTCTTTTATAGGCTCACTTTTAATTCTTTAACTGACGCTAATTTGACCTCTGGGAATCGTCTTGCTCCTCGTAGCTATTTGGATGATTTGCTGATCCTTTGACAAAGGATATCTGCTTTTTACCGACAACTTCTTTATCTTCTTGCAGTCTACATGTATCTTTGGCTTCTGTCCTTCATTCTTGAAATTACTAGAGTATCCTAAGGCGATATATTTGGTCTAAAAGAAATCTTCTTGCTTTTGTTAGAGATAACGGGTACAATGCTTTTACTTCTGGCGTTGTTGCTTCGGGTATTGCTTCTAATGTTACTCTTGACATTGCTTTCAGCGTCGAGTTGATTGTGGAACCCCATTTCTTGATCTGACGAGTTGCTAATTGGATTCACTGGTACGTTCTTCGGCTTCTTGGTTTTCCCACTGAGTCAATGGCATACATCGAGTATGACTTACCTCTTAACCCATGTACTTACACGTTTCGTAATCTTTACTGCCAAGCCATCACGATCCTTGCATATGAAGTTGAGTCTTCCTCCTGTTAAAGATGAGTTACGTGTAGCATCTCGCGAGTCAATTCATTCAACGTCTAAATTTATCTATTGTTATTTCTAGCTTTGACATTGATCTTAAGAAGAACATTTGTCAAATACTGATCATTTATTCGCATCGGTGTAATACACTGTGTGACAATTCCTAATATCGAATTCAGACTTCTAAGTTTGCAATTGTTGCTAATATCGAATCGTCAGGCTCATCCGCGTATCAACATTTTTCTTGAGGTTGTCTATCTTGACGTCTTTGCATTTGTCCTAAGGAAGACGTAATCCTAAGCTGTCTAAGGTAGCTTGACTACGGGATTCCTTGACAATGCTTTACCTCTCCTTATGTTGTAGCTCATCCAATCATCATGTGCTCTCATCCTGCCATTTGTTGAAGAAACAGCATCCCTTAGGACGTAAGTTCTTCCTGGTCTACTCTGGACCTCCATATTCCTAAGCTCGTGGATTCTCGATCCAGCTTGTGGTAACCTTCGTCATCTTTCTTTGAGCCATTCTTAACTTCAACTGCTAGCTTCTGCTTCGAGCCTTCCATCCAATCACTTATAGTGATGGTTTTCTTGAAGGTAGCAACGTAGCTTGGAACGTCGTTCCCACTGTTCTCGCCATAGCAATCCTCATTCCTACTTTACCGTGACAACGTCTATCACGTCTACAGTTTCCTTGCTTTAAGGAGACATTTAGGTTTGTCTACACCTCTTTTCATCTTCAACGGTTCCTGAGTTCTCCACATGTAATTCCTATGATTACGTTTCTCGCACATCTGGCTTATCGGCCTTCTTTGTTCAGAATCTCCCTTAGCCTTCTTGTGGAATCTACCGTCATTGTCTTCAAGACCTTCTTCACCCTCGTACCGTTTCCGTTTGTCTTTCATCGAGAGTCTATTTCTACCAGAAGCTTCCTCGGGACTAGCTCCACTAGCGGTCGCTTTATTGGACATTCTCCTCGTCAAAGCTTCCGGAAATTGATTAACAATCGATAGCAACGTAACCTTCACTGCTTCTGCCACTATTTCTAACATAACGGCTTTCATTTCTTTGCTGAAGGTACTCGTGTTTACTGACATCAGATTTCGTATCGGATGTCCTATTCGCATTCCTATCATGACTATGATTTCTAATCTCCTGATCTTATGATCAAAATAGTCTGACACTTTAGAACTCATGTGACGTGCACTTATATAATTATGATGCCTTCAAAACACAGTTATTCTCATCACAGTCATCCCTGGTGTCCGTTCTTTTCCTTTCATTCTTTACCGGTAATTTTAAAAACCGGTCCTTTAAAACTACCTTTCTCTAGGTATTCCTTACAATTTATTGACCACGTATCTCACTGTCAATTTACCTACCCGCACTAGGCCACACAACAGTTAGAACCTATGATATGTTTATTTGGGTAAAATACCAAATTGCAGTAGCTAATTGCAATCGGGTATTCTTCGCACTTGCATATCCTAAGTCCTACCTCCTATGTTCCTCGTGAAACATTTTTCTTATGGGCATGACTATCCTGACTGGCATTTACACTCCCTATCTTACCTTACTTTGTTTACCAAGAGTCCTAGTTTAAGTCTAGATACCGTGCTAGTATCTAAATCTCTTAAACCAAGGCTCTGATACCAACTTGTGACGCCCACTCCCAGTCTTGGTTCCAGGAGGGGTCACGTGTCGGATTTACTCATAAACACATGGTACAACAGAGATAACTAAGCAGCGGAAATTAAAAACTTTTCATTTATATATATAACGAGTTATAATAGTAAGGAAGATAATAACATAATCTATAACTAGATCTTATCTATAGCTATGCCAGTCTACTACCGAGTCATTCCTGATAGCTTGCCCATCTAATATGCCCTTGCTAGAGCCCTTTCCTTGCTACTTTAAACATCACCGATACCTGACATACATGCTTTTAAAGGTCAGCTTACGCTGGTGAGTTCTAAGTATTTAAAACTTTTACCTTTCCTTGAAAGGTTTACTTCAAACATTTGGGCCTAACAACCCCTTCTTTATAACATTTATCAGGTATAAAATATAACAGAGTTATACCAAAACATTTAATCATTTATCATTTATCAGGTATAAGACATAACAGAATTATACCAAAACATTTACCATTCATTCTACTAAGCATTGTCTATTGGAACCACGTTAGCTCCTCGGGCAACCGTCGCCACCCGAAACCTTTTCATAGAGTAACCGTCGTTACCCCGGGGAACCGTCATTCCCCGCTTCTAGTTGCACAACCACCTTTTCCCTTTTCACTAGACAATATCTGCTTAGATTAAAACCTTTTCAACCTTTTTCACATTTTCAACCTTTTAAACCTTTTCATCTTTTTCAAAAGTCCATTTAAATAACTCTTGTATTTGGACTCATAACCGTTTCAACACCAGTCCATTACCCGTATATGGAAATAAGCGTTTCATAAATATAATGTTATGGGTCTTGCATAACAAGGCTAATAAGATCATATTTACCCGACACTTAGTCCTATACATAGGCTTAGACCAAACATTCACATTTTTCATTTCTCAAAGCTTTATATAAAAGTTTCATCCTTTATATTACCCGTTTATTATAACTTTCCCGAAAAAGTAATAACAGGTAATAATAACTTTAAAACAGTTATAAGTATTATAACTTTTCCACGTATGTGTATCAACACAAAACAAGTAAAGGCATCTCAAATACTTTTTAAGTAAACAGTTGAATATATATCATTGCATGTATATCAGCCCGAAAACATTAAAATATTTAAAACATTTAAAAGTGGGCTCATAGAACTCACCTTATGTCTTTAACTCGTTACTCGAACGGAACTTCCGCAACGATTCCCGATTTAACCTAATTTGCGTATCGTATGGTGTTAACGCAAGGTTTCATATAATAAACACTCCCTATGTTTATTTCCGTCTCTTATTATCTTAATATTATATACTTATTAAGATTACCCTTTTAATAGGTCAAAATGACTAAAATGCCCTTATAGGCAATTATCCTTTTCTTTTAATGATAATATGAAGACGCGCATTCCTATAAGTAAACGCTCACTCCAGGATCGCCCAGGGAGGTATGCCATTTCCCAGTTGGGATTTATGCGACACCCTCGCTATGCCAGAAACCCTAGTGTATTTACCCTTCCGGTCCGTACGAACTTCTAAATATCCGATTAACTCGGTATTTTCAATACTTCATTATTTATCCATTTTAACTTCATATATACCTATTATATATATATATAAATATGTTACCATACTAAAATTCAAGTCCCCATACCTTCCGGATTATTTTATATTAAATATCCATATTCCGAAACCCTAATTTCCCATTTTTCTTGTTTCTATAGAAAAACTCATTTTTATTCAAAACCGTCTTAGGGCATTATCCATTATAACATTTTATAATATCCTTTAAAATGGTAAAGCTTAATTCAAAACCGTTTACTTGATTTGGGCAAAAAACGACATGAAAACCCTAATTTTTTACCCGTTTACAAAACCTTTTCCAATTGTGAAATAAACTTAGGGCTTTCTTATATAACATCATTTTAAGAGTACCTACAAAAATTCAGAGCCTAACTCCCACCCGATCACCCGATTTGAGCAAAATAACATTAAGAACCCTAATTTTACCCTAGATTTAGAACTCGATTCAAACGTTGACATAATCTGAAATTAACATGGGGCTTTTGTAGATCATACCTTAAAACGTGGGAATGCAGGAGATGGGCTTCTAATTCCTTCCCGTTTGGTCAAATTTTGCAGAATAAGGATCATGGACGAGGTTAGGGTTTTATGGAGATAAATCTCGTGAATTGGCGAGTTGGAAGGGACGATTGAGGCTCCGTTTTATAGCAGTCGAAGTCGCAGGAGGGTGGCGCACGTGTATAGGTGAGTAATCGATCGAATTCAACACGTAAGAGGATCAAACGTGAAGAACAAGTCGGCCTCGTGGCTGATTCTGCGACCAGGGGTAGTCGCGTATCGCGACAGAAGGAGACAGGGGTCTCGCGACACGCGACCCAAGTTTGGCATAATGACAGTTTTGGTCCCTCTAACTTTTATTTACATTTTAACCCCTAAACTTCAACCGTTCTATCATTTTATGCATCAAATCATTATAGGGCATATTTATAAAGGTTTCTAAGGCTCGGGACACACTTGATGATATACGTATACATACGTATATATTTTTATATATATTTATCATTTATTTACACCTTAGGCCCCTCCAACTTTATAATACTTATTGTTTTATGTACCGAATCACTTTAGGATATTTTCATAATACATTATAAGCCTCGGGGTACTTATAAAAGTTATAGATACGTATAATATCCGTAAGTATTCGTAACTTTAAATAAATTACACTTTTAGCCCTTTAACTTTTATCTTATGCATATTAAACCCTAATCTTTTGATGTAACTATCATTTTACGTCTTACAACCTTCCTAAACATGTTTTTAACATTCTCGAAGGTTCGGGTCACATATAACAATATATATACACATATATATATATTTGTATATTTACATAAATTACACTTTCTACCCTTCTATTTTCTTGTTAACTATTAAGCATGCATTTTCACATGTATAACTATCTAAGTACTTATTTCTACATATATATTCATCAAATGAATATTTCACATGCATCCATGCTATTCAAACATATTTTTACACATGTATTTGATATAATATAATTACGTAAGGGCATTTTCTCCCGGTTATCATTCATTCCTATCATATAAACGTTTAGCTACGTTTTTCATGCCAATATCATATATATCAATTATCTTTGAAATAAAACACATATTATTTTTATTTCCTTATCTCATTTTATCAATTAACACGTGTATTATTCATGCAATATTATCGTTTATCGATTTATCACCTAGTAATGGGTAAACATGCATTTTCTACATGTTTCATCATGTTTAGCTACCTAACACATATATAACATGTATTATTCATAGTAGCTACGTATTCTATCAAATTTTGGGATGTTACAACTCTACCCCCCTTAAATAAGGTTTCGTCCTCGAAACCTGCTCACACTGTGATTTAACTCACAATGAGATCATTACCTTTTCACATTTCTTTCCCGGATCAATCCGGAAACCTTTTTATGCATTTAATGCATCCATATCATATGAACCACTTGGTTCCTAGGCTACGATTTTAACATCGTAACAAACTTTCTATGACCATCTATCATTTAACTCTATTACCTATAAGGTAATACTTTAACTATTCTATTCACAAAATCGTGTTCACAATTAGAATGTGAACCGCATTTCTATAACTGATGTTAGCATTTTATTTTTTCTTTAAACGAATTTCTAACGAACAGTCTAGCTAACGATTAGGGAGAATACGTTTCTCAAAATAAAGGAACTCTTCCTTATATCAATCACATTCTATCTAGGTGGTGTCATAACTCTTTAGCTATATATAGGGTAGCCTGATTATAAATTCCACCGGAATGTGCTTCGAAATTCCTAAACCTGAAATTTATCGCGAAGCTTCCGCCATCCTGCTTTAACCTTTTTACGTACGTTAAACATTTTTGCCTGCTGTAAGATTTGAACTTCTTTTGTGGACATCAATAGTCCCTCAAACTTCTTCTCTGGACATCAACAGTCCCTCAGTCACTTGTTAGTAAGTGATATGTATTCATGAATGCTACTTATTTGTTTTCCACATTGGCCCGTAATATCTGCCTGCACGAGACTAATTATAGTGCCACTTCTAGTTGTACCTCAGGTGTATATATATAGGATGTACCAGCGGCGTATTCACCACACCTTTGATACGACTAGAGGCGTACTATTACTAGTCTGGTGTAGGGCGATATTACTATTCTAACCACAACAAAATCAGTATAATTCATGACTATCTATTACTTACTTAAATAACTAATTGGGACATTTGCGTACAACCTCGTTTGCTGTTTGCATATCTTGAGTGTAAACATATTTGCTGCAATTTCCCTTTTTCCATTAGGCCTAATCGGTAATGATCGTACCGATGCCCAAGTTAATTCGTTCATTACTTCATTTCATGCCTGCTACTGATTAGGATTCCAAAAGGACTTGACATCTTCTTAGTCAACCTAATGGTGTTACATCCTTGGAAAGTCTTAGCGGCTTCAGATGTATTAGCATAGCCTCTCTCTTTTCCTGATCCTCAGTACTTCCTTCCAATGCTTTATGCATTCTTCACCATCCTTTAGAACTTTTAGAACGTCATTTGTCAACATGCTCAGTTACAAGATTTCTGGAATTGTAGGGGCGTCCGTCATTCTAATCAATATTACCAATATCTTGTAACAATCATTTTGCTTCCGAAAAGCTATTCTCTTTTATAGGCTCACTTTTAATTCTTTAACTGACGCTAATTTGACCTCTGGGAATCGTCTTGCTCCTCGTAGCTATTTGGATGATTTGCTGATCCTTTGACAAAGGATATCTGCTTTTTACCGACAACTTCTTTATCTTCTTGCAGTCTACATGTATCTTTGGCTTCTGTCCTTCATTCTTGAAATTACTGGAGTATCCTAAGGCGATATATTTGGTCTAAAAGAAATCTTCTTGCTTCTGTTAGAGATAACGGGTACAATGCTTTTACTTCTGGCGTTGTTGCTTCGGGTATTGCTTCTAATGTTACTCTTGACATTGCTTTCAGCGTCGAGTTGATTGTGGAACCCCATTTCTTGATCTGACGAGTTGCTAATTGGATTCACTGGTACGTTCTTCGGCTTCTTGGTTTTCCCACTGAGTCAATGGCATACATCGAGTATGACTTACCTCTTAACCCATGTACTTACACGTTTCGTAATCTTTACTGCCAAGCCATCACGATCCTTGCATATGAAGTTGAGTCTTCCTCCTGTTAAAGATGAGTTACGTGTAGCATCTCGCGAGTCAATTCATTCAACGTCTAAATTTATCTATTGTTATTTCTAGCTTTGACATTGATCTTAAGAAGAACATTTGTCAAATACTGATCATTTATTCGCATCGGTGTAATACACTGTGTGACAATTCCTAATATCGAATTCAGACTTCTAAGTTTGCAATTGTTGCTAATATCGAATCGTCAGGCTCATCCGCGTATCAACATTTTTCTCGAGGTTGTCTATCTTGACGTCTTTGCATTTGTCCTAAGGAAGACGTAATATTCCTAAGCTGTCTAAGGTAGCTTGACTACGGGATTCCTTGACAATGCTTTACCTCTCCTTATGTTGTAGCTCATCCAATCATCATGTGCTCTCATCCTGCCATTTGTTGAAGAAACAGCATCCCTTAGGACGTAAGTTCTTCCTGGTCTACTCTGGACCTCCATATTCCTAAGCTCGTGGATTCTCGATCCAGCTTGTGGTAACCTTCGTCATCTTTCTTTGAGCCATTCTTAACTTCAACTGCTAGCTTCTGCTTCGAGCCTTCCATCCAATCACTTATAGTGATGGTTTTCTTGAAGGTAGCAACGTAGCTTGGAACGTCGTTCCCACTGTTCTCGCCATAGCAATCCTCATTCCTACTTTACCGTGACAACGTCTATCACGTCTACAGTTTCCTTGCTTTAAGGAGACATTTAGGTTTGTCTACACCTCTTTTCATCTTCAACGGTTCCTGAGTTCTCCACATGTAATTCCTATGATTACGTTTCTCGCACATCTGGCTTATCGGCCTTCTTTGTTCAGAATCTCCCTTAGCCTTCTTGTGGAATCTACCGTCATTGTCTTCAAGACCTTCTTCACCCTCGTACCGTTTCCGTTTGTCTTTCATCGAGAGTCTATTTCTACCAGAAGCTTCCTCGGGACTAGCTCCACTAGCGGTCGCTTTATTGGACATTCTCCTCGTCAAAGCTTCCGGAAATTGATTAACAATCGATAGCAACGTAACCTTCACTGCTTCTGCCACTATTTCTAACATAACGGCTTTCATTTCTTTGCTGAAGGTACTCGTGTTTACTGACATCAGATTTCGTATCGGATGTCCTATTCGCATTCCTATCATGACTATGATTTCTAATCTCCTCATCTTATGATCAAAATAGTCTGACACTTTAGAACTCATGTGACGTGCACTTATATAATTATGATGCCTTCAAAACACAGTTATTCTCATCACAGTCATCCCTGGTGTCCGTTCTTTTCCTTTCATTCTTTACCGGTAATTTTAAAAACCGGTCCTTCAAAACTACCTTTCTCTAGGTATTCCTTACAATTTATTGACCACGTATCTCACTGTCAATTTACCTACCCGCACTAGGCCACACAACAGTTAGAACCTATGATATGTTTATTTGGGTAAAATACCAAATTGCAGTAGCTAATTGCAATCGGGTATTCTTCGCACTTGCATATCCTAAGTCCTACCTCCTATGTTCCTCGTGAAACATTTTTCTTATGGGCATGACTATCCTGACTGGCATTTACACTCCCTATCTTACCTTACTTTGTTTACCAAGAGTCCTAGTTTAAGTCTAGATACCGTGCTAGTATCTAAATCTCTTAAACCAAGGCTCTGATACCAACTTGTGACGCCCACTCCCAGTCTTGGTTCCAGGAGGGGTCACGTGTCGGATTTACTCATAAACACATGGTACAACAGAGATAACTAAGCAGCGGAAATTAAAAACTTTTCATTTATATATATAACGAGTTATAATAGTAAGGAAGATAATAACATAATCTATAACTAGATCTTATCTATAGCTATGCCAGTCTACTACCGAGTCATTCCTGGTAGCTTGCCCATCTAATATGCCCTTGCTAGAGCCCTTTCCTTGCTACTTTAAACATCACCGATACCTGACATACATGCTTTTAAAGGTCAGCTTACGCTGGTGAGTTCTAAGTATTCAAAACTTTTACCTTTCCTTGAAAGGTTTACTTCAAACATTTGGGCCTAACAACCCCTTCTTTATAACATTTATCAGGTATAAAATATAACAGAGTTATACCAAAACATTTAATCATTTATCATTTATCAGGTATAAGACATAACAGAATTATACCAAAACATTTACCATTCATTCTACTAAGCATTGTCTATTGGAACCACGTTAGCTCCTCGGGCAACCGTCGCCACCCGAAACCTTTTCATAGAGTAACCGTCGTTACCCCGGGGAACCGTCATTCCCCGCTTCTAGTTGCACAACCACCTTTTCCCTTTTCACTAGACAATATCTGCTTAGATTAAAACCTTTTCAACCTTTTTCACATTTTCAACCTTTTAAACCTTTTCATGTTTTTCAAAAGTCCATTTAAATAACTCTTGTATTTGGACTCATAACCGTTTCAACACCAGTCCATTACCCGTATATGGAAATAAGCGTTTCATAAATATAATGTTATGGGTCTTGCATAACAAGGCTAATAAGATCATATTTACCCGACACTTAGTCCTATACATAGGCTTAGACCAAACATTCACATTTTTCATTTCTCAAAGCTTTATATAAAAGTTTCATCCTTTATATTACCCGTTTATTATAACTTTCCCGAAAAAGTAATAACAGGTAATAATAACTTTAAAACAGTTATAAGTATTATAACTTTTCCACGTATGTGTATCAACACAAAACAAGTAAAGGCATCTCAAATACTTTTTAAGTAAACAGTTGAATATATATCATTGCATGTATATCAGCCCGAAAACATTAAAATATTTAAAACATTTAAAAGTGGGCTCATAGAACTCACCTTATGTCTTTAACTCGTTACTCGAACGGAACTTCCGCAACGATTCCCGATTTAACCTAATTTGCGTATCGTATGGTGTTAACGCAAGGTTTCATATAATAAACACTCCCTATGTTTATTTCCGTCTCTTATTATCTTAATATTATATACTTATTAAGATTACCCTTTTAATAGGTCAAAATGACTAAAATGCCCTTATAGGCAATTATCCTTTTCTTTTAATGATAATATGAAGACGCGCATTCCTATAAGTAAACGCTCACTCCAGGATCGCCCAGGGAGGTATGCCATTTCCCAGTTGGGATTTATGCGACACCCTCGCTATGCCAGAAACCCTAGTGTACAGGCGTTTACCCTTCCGGTCCGTACGAACTTCTAAATATCCGATTAACTCGGTATTTTCAATACTTCATTATTTATCCATTTTAACTTCATATATACCTATTATATATATATATAAATATGTTACCATACTAAAATTCAAGTCCCCATACCTTCCGGATTATTTTATATTAAATATCCATATTCCGAAACCCTAATTTCCCATTTTTCTTGTTTCTATAGAAAAACTCATTTTTATTCAAAACCGTCTTAGGGCATTATCCATTATAACATTTTATAATATCCTTTAAAATGGTAAAGCTTAATTCAAAACCGTTTACTTGATTTGGGCAAAAAACGACATGAAAACCCTAATTTTTTACCCGTTTACAAAACCTTTTCCAATTGTGAAATAAACTTAGGGCTTTCTTATATAACATCATTTTAAGAGTACCTACAAAAATTCAGAGCCTAACTCCCACCCGATCACCCGATTTGAGCAAAATAACATTAAGAACCCTAATTTTACCCTAGATTTAGAACTCGATTCAAACGTTGACATAATCTGAAATTAACATGGGGCTTTTGTAGATCATACCTTAAAACGTGGGACTGCAGGAGATGGCCTTCTAATTCCTTCCCGTTTGGTCAAATTTTGCAGAATAAGGATCATGGACGAGGTTAGGGTTTTATGGAGATAAATCTCGTGAATTGGCGAGTTGGAAGGGACGATTGAGGCTCCGTTTTATAGCAGTCGAAGTCGCAGGAGGGTGGCGCACGTGTATAGGTGAGTAATCGATCGAATTCAACACGTAAGAGGATCAAACGTGAAGAACAAGTCGGCCTCGTGGCTGATTCTGCGACCAGGGGTAGTCGCGTATCGCGACAGAAGGAGACAGGGGTCTCGCGACACGCGACCCAAGTTTGGCATAATGACAGTTTTGGTCCCTCTAACTTTTATTTACATTTTAACCCCTAAACTTCAACCGTTCTATCATTTTATGCATCAAATCATTATAGGGCATATTTATAAAGGTTTCTAAGGCTCGGGACACGCTTGATGATATACGTATACATACGTATATATTTTTATATATATTTATCATTTATTTACACCTTAGGCCCCTCCAACTTTATAATACTTATTGTTTTATGTACCGAATCACTTTAGGATATTTTCATAATACATTATAAGCCTCGGGGTACTTATAAAAGTTATAGATACGTATAATATCCGTAAGTATTCGTAACTTTAAATAAATTACACTTTTAGCCCTTTAACTTTTATCTTATGCATATTAAACCCTAATCTTTTGATGTAACTATCATTTTACGTCTTACAACCTTCCTAAACATGTTTTTAACATTCTCG
>JBCNJP010000008.1:42393076-42496540 GCA_039602395.1 Deinandra increscens subsp. villosa | reverse complement strand
ACATTTAGGCAAGTACTATATTAGTTTTGTTGCATGAGTCAAAGCGACTTATTCTCGCATAATTTTATCATTAAAATCTTAGAGATGTTTCTTGTGCAACAAGCATCAAAATACACCAAGACCAACCTAATGAGACATAAGACTTAATTTTGAGTTTGAGCACATTACAACATGCAACGTTCAAGTCTATACTCGTTTAGATATTGCCTACATTGCTGAAATTCTACAAATGATGAAAATCATTTCCTAAGTTTAGTTGATCATAAAGCATCTAAGATGGCATTTCAATACCCATAAGAAACAAAAGACTATAAATTTGAACTATAGAAGAAGTGAGAAACTTAAAGTAGTTGACTCGCTCTAAATTTTGACTTTATTGTATGCAAAAATGAAATGTCAACTCATGGGTATATCTTTATGTCTGCGGACAAATTTATCTAATGGATCATGGAGGAGTCATAAGAAACTAATATCAACAACCTAAGCTATGACATGATATGTTTGTCACTAAACGTTGTTGGTAAACTTATCAGTAGACTCATAATTTCGTAACTCCAATATACCATATTGAAGACTCATTGTGATAAAGTCAGCTACCCTAATCTCTTAAGACAGTAACAGTTTTGAGTGGAGTGACATTATATTTTCGATACAAGATTATTGTTCATTTAAGTACAATGAGAGGAAACTAAGTCCTTGTATTGAAAACATTCATGATCTGCTCAAGGATCCTATAACTTAAGGTCTATCCTCATAAGTCTTTTCTAAAAGTTCATAATAAAGACGAGGTTTCATAATGACCAAACATGTCATAATACGAATGACTAATTGTTAACTATTCGTCATCTGTTTTGATTTATTTTATCTCTGAATATGTTATGCATGTCTAAATGACATATTTTACATATAAACCAACTTTAATGGCTTATTATTATTATTGATTCTAAATTTAATTTGAATTGTAAATTTGGGATTGTAATATAATCAATTTAAGTTTGATAATCAATTTTATGATTGTATTTCTCTGCTGCAATTTTGGTTTAAAATTGAAATACCCTGATCATGTTTGTCTAATAACTCATCATAAATGAATACTTGACCAAGTGGGAGAATGTTGGAATATATATTTATATATATATATATATATATATATATTTAATATGGCCTTGATCATTTATCTTAATTAATCAATTACGTTATTAACTCTATTGGACATTTATTTGATGAATGTAATTGCCCTTACTAATAGAATTAGGGTTTCCCACTGGTGTATATATATAGAGATTATAGCAGAGAGTAAAAGGTTAATCACCACTATAATTTTCGTCCCTCTCTCTCTGCTCTCTCTAAATTCGTATGTTTAACCTACACAACCATCCTAACCGTACACCCTAAATGGAAACTCGATCAGGACACAAGATGGATAATCTGACTGCATGCTGATCTGAACCAGATGATAACATGTAAACTTTATATATTTATTTTACGACTCAGGTTTCGATCAACAGGTTTCACTTTGAAACCTCAAGGGCTGAAGCTAGTCCTTCGTGAAGCTATCATGGGTAGCCGATAATAGCCCATCCTTACCGTTACCACACTTTGATACTTGAGCAAAATAGAATCCATCCCGTCTTGAAATTTAGGGTAAAAAAGAAAAGATAAATAAATAAACTCGGAGACATTGGATTCATAGGTGTCTTTGTCCCACAACCAACGAACCTCATCTCTATCCTAATTAATTAATTTGACCTAAATCGAAAACCCTAAATATAAAGTCAAACCCCGTAAATTCCCCAATCGACGATTCCAGCTAAACTCTCTCCCAATCCAGAACTCAAGGCAACATTTCTTTGGATTGATTATAAAACCTCGCAACTACAGCATTCAAATCGGAGATCTCCTTGAATTCTCTTCTCCCTTGCTTGAATCAACAACGTTGCTGCTCGTTAATCTATCTGTTGCTCCAGCTCACATCGATTCCAGGTACAAATTTTTAGTTGAAATTTATACTAATTTTCTCTCATCAGTTTTCTGAGTTGAAATTCAGACAAACAATCTGCAGATTTCAATTTTCTGAGTATTGAAGCTGGAAATAAACTTGTGAATTCTTTTTGAATTTTCCAAGAGTTGGGAAATTGGGGGTTTTGAATTAGGTTAAATCAGGATATAGATGCAGATTTTTGAGCTTTGGGTTTGATCTCTACTAGTGATAATTAGGTTTTTTATTTCTAAATTTTTGTATCTTTTTGTTATTGAGTTTATGATAGTTGGTTATAATAAGTTTAAAGCTTAAGAAAGTTAAGAGTTTGAAGATGATGAGGGTAGATTGTTATGAATAACAACTCAGGAAAGTTAAAAAAGCTTTAGTTAGTGGAAAAGTTTAATACAACGAATAACAACTTTTATAAGGTTAGCTATCACTTTGTACATTTAGTTTCTCACTTGTAAACTAACATATGTTCACTTTTCAATACATCGGTAATTTTACTATTTTGTGCTATATATTTGAATGATCAATTATTGAAAAATATGGTGGTTGAGAGTTGAATTATATACTTACAGTTGAGTAACAAACTTTGTCGAATTAACTAATTGACTGTGCAGCTTATACACATAACCCACACCCACACAGTTCTTTTCTCTCTCTCTCTCTCTCTCTATATATATATATATATATATATACATATATATATATATATACATATATATATATATATGGGATGGATATAATGAAAACCTCTTTGAGTTGGAAAAACCGTGGAAACTACCACAAAACGATTTTTTTCTTCTTCAAATTTTTTGTAGTGATTATATGCGTTAATACAAGCCCCTATGGGGAAAAATCAAAAGAACGCCTAGTAATTTTTTTTTTTTTAAATTCCGAAATCTGACGTTACGTCATGTTACATATGTAACATTTACCTGTTACATATGTAAAATGTCTTGTTACATATGTAAAATGTCTTGTTACATATGTAACAAAATCTGTAAATAATTTTTAAAAAAAAATATCTTGGCTCTTTTATATTTTTTTTCCCCAAAACCATAAAAAAAAATTCGTCATATATATTTTCACTAGCAATAGAACCCCAAATTAAACTTTGTATTTGTTTACTGCATTTCAAGCCAAATGATCCAAGATCTAGAGTATTATAATTATATCACTAATTGCTTTATGAAGCTCTCTGGACAGATTATACCTGTTTGTTCCATAGGATTCTTTAGTATTCATTTTTTGTTCTATATAAGGTATTATCAAGATCTTTAAATTTTGTTTGTGTTTTTACATATAGTTTTATCAAAATTCTTGATGGTTGGGTGGATGCAGCTAATCTAATACTTTGTTTGTTACTAGCAGCTTGAAGTCTTGAGTTTGTATTAATATGGATAACAGAAGGTACAACGGCACACAATACATACAAAAAAGGCAACACAAAGCAAATGAGGTCTACTATTGTACAAGTTCTTATTGTTTGTTTATTTATATTTACATGCATAGATGTAGTGCTGTGAAATCTGTGTCGTGATTTGGTTTGTGTTTTGTGGTGGTACAGGAAGATGAGGTTTCTGTTCTTGAGGAACTTGCTGAAGAATTTCGCTTACCAATTCATCAAAGGCCAGTAGAGAACGTAGATCTTGATAATGTTGAGCAAGCATCATTAGATACACAATTGACGTCATCCAATGTTGGTTTTCGACTTCTTCAAAAGATGGGGTAGAAAGGGAAAGGTCTTGGGAAGAATGAGCAAGGTATACACATAACTTCGTTATCAATATACTTGATGATGGGGTTACATATGGTTTTAAATTTCTAATTGATTGATAATAGACCAGTCTAAAAAATGAGTAGGCAAATATACCTATGGAAGAATAGTATAGCTTGGGTGACTATGTCTCAAGAATGGTATATGATTCCAAAAAATGAATCTTGTTAATATTACCCCTTGGAATAACTATATTGTGTCAAAAACTAGTTTTAAACACTAACTAAATCTTGATTAGTTAATCTAACTAATTATAGGCAGAGAAGATGAAGATGGTGAAAGTGTTGTTCTTTGGGATTACAGTCCTTCTAGCGAATTTCTAGTGTTAGTTACAGACTGACAGGAAAATATATGTTGTTGGTGACAATGTGACACTAAAGGTAGAATAGGCCCCTTGGTCTGGTTGTCTAACCTAAAATAATTCGAAGGCTAGCGTGAAAGTCTTCATCACTAGCCATTACAAATTATACATTAAATCTTATATATATTAGGCCTGTTGGTCCAAATACCTAAGCCAATAACCATTTGAAAGTTAACATGAACTTTGTAGCTAACCACGACAAGTCATTTTACCAATTACCCTGAATGGTCAGCTACAAACAACTGCTAATCTATTTAACATAGTCATCTGCTAATCCAATTCCAACCTTTAGTCATATTATCTTCCCACATGCAGTCAAGAAAATGACTGCAATCACTGCATACGAGTAAGCAATCCTAACTATAGTTAGTCAGTGGAATGTGTGAACTGTGAAGGTGACATACATATTGAAATAAGACAAAACTAAGGTCAAACATAAAGGTAAACAAAGTGCCTATCAAGTATTGGCAATGTAGTAGATATTATCTGCAATTAATCTATAAATATCATGAATACGTGGCGCTCCACCATTAGGATTAAGCCCTATGAATTCCTTGTCTGCATGGTTCCTGTTACCACTTTCTAGACCGCTGTTTTTTAAATCTCTTATTTAATGCATCACCATGTAAAGTTTTTAGCTTATTTTTCATATCGTTTCCTCTCTGAGTCCTGATCAAGCTTCATTGTCACTTGCTTTTAATTCGCCTAAAATTTTCCTTTTTGATGGAAGACTGTGAACTGGTGTTCTTTATGATGTGGCAATTGGGACCCATTTGGCCATTTACTTGTGAATGGGTTGTGATTTTGGTTGTTTTTTTAATCTCAAATGGATCTTGTATCTAATGAAAAAGGGTATTAGCTAAATAAGCGAGCAGGCAAAAAGTCTACTGGTTAAGAGGGTTCAAAGTAACCCTAAATCTATTTTTAGTGCGTACAACCTTCTAAATGATTTTATTTAAAATGTCGAGTTATTATTGCACCATCTTGCCATCATTAGTGTACTTGTTTTTAAGCTTCATTATTTGGTGAAGCTCATCTACTCGTTGCTTATGTTTCTTGGTGGTTTCATTATAGTTATTTATTGCAATGGATTATAATCAAGTCAAACGATTGGACACCATGGTTATCATGTGTTTCATTTGCTTATTATATTGGTTTTCATAGTTGAGATATGATTATAGGTTTAGAAAGCAACTATATTGGGCATAGTGTCGTTTTCATTTTGTGATTAGCTCTCTCTCTCTCTCTCACACACACACATACATAAACACATTGAAATATCTATTTGCATTTGATGTATATACACTAGAAAAAGGGTTCTTGAATCGTATCTGTTTGTATTATGTTTTTATTAGGAATAACCGAGCCTATCAAGTCTGGAATAAGAGATTCAAAACTAGGGGTCGGGAAACAAGAGGAAGATGATTTCTTTACTGCAGAAGAAAATATCCAGAGGAAGAAACTCGACATTGAACTTGAGGAAACTGAAGAAATTGCAAAGAAACGAGAGGTATGTAATTTAGCTCGAACTTAATACTAAAAAATAAATAAATTCAAACCTTAGATACGAATTTGAGGTTGATGAGTTTTTCTGAAACCTACATATATCTACTAACAGAAGGCAGCATATAGCATATATGCGTGTCTTTTGATGGGGAATCAAATGCCCTGTCAGTCCTAAGGAAAAATCAACCTCTGGAGCTCTTAGAGAATTTCTTGCAGTTTTTATTACCTGGTGGCTTCTTCTTCTTCTTCTGCCCCCTTCCTGCACATTATGAAAATCCAGGTTATGGCAGATCGAGAGCACAAAATTCAAACCGAGGTCAAGGAGATACGAAAAGTCTTCTATTGTGAGCTTTGTGACAAGCAGTACAAGTTAGCGGTTGAATTTGAAGGTCACCTTAGCTCATATGATCACAATCATCGAAAGGTGATTTCTAACTTTTTGAGACTATGACTTGATTTAAGATTTTATGCTCATGGAGTTGGTAAATAGCATTGTCACATATTGAAGTCGCAACTGCGGCTCATTCACTTGTAAATATGTTTGCTTGGGTTAGGTTCTCTCTAACGGGCCAAATAAGAAAATGCTAAAAGGCAAACGGGTCAAATGGACCACAAGTCGCCCAGATTATAGTTTTTGTAAAAATGGGAGGATTTAATGAATGAAACCTCTCGATTCATTTTATCCAGAAAGTAGGTTATAGTTTTTGTCACCATATTTTGATACACAGATTACATTTAAAAAGTGTAAATTTTTCGACGACCAACGCCCAATGCGTACCAAAAATCACCCAAATGAAATGAGCCCGTTATCCAACCCACCCATTTTGCTAGTCAAATCCATGCAGCCCTATAATTTTTGTAATTAAGTTGGTTTTGCTTATACAGCGTTTCAAAGAAATGAGAGAAATGCATGGAAGTAGCAGCCGTGATGACAGGCAAAAACGTGAACAACTGCGACAAGAGAGGGAGATGGCCAAATTTGCTCAGATGTATGCTTTTTTTATTCATAAATTCCATCAATTAACATCTTTAATATTATCGTTTCATCCATCACGTATTCGGTTTGATATTTTATGCACCGGGTCATGTAGGGCCGATGCCCATAAACAACAGCAACAACAGCAGCAGCAACAACAAGAGGATTCTGAAAAAAGTAATAATCCTGTGAAGAATGCTGCTGTTCTTGTAGATCAAGATCAAAGGAAGGCATTGAAATTTGGATTCTCATCAAAAGTCGGTGCATCCAAGGTACTCTCAGACGCCAAAGCCTCCCAACTGTCGATTTAACTTTGTTTGATAGGTTGTCCTTATGTTTTAACTACTTCATGCAGAGTTCAGGGAAGTATGTTGCAAAGAAACCGAAAACACCTATTGCATCAGTTTTTGTTAATGATAGTGATGAAGAGTAGTGTTTCCCGGAAATGAAGGAACAGTTGTACCCTATATTCTCTTGCTATGTACTTGTGTAAACTTAAATCACTTTTGTTTTTTCTCTTGACATAGAATTTATGGTTTACTACTACTTGGCTTGCTAGCTATTTTCATCCCAATGAACTAAATTATTAACTTAAATTGCGTCACTGTTTTTTTTAAGTCTAGTCCATTTAAACCCTAAACCTTAAATGATGTTTTGTTTCCTGGAATGGTTTCCTCTCATCTCACTCTTTCCAGAGTATACTTTTTGAGTGAGATTTTTTTTAGTGTGGTTCATTTAAAGATCTAGTAAACTATGTGAGTGAGATTTCTTAGTTTTTTTAGTTTGGTTCATTTAAAGATCTAGTAAACTATTTTTATGCACAAGTTTCGGTTCAAGATATTTTATTAGTTACAATAAAATAGTAACATTGAAACTTATGAAAAGTCGAGATCTGGTTGCTCAAATCTCGACTTGAGTTCGTGTTGAAGTTATTGAACTATATATAAACGTTTTTAGGTTGAGCTTTAAAGAAACTTGATTCATTTTAGATTCTCCTGGACGGTAATCTCTGGCTCGTCAAGGGTTTAAATTTTTCGAATAGTTTTACCGGGTGGTTTCGATCATTCTATTTGAGCGTGCTTTTATCAGGTAGTGTTACGTTGGCTTTTTTGGGCAAATAAAGCTCTCGAATGTTACTCGAACCAAGCTCTGGAGTTGGGTCTACATAAACAATAGTAGCCAAGTTATCAAATCATGTTTATACACATACCTTGTCACTTCATAGTTATTAAAAGCGGTGCTTAAAAACATAAACAAAATAATTACCAATGATAAAACATCCCTTTTAGAAGATTCCTTAAACAAACAATCAATGCTACGTTACCACATTGGCATCTGTATACAATAGTAGCCAAGTTATAGTTGCTATCCGCTGATTGTCGACTTGTCGTGGTTATAGCGCAGGTATATAAATAGTTTTATTGTTATATCGCTACGTAAAGAAAACGGAAATATAAAAGAACATAGTAACGACGTTAAAATTAGAAAACAAATGCTTAAAGCATCGTTTCCTTAATTTGCACGCAAGTCACCAAAACCCGCGCATCGCACGTAGGCGTGGAAGTCATTCGCTTCGACCAACAATTTTGGCTCGCATCTTGGGTACACACAAGCATACATGCGCTTTCTTCTACCCACAACCTGTAAGGACTTGTGTATCGTACCAGTGGGCAGTGGCACACGTGCCCAGAGCCGAGCTCCATCTTGCAACGTGCGTCATCAAAATGACTCACCGCTCACACTGTATGAGTTTGATGGGAGGGGTATACGTGTGTGGGTTTGATATTATTTTAATGTTAATATAACATTATTAATTAATTAAAAACTAAATGACAACACCTTATTGGACTTCTTCTCTTTCACGTAAGCTAGAAAACCCATGGATCAAAGCCACACACAACCCACTCACATAGCTTTGGGGGGGGGGGGGGGGGATTTGACGGCGTGGTTCTTGCGTGGCTCAACCCACAAATGGCTTTGACGGTGATATACCCCATTATCTAAGTCAATAAGTCATTTTAAGATGCAACCGAGAACCCTGTTATTATTTTAAGCATCATTTGTGGATATAGACCGATGTGGACGTGAAAGAAGTGCGTGGGCTTAAATAGTTCTCGTGGGCCTTCTAAGGCTATTCGTAATGGGGCGTTTTTGGGCTCCATAACGCCCATAACGCCCCATATAACGCCCCGCCCCACTACGCTGGGACGTTATGGTGCCCAAATTCGCCCCGGGCGTTAGGGATAAAACGCCGAAGAAGGGTTTAAAAGTAATGATTGTGGGGCGTTATAGGGGCTTTATCCACTACACCATAAAGCCCCATAAAGCCCCTTGTCCAGTCATCGTCCACATGGCGGATAATGCCCTATTTGGGCTTTATCCACTACACTTAGCCTAACTTACAATCTCTTTTACTCCTTCGGACCACTTCCGACAAAACCCTACTCTGCTATCGTAGGGCTCCTCATCATCGTCGACGATTCAGGTATCTCTCTAGGTTAATAATCTTCAAACATCCTCAATCGATTTATTTCTTCCTACCATACTAAATTTAGCGTTTGTAGAAATCAACAATTGAACTCTTGTAGATCTTCATCTTGCGTTCCTTTAGAAGTATTAGATTCGATGTATGTGTAGCTTGACGATTGAATTCTTGTATTATATTCTCTGGCTTGAAATTAGGTTTTTCAGTTCTTACGCGGTGAGCGAGATTGATTGTTCAAAGCAGGAGTGAGGATGAGTGGTTTAAAGCGATACATCTGTTCAGATTTTAAATTTGTGCTATATTCGTTGTTCTTGATCTGATTTGCTTTTTAGGGAGCAAAATTTTATATTGAATATTCCCGGTTTTTGTGAGCATGCTTATTGATTTGATTCTCAGTTAGATTTAGGAGGCATTTGTGTATTTATATATGACTGATTTTGTTAGTTAAAGTCTTCAAAACTTCATAAAATACCTGGTTATTTCTAATGCCATGATGGTGATATATGCTTTATCAAAATTCATCATACTACTGGTTTGGCAGTCTGTTTATCACTTTATCTTGGTCTTTTTAGGTTTTTTGCTAGTATGATTGAGTATATAACTATTTTTCAACAGAGTAGTTGTAATTATTCGTTAATGCTAGTTTTATTTGTATGATTTTATGCTATTACTGACCAAACAACAACATTTCAGTTAACTGTTGCTTATCTATTGTAGCCATAAGCAGACCCTTTGGATATAAAGTCAAACCCCGCAAATTCCCCAATCGACGATTCCAGCTAAACTCTCTCCCAATCCAGAACTCAAGGCAACATTTCTTTGGATTGATTATAAAACCTCGCAACTACAGCATTCAAATCGGAGATCTCCTTGAATTCTCTTCTCCCTTGCTTGAATCAACAACGTTGCTGCTCGTTAATCTATCTGTTGCTCCAGCTCACATCGATTCCAGGTACAAATTTTTAGTTGAAATTTATACTAATTTTCTCTCATCAGTTTTCTGAGTTGAAATTCAGACAAACAATCTGCAGATTTCAATTTTCTGAGTATAGAAGCTGGAAATAAACTTGTGAATTCTTTTTGAATTTTCCAAGACTTGGGAAATTGGGGGTTTTGAATTAGGTTAAATCAGGATATAGATGCAGATTTTTGAGCTTTGGGTTTGACCTCTACTAGTGATAATTAGGTTTTTGAATTCTAAGTTTTTAAATCTTTGTGTTATTGAGTTTATGATAGTTGGTTGTAATAAGTTCAAAGTTCAAGAAAGTTAAGAGTTTGAAGATGACGAGGGTAGATTGGTACGAATAACAAATCAGGAAAGTTAAAAAAGCTTTAGTTATTGGAAAAGTTTGATACAACGAATAACAACTTTTATAAGGTTAGCCATCACTTTGTACATTTAGTTTCTCACTTGTAAACTAACATATGTTCACTTTTCAATACACCGGTAATTTTACTATTTTGTGCTATATATTTGAATGATCAATTATTGAAAAATATGATGGTTGAGAGTTGATTATATACTTACAGTTGAGTAACAAACTTTGTCGAATTAACTAATTGACTGTGCAGCTTATACACATAACCCACACCCACGCAGTAAATGGGTCAAACAGGTAGGAAATTAGCAGGTTTGTGTAGATCGGATCAAGCAGAGTTCTTTTCTCTCTCTCTCTCTCTCTATATATATATATATATATATATATATATATATAGGGTTAGGTTCAAATGAGAATTTTTTCTTTAGAGAACTTTTGAGAACTAAATCTCAACCATAAATTTCAGGGGGGACCACTACAATTCATGGGAGGGGGGATACATGTAAATAAACTTGTGGCTCAAATTAGTTCTTTTTAGTTCTCAAATCAAATTGGTTCTCAAATGATCCTCTCCATATATATATATATATATATATATATATATATATATATATATATATGGGATGGATATAATGAAAACCTCTTTGAGTTGGAAAAACCGTGGAAACTATCACAAAACGATTTTTTTTCTTCAATTTTTTTGTAGTGATTATATGCGTTAATACAAGCCCCTATGGGGAAAAAAAAATCAAAAGAACGCCTAGTAATTTTTTTTCCGAAATCTGACATCTGACGTTACGTCATGTTACATATGTAACATGTACCTGTTACATATGTAAAATGTCTTGTTACATATGTAACAAAATCTGTAAATAATTTTTAAAAAAAAATCTCTTGGCTCTTTTTTTTTTTTTTTTTTTCACCAAAACCATAAAAAATGAATGTAGAATCTATAAAAAATACATCTAAAAAAGTAACAAATTTTGAACGTCTTTTTTGGCCGGTTAACTTCTTTTTGCAAAAAAATCGGTTCTTAAATATATTTTAAAAAAAAATTTACTCGGTGTTTTTTTTATTTTTTTTCATAAAGGGTGTTTTTTTAAGTTAGAGAGTCACCATAAAAAAAAAATCGGAACAAAAAACGAATTTTTTAGCTTAGTTTTCACGGTTTTTCCAACTCGGAGAGGTTTTCATTTTATCCTTCTCCTATATATATATATATATATATATATATAGGGTGAGGTTCATTGTAGACACTTTCGCATGTGAAATAGCTCTTTTTCACATGTGAAAGTTTCTAATTAATGAGAAAAAAGAAAAAAAGAAAAAAGAAAATTAATCACAACCATTAGATCAAGAGATCTAATGGTGAAAAAGGGTGTCTACCTGTCTACACTTATGGGAGTGTCTACAATGAACTTTTCACTATATATATATATATATATATATATATATATATATATATATATATATATATATAGGGAGAGGATCATTTGAGAACCAATTGGGTTTGAGAACTAAAAAGAACTAATTTGAGCCACAAGTTTATTACATGTATCCCCCCTCCCATGAATTGTAGTGGTCCCCCCCTGAAATTTGTGGTTGAGATTTAGTTCTCAAAAGTTCTCAAAATAAAAAGTTCTCATTTGAACCTAACCCTATATATCTTGTGGCTCAAATTAGTTCTTTTTAGTTCTCAAACCAAATTGGTTCTCAAATGATCCTCTCCCTATATATATATATATATATATATAATTTTTTCGTCATATATATTTTCACTAGCAATAGAACCCCAAATTAAACTTTGTATTTGTTTACTGCATTTCAAGCCAAATGATCCAAGATCTAGAGTATTATAATTATATCACTAATTGCTTTATGAAACTCTCTGGACAGATCATACCTGTTTGTTCCATAGGATTCTTTAGTATTCATTTTTTGTTCTATATAAGGTGTTATCAAGATCTTTAAATTTTGTTTGTGTTTTTACATATAGTTTTATCAAAATTCTTGATGGTTGGGTGGATGCAACTAATCTAATACTTTGTTTGTTACTAGCAGCTTGAAGTCTTGAGTTTGTATTAATATGGATAACAGAAGGTACAACGGCAGACAATACATACAAAAAAGGCAACACAAAGCAAACGAGGTCTACTATTGTACAAGTTCTTATCGTTTGTTTATTCTTATTTACATGCATGGATGTAGTGCTGTGAAATCTGTGTCGTGATTTGGTTTGTGTTTTGTGTGTGGTACAGGAAGATGAGGTTTCTGTTCTTGAGGAACTTGCTGAAGAATTTCGCTTACCAATTCATCAAAGGCCAGTAGAGAACGTAGATCTTGATAATGTTGAGCAAGCATCTTTAGATACACAATTGACGTCATCCAATGTTGGTTTTCGACTTCTTCAAAAGATGGGGTGGAAAGGGAAAGGTCTTGGGAAGAATGAGCAAGGTATACACATAACTTCGTTATCAATATACTTGATGATGGGTTAAATTTCTAATTGATTGATAATAGACCGGTCTAAAAAATGAGTAGACAAATATACCTATGGAAGAATAGTATAGCTTGGGTGACTATGTCTCAAGAATGGTATATGATTCCAAAAAATGAATTTTGTTAATATTTACCCCTTGGAATAACTATATTGTGTCTAAAACTAGTTTTAAACACTAACTAAATCTTGATTAGTTAATCTAACTAATTATAGGCAGAGAAGATGAAGATGGTGAAAGTGTTGTTCTTTGGGATTACAGTCCTTCTAGCGAATTTCTAGTGTTAGTTATAGACTGACAGGAAAATATATGTTGTTGGTGACAATGTGACACTAAGGTAGAATAGGCCCCTTCGTCTGGTTGTCTAACCTAAAATAATTCGAAGGCTAACGTGAAAGTCTTCATCACTAGCCACTACAAATTATACATTAAATCTTATTTATATTAGGCTTGTTGGTCCAAATACCTAAAGCCAATAACCATTTGAAAGTTAACATGAACTTTGTAGCTAACCACGACAAGTCATTTTACCAATTACCATGAATGGTCAGCTACAAACAACTGCTAATCTATTTAACATAGTCATCTGCCAATCCAATTCCAACCTTTAGTCATATTATCTTCCCACATGCAGTCAAGAAAATGACTGCAATCACTGCATACGAGTAAGCAATCCTAACTATAGTTAGTCAGTAGAATGTGTGAACTGTGAAGGTGACATACAAATTGAACTATAGACAAAACTAAGGTCAAACATAAAGGTAAACAAAGTGCCGATCAAGTATTGGCAATGTAGTAGATATTATCTATCATGAATACGTGGCGCTCCACCATTAGGATTAAGCCCTATGAATTCCTTGTCTGCATGGTTCCTGTTACCACTTTCTAGACTGCTGTTTTTTTAATCTCTTATTTAATGCATCACCACGTAAAGTTTTTAGCTTATTTTCCATATCGTTTCCTCTCTGAGTCCTGATCAAGCTTCATTGTCACTTGCTTTTAATTCGCCTAAAATTTTCCTTTTTGATAGAAGACTGTGAACTGGTGTTCTTTATGATGTGGCAATGGGGACCCATTTGGCCATTTACTTGTGAATGGGTTGTGATTTGGGGTTGTTTTTTTAATCTCAAATGGATCTTGTATCTAATGAAAAAGGGTATTAGCTAAATAAGCGAGCAGGCAAAAAGTCTACTGGTTAAGAGGGTTCAAAGTAACCCTAAATCTATTTTTAGTGCGTACAACCTTCTAAATGATTTTATTTAAAGTGTCGAGTTATTATTGCACCATCTTGCCATCATTAGTGTACTTGTTTTTAAGCTTCATTATTTGGTGAAGCTCATCTACTCGTTGCTTATGTTTCTTGGTGGTTTCATTATAGTTATATTATTGCAATGTATTATAATCAAGTCAAACGGTTGGACACCATGGTTATCATGTGTTTCATTTGCTTATTATATTGGTTTTCACAGTTGAGATATGATTATAGGTTTAAAAGCAACTATATTGGGCATAGTGTCGTTTTCATTTTGTGATTAGCTCTCTCTCCCTCTCTCACACACACATACATAAACACATTGAAATATCTATTTCCATTTGATGTATATACACTAGAAAAAGGGTTCTTGAATCGTATCTGTTTGTATTATGTTTTTATTAGGAATAACCGAGCCTATCAAGTCTGGAATAAGAGATTCAAAACTAGGGGTTGGGAAACAAGAGGAAGATGATTTCTTTACTGCAGAAGAAAATATCCAGAGGAAGAAACTCGACATTGAACTTGAAGAAACTGAAGAAATTGCAAAGAAACGAGAGGTATGTAATTTAGCTCGAACTTAATACTAAAAAATAAATAAATTCAAACCTTAGATACGAATTTGAGGTTGATGAGTTTTTCTGAAACCTACATATATCTACTAACAGAAGGCAGCATATAGCATATATGCGTGTCTTTTGATGGGGAATCAAATGCCCTGTCAGTCCTAAGGAAAAATCAACCTCTGGAGCTCTTAGAGAATTTCTTGCAGTTTTTATTACCTGGTGGCTTCTTCTTCTTCTTCTGCCCCCTTCCTGCACATTATGAAAATCCAGGTTATGGCAGATCGAGAGCACAAAATTCAAACCGAGGTCAAGGAGATACGAAAAGTCTTCTATTGTGAGCTTTGTGACAAGCAGTACAAGTTAGCGGTTGAATTTGAAGGTCACCTTAGCTCATATGATCACAATCATCGAAAGGTAATTTTGAGACTATGACTTGATTCAAGATTTTCTGCTCATGGAGTTAGTATTTGCATTGTCACATATTGAAGTCGCAACTGCGGCTCATTCACTTGTAAATATGTTTGTTTGGGTTAGGTTCTTGCTAACGGGCCAAAAAAGAAAATGCTAAAAGGCAAACGGGTCAAATGGACCACAAGCCGCCCAGATTATAGTTTTTGTAAAAATGGGAGGATTTAATGAATGAAACCTCCCGATTCATTTTATCCAGAAAGTAGGTTATAGTTTTTGTCACCATATTTTGATACACATATTACATTTAAAAAGTGTAAATTTTTCGACGACCAACGCCCAACGCGTACCAAAAATCACCCGAATGAAATGAGCCCGTTATCCAACCCACCCATTTTGCTAGTCAAATCCATGCAGTCCCTATAATTTTTGTAATTAAGTTGGTTTTCCTTATACAGCGTTTCAAAGAAATGAGAGAAATGCATGGAAGCAGCAGCCGTGATGACAGGCAAAAACGTGAACAACTGCGACAAGAGAGGGAGATGGCCAAGTTTGCTCAGATGTATGCTTCTTTTATACATAAATTCCATCAATTAACATCTTTAATATTATTGTTTCATCCATCACGTATTTGGTTTGATATTTTATGCACCGGGTCATGTAGGGCCGATGCCCATAAACAACAGCAACAACAGCAGCAGCAGCAACAAGAGGATTCTGAAAAAAGTAATAATCCTGTGAAGAATGCTGCTGTTCTTGTAGATCAAGATCAAAGGAAGGCATTGAAATTTGGATTCTCATCAAAAGTCGGTGCATCCAAGGTACTCTCAGACGCCAAAGCCTCCCAACTGTCGATTTAACTTAGTTTGAAGGTCGTCCTTATGTTTTAACTACTTCATGCAGAGTTCAGGGAAGTATGTTGCAAAGAAACCGAAAACACCTATTGCATCAGTTTTTGTCAATGATAGTGATGAAGAGTAGTGTTTCCCGGAAATGAAGGAACAGTTGTACCCTATATTCTCTTGCTATGTACTTGTGTAAACTTAATCACTTTTGTTTTTTCTCTTTGACATAGAATTTATGGTTTACTACTACTTGGTTTGCTAGCTATTTTCATCCCAATGAACTAAATTATTAAATTAAATTGCGTCATTGTTTTTTTTTAAGTCTAGTCCATTTAAACCCTAAACCTTAAATGATGTTTTGTTTCCTGGAATGGTTTCCTCTCATCTCACTCTTTCTGGGGTATACTTTTTGAGTGAGATTTTTTTTTAGTGTGGTTCATTTAAAGATCTAGTAGCCAAGTTATAGTTGCTACCCGCTGATTGTCGACTTGTCGTGGTTATAGCGCAGGTATATAAACAGTTTTATTGTTATATCGCTACGTAAAGAAAAAGGAAATATAAAAGAACATAGTAACGACGTTAAAATTAGAAAACAAATGCTTAAAGCATCGTTTCCTTAATTTGCACAAGTCACCAAAACCCGCGCATCGCACGTAGGCGTGGAAGTCATTCGCTTCGACCAACAATTTTGGCTCGCATCTTGGGTACACACAAGCATACATGCGCTTTCTTCTACCCACAACCTGTAAGGACTTGTGTATCGTACCAGTGGGCAGTGGCACACGTGCCCAGAGCCGAGCTCCATCTTGCAACGTGCGTCATCAAAATGACTCATCGCTCACACTGTATGAGTTTGATAGGAGGGGTATACGTGTGTGGGTTTGATATTATTTTAATGTTAATATAACATTATTAATTAATTAAAAACTAAATGACAACACCTTATTGGACTTCTTCTCTTTCACGTAAGCTAGAAAACCCATGGATCAAAGCCACACACAACCCACTCACATAGCTTGGGGGGGGGGGGGGGGGGAGATTTGACGGTGTGGTTCTTGCGTGGCTCAACCTACAAAGGGCTTTGACTGTGATATACCGCATGATCTAAGTCAATAAGTCATTTTAAGATGCAACCGAGAACCCTGTTATTATTTTAAGCATCATTTGTGGATATAGACCGATGTGGACGTGAAAGAAGTGCGTGGGCTTAAATAGTTCTCGTGGGCCTTCTAACTTACAATCTCTTTTACTCCTTCGGAACACTTTCGACAAAACCCTACTCTGCTATCGTAGGGCTCCTCATCATCGTCGACGATTCAGGTATCTCTCTAGGTTAATAATCTTCAAACATCCTCAATCGATTTATTTCTTCCTACCATACTAAATTTAGCGTTTGTAGAAATCAACAATTGAACTCTTGTAGATCTTCATCTTGCGTTCCTTTAGAAGTATTAGATTCGATGTATGTGTAGCTTGACGATTGAATTCTTGTATTATATTCTCTGGCTTGAAATTAGGTTTTTCAGTTCTTACGCGGTGAGCGAGATTGATTGTTCAAAGCAGGAGTGAGGATGAGTGGTTTAAAGCGATACATCTGTTCAGATTTTAAATTTGTGCTATATTCGTTGTTCTTGATCTGATTTGCTTTTTAGGGAGCAAAACTTTATATTGAATATTCCCGGTTTTTGTGAGCATGCTTATTGATTTGATTCTCAGTTAGATTTAGGAGGCATTTGTGTATTTATATATGACTGATTTTGTTAGTTAAAGTCTTCAAAACTTCATTAAAATACCTGGTTATTTCTAATGCCATGTTGGTGATATATGCTTTATCAAAATTCATCATACCACTGGTTTGGCAGTCTGTTTATCACTTTATCTTGGTCTTTTTAGGTTTTTTGCTAGTATGATTGAGTATATAACTATATTATTAACAGAGTAGTTGTAATTATTCGTTAATGCTAGTTTTATTTGTATGATTTTATGCTATTACTGACCAAACAACAACATTTCAGTTAACTGTTGCTTATCTTTTGTAGCCATAAGCAGACCCTTGTGATTGACAATGGCGAATTTTGCTAAACCGGAAAATGCTTTGAAACGAGCTGAAGGTGAGTGACATTGTATTGATTGTAGTCTTATTGCTTTCTTATCTGTTGATACAGAAACTTAGTTCTAAACTTTTTATATTTGTCGTATACAAGTGTAACCTGCTTCACTCTTTTTTTTTCTTCCAAATAAATTGTTGATATGTTTAAGCAAGTTATTCTAGTTTTTTTTTATCATCCTCACTTGGGGCTCTTGTTGTTTACACATAAGTATTTGCATTATAGTGCTTTATTTTTTGAAGGTTTCATAGCTCAACTGCCTTGGAGTTAAGCATCTCTAACCCTTTAGTTGGCGACTCGTCATATAATCGGGAGTTTCAAACATAATGCTAGGATTAACCAATCCTTTCTCAACATCTGTTCATAAATCATAATGCTTAAACCGTTAATTTCAACTTGGAGCCTGGAGGGAGTTTATATTTTATTGTTGTTTGAACAATGAAATTAGTAATTTTGCAAAATTGTTCTATGAAATTGTAAAGTACACTTCCTGTGAACAATTTTTTTCCAGCTAATGCTTATGCAATGTATCTCAGTTTAAAGTGTTTTGTGTATATATATATATATATGTATAGGGTTAGGTTCAAATGAGAACTTTTTCATTTGAGAACTTTGAGAACCATTCTGAGCCACTAATTTTCAGGGGGAAGCATTCAAATTCATGGGGGGGATTTCCATATATATAAACTAGTGGTTTAGAATGGTTCTCAAAAGTTCTCAAACTAAATTGGTTCTCAAATGATCCTCTCCCTATATGTATATATGTATATATATGACTAACCCTTATTTGTTCACGCTTGATTGCAGAACTGATAAATGTTGGCCAGAAGCAAGATGCACTTCAAGTCCTTCATGATCTTATTACATCAAAGAGGTACAGGGCATGGCAAAAAACCCATGAGAAGATTATGTTCAAGTACATAGAACTTTGTGTTGACATGAGGAGGGGTAGATTTGCTAAAGATGGTCTAATCCAGTACCGCAATATATGTCAGCAAGTTAATGTTACTTCGTTAGAGGAAGTCATAAAGTACTTTATGGATCTTTCGACCAAGAAGGCTGAGTTGGCTCGTAGCCAGGCACAAGCTTTAGAAGAAGCTCTGGATGTTGATGACCTTGAAGCTGATAAAAGACCAGAAGATCTAATGTTGAGTTATGTTAGTGGTGAAAAGGGAAATGACCGTTCGGATAGGGAGCTTGTCACCCCATGGTTTAAATTCTTGTGGGAGACTTACAGAACAGTTCTTGAAGTTCTGAGAAACAACTCCAAATTGATGGCTTTGTATGCGGTAAGTTCTGCTATTATGGCTTTAGATACAACCTCTTTTATTTTTATTTCGCTTTAGTCATTACAACTTGCAACTCAAATGTATGTTGACTAAAACTGTTGTCAGCAACTTCTACCTCAATCTCCACTTAATCAAGATATAGGACAAAAATTATAGTTTAGGCTGATTTGAGAAACTCAGTGCTGTCTCATTGTTCTGCCATAGTTTAACAAGCTCACTTTCACAGACATTAACTAAAACTATTAAAGCAAAGCAGGACGCAGTAGTTAAGATGACCAAATATAGGTCACAAAACATATATTTGATGAACTTCTTTGTATGGTCACTTGTTTAGCAAAGTATTAGAATTCAGAAATTCACAAATAGAGATGTGAATGCCATATATATGAAGAACATAAATTACAATAGTGAATAACATTAAAATTCTCTAAGAAAGAAGAGGCGTGGTGTAGTTGATATATTTTTTTTCATTTAAGTTAACAATGTTATAGAGTAAGTGGTAGGTTTTGGGGATGGAATGCTACTTAGTTAAGTTGAGCTAGAACTTGACTTTACTGGATCTTTCTAATTTGGGAGTCATTTTATAGAGATCATGATGATTATCTGCTTGTGTTCAGGATACTGCTCATCGTGCTTTCCAGTTCTGCAAACAATACAAAAGGACAACCGAGTTTCGCAGGCTTTGTGAGATAATCAGGAATCATCTAGCAAATCTTAACAAGTACAGAGACCAGAGAGATAGGCCTGACCTAACTGCCCCAGAAAGTTTACATTTTTATCTTGATACAAGATTTGAGCAGTTGAAAGTGGCAACTGAGCTTGAACTCTGGCAGGTTTGTTATGTTGTTTCTTATAAAATAAACCATACCACACATATGTATATGCGTAACTAAAACTTTTGGTATTTGTTCTTTTTGTTTATAATTTCAGGAAGCTTTCCGTTCTGTAGAAGATATTTATGGGTTCACAAGCATGGTTAAAAAAATGCCGAAATCGTCATTGATGGCTGTATACTATGCAAAGTTAACTGAGATCTTCTGGATTTCCTCTAGCCATCTGTATCATGCATATGCATGGTTTAAACTTTTCCTACTACAGAAGAGCTTTAATAAGAATCTCAATCAGAAAGACTTGCAGTTAATAGCATCATCAGTTCTGTTAGCTGCCCTTTCAGCTCCACCTTATGATCACCTTAAAACTGCATCTCATTTTGAACTGCAACATGAAAAAGAGAGAAATTTAAGGATGTACAATCTTATTGGGTTTAACATTGATACAAAGCTTGAAACAAGAGAAGTGGTATTTTTCAACCATGAAATTTATTTTTTAATTGGACCAAGTATATTATTATTTTATTAACATAATGTTTTCCCCCTCTGCAGCTCTCTCGGTCATCTCTTCTTGCTGATCTGGTAAGATTGCCGCTCTCTTCTGTCATTTTTTTCTTCATATTTGTTCTTTTATATATCGGATAATTCTGCAAGCTTGTAATACATGTTTGATGCTTTGCTACTTGAAACCTTTTGAATGCTAGCACCTCTCTGGATAGTTCATGAAGGGAAATTATTTCAAGGAAGATATGTTCTTCTAATTAAAACATTCTATCATCATCTTTTTCAGGTTTCTAAAGGGGTAATGACGTATGTAACTCAGGAAGTGAAGGATCTTTACCACCTTCTAGAAAATGAATTTCTACCTCTAGACTTGGCATCAAAAGTACAACCATTGTTGGCCAAGATAGCCAAACTTGGGGGAAAATTATCTACAGCTTCTTCGGTACCAGAAGTACAGCTGTCCCACTATATTCCTGCTTTGGAAAAAGTAGCTACTTTAAGACTGTTGCAACAGGTAAGTAATTAGTTTTATAGCTGTTGGGTTTACTTGTTACGTGCAATCAGTTTTTATTATCTTCTTTTGTTCCAGGTCTCTCGAGTGTATCAGACAATGAAAGCTGAAACTTTATCAAAAATGGTTCCTTTCTTCGACTTCTCTTTCGTGGAGAGGATATGTGTTGATGCTGTCAAACATAATTTCATTGCTATGAAAGTTGACCATATGAAGGGTGCAGTTATATTCGGTGACTTGGTTCGTCTCTATACATGTGTTGATACTAGTTTATCTTATTTTTTTCTCTTATAAAGTATATGCTTGCTAGACTACCATTGTTTTCCCTTTTGTGTTTCCAGGGTTTTGAATCTGACATTTTACAAGACCATTTAAGCGTTTTGGCTGTCAATTTGACTAAATCAAGGTCAATGATTTATCCCTCTCAAGCTAAAGCATCAAAACTGAGTGACATGTTGCCAAGTTTGGCTGATATTGTTGATAAAGAACACAAAAAACTTCTTGCTCGGAAGTCTATTATTGAGAAACGGAAGGAGGATCAGGAGCGACACCTGCTTGAGATGGTACACACTCACATCTGAGTCTGAAGTTATAGTTTTACATTTGGACTTGTTCTTAGTGATTTCAAACTTTGTTTTTGCTTCCTAGGAACGAGAAGAGGAGACAAAAAGATTGAAACTGCAGAAGAAAACGGAAGAGGCAGAACAGAAAAGACTTATAAGTGAAATTGAAGAAAGGAAGCACCAAAGGATTCGTAGGGAAATTGAGGAGCGTGAGCGTGAAGAAGCAGAAGCTTTACTAAATGATGTTGGAAAGCGCATTAAAAAGAAAGGAAAGAAGCCTCCTATCATAGAGGGGGTAAGGGCAGTTATTCTTATTTTCAGTTTTTTTTAGATAGTATAGTGTTGGCTCACTTGTCGAAATGAGTGGGTCAGGTAGGTCCTAACTGGTTTGTGTAAAAATGGGCTATCACCAAGTTGTTTTAGAAAAAAAACAACTAATAATAATTTCTATATATATATATATGTGTGTGTGTGTGTGTGTTTATTTGTATATGTATATATAATATGTATATATAATAGATAAATAGTTGGGTTGACCAGTTGTCATTTACACAGGAGAAAATGACGAAGCAGTCTTTGATGGAGTTAGCAATGCAAGAGCAAGTCAGGGAGAGGCAGGAAATGGAAAAGAAAATGCAAAAACTTACTAAAACTTTGGACCACTTCGAAAGAGCAAAGAGGGAAGAGGCCGCACCTTTGATTGAAGCTGCATTCCAAAATCGTCTAGCTGAAGAGAGACTCCTTCATGAACTTGAACAGCAGGTATTCATCCTCATGGCCTATCTTTCCTTTATATCTCAAGACAATAGACTTGATTGTGACCATGCTATCGTGCCTTTTTATTGCAGCGTGAGGTTAAAGAGAGCAGGGAGCGTCATGATGAATACGTGAAGCAGAAGTATAGGCTTGCTCGGGTCATGGAACACAAGGTGTGTTTGCTGTTTTCTTTTCTTTCGTTTAAATAAAACAATATATAATTTTGTTTTGTGTAGATGGAGTTTGAAGAAAGGGTTGTGAATCTACGAGAGGCGGAGTACAAAAGAATGAGAGCGGAGAGGGAGGAACGACTTAACCAAGTCCTCAAGGCGCGTAAAGAGGAAAGGGACATGAAACGGAAAATGTTGTACTATCTTAGGACGGAAGAGGAAAGGCTCACAAGGTTGCGTGAGGAGGAGGAAGCCCGCGTACGTCAAGGTCTGGAAGTTTTTCATTTTATTGTTATATATAATATGTTTAACACCATAAAAACTAACATACTTATATCACACAAAAACATTCCTCAATCAAATGTTGATATTTTAAAGTCTGTAAACTTGTTTAAACTACACGTTATTGTGGTGTTTGTTAAAAATAGTTTCTTAATGCCTCTTTAAACTCGTAAACAATTAGAAGTGGCGTTCCAATGTGCAAGAGTGCTGATGTGGATAATTTCTTTGGTCATATAAGATGACAAGAACATGTATTTGAATGGCCAAAATTTGATGAGGTGACGATTGTGCTCCATCAATGACATCCGCACCAAACAAAAACAAGTCCAAAATAGTCCATGAATGTAACGAATGTGCTAGTAACCAACATTAATAGTTAATTTTATGAATAAGAGTGTTCTAAAGAAGTTTGAACTTTAATTTGTTGGTGTTTTATGTTATGCTGATCCTTTTTTCGACAAGTCCAACCGTGGATGATTTCTATTATACTGATATTCTCAATGCATGCAGAGGCTGAAAAGCGTAAAAAGGAGGAAGCCGAGCGTAGAGCAAAGCTAGATGAAATTGCTGAAAGGCAAAGGAAAAGAGAACAGGAACTTGAAGAAAGAGAGAGGCTTAGGAAGGAAGCAATCTTAAGGGGAACACCTATTGATGCTCCAATCAAGCAGCTTCCTTCTGATCTTCCAGGCCCCGGATTAGCTGCTCCAGCAGCAGCAGCAGCAGCAGCAGCAGCTGCAGCTCCGCTTGAATCAGGTGGAGGTGGTAGCAAGTATGTGCCGAAGTTCCGTAGAGGAGGCGGGGCGGCTCCAGCACCATCTGGTGATAGGTGGGGTAGTGGCAAACAGGATGATCGTGCAGCTCCAGCACCATCTGCTGATAGGTGGGGTAGCGGCAAACAGGATGAACGTCCGGCTCCTGCTGGTGACAAATGGAGGCCGTCTTTTGGTGCTGGTGCCAGGACTTCCAAATTTTCACGGTGAAATTACGGTATTTTCTCAATAAAGGCAAAAGACCGAATTTTGTTTTTTAAAACACAGTTGATGCAATTTAAAGCTGCTATATTTTTCTTGTTATCGTTTAAAAATCAAAACAAAAGACTTGTGATGAACACATTGGGAAACTTGACAAACTTAACGTCTTGACAAGTATTATTACCGTACATTTGTCAACATTGATGAATACTAGTTGAATAGTGTTCACTTTTGTTTTTTTGTTCTTCATTCTCTTAGCGGGCATTTTTTCTGCTTTTTTTCATTTTTTTTGTGTTGTCTTTTATCAAGGTCCTTGATTTAAGAATGTTCGTTTGTGTTGGATAGTTTTTCACTCTCTTCAAGTCATTTTAATTGTTATTTAATTTTGCATGTACTTGACACAACACGTGTCAACGGGTGCTGATTGCCACCTATATACACAAGAGCGCAACTTAGTTATGTTCTGTAGGGGTGACTGTCTCTGTGGTTTTTTCGTTTGGTAATACTAATTTTTGTGTATTTTTTTTCAAATTTTTATATATATATATATTGACACTTGCCCACTTTAATTATCGTCTCGTGACTTATTAGCCTCACAAAATTTTAGGTCAAGCGTTGCTACTATATATACATGAACCTAATGTGGCACTTAAGTTGTATAGTTGTAGCTAAGTGGTAGTGGTAATGGTAAGATGCCATTTATATATACTTGTATATATTTAATATAGAGTAAACTTCATTTTTGGTCCTCAAAGTTTGTATATTTTAACACTTTTAATCTAGTTTTTTGAAGTTATAACATTTCAGGGTCTGAGGTTTTGATTATTTTCTCAATTTTGATCACTTTTTCATTTTCCATCCAAATTAAAGGTTGAAATCAGTCAAATATGATATTAATGAGGAGTATTTTAATAATTTAACCCTTATCCCCTTTTATTTATTTGATAAAACGCAGTAATTAACTTTTACTGTTGATGAACTTTTTTTTTTATCATATCTGCTGCTAATGAACTTTATTTATTTTTGTTTTGTATCAAATAAATAATAGGGAATAAAGGTTAAATAACAAAAATACCCCTCATTGATATTATATTTTACTGATTTCAATCGTTAATTTGGATGGTAATTTAAAAAGTGACCAAAATTGAGAAAATAATCAAATCTCAGGCCTTGAAATGTTATAATTTTAAAAATTGGATTAAAAGTGTTAAAATGTGCAAACCTTGAGAACCAAAAGTGAAGTTTACTTATTTATTTAATTTAATTTTGTCTAATATGGCTGTAGATATAAACTTAAATAAATATATAGACTTAAACAATGGATATAATAGTCACAAACATAATTATCTTAATACAAAACACAAGTTAAAAATAATGATTATACACATCCAATGAATTTACATAAATAAACGAACATGAATAATTGTAAAGTTATGAACATAAACGAAAAATTTTCTGAACATTTACGAACACCTTACTGAATGTTTATGACGACAAATGAGCGTTTATGACCACAAATGAATGGAGCGCAACCTCTGTTTATATTCGTCCATTTAACTAAACAAACATAATTTTTTGTTCATTTCGTTCATTTATTAAACGAATTCTTCGCTAAACAGTTCATAAACTGTTCGCTGAACTTTGATTCGTTAACCTTAATAATAACTCTTGGTTATGCAACAATCCATCAATATAGACTATAGACAAACAAAACACTTGGACTAAAATAACAAGAGACTGACACCCGTATTTCGTGGCAGGCTAAAAGTTAACATTTTTTCTAGAATCGTTAAGAGACACTTTAAAATACTTCTAAATTTACACTGTTTTGTTTAGAGGCTTGAAATCACGTGGGAGAGAGACATCACCTTAACATCAGATTAGTATCATTAGTCTAGAAAGCCACTTCTTGCTAAAGTTAGAGTGTTAGAACCGCGTTTCGTAATGAGTAAAACTTCACATTTTATTTAGAAGCTAACCAGACACACTCTGTATACTTCTAAATACGTTATTTTGTTCACAAACAGGACCTAACTCTCATCACTTGGGAGAGATATCACCTTAATACAACCTTAGTAACATTAGTCTAGTGGTCACCTATTACTAAAATTAACATTTAAAGATAAAACTGTCTCAAAATGTAACATAAGTAAATTTAACACTTAAAAATTCAACCTCAAATTAAAATATTAAATATAGTTAAATAGTAAAATTATAAACTTAAAAACACATAAAGAAAAAAAAAATTATAATATAAAAGAAATTGATTTACTTAAATAATAATAAAAAAAACTAAAAGAACAATAATAAAATTATTAACAGGAGCCCTTAGAAACTTTCTCTAATTAACAATGTGTCCTTGAGGTTTGGTCTAAATCTCGGTTTTGGTCTAATACTTTAAAAATTGCTATTTTAGTCCAATAGTTTTATTATTTCATCTTGTGAATCGAACTAAGAAACACCCGAACTGTCACCACCCTATTTGCAGTCCTCCCCAACCTTGGAAACCAGGTTGTCCAACAGAATATTATGAGATTTAAAAAAAAATCCCCATCTTCAGAAGCCTATTCCACACGCCAAAGATGGATTTTGTTCGAGGAATGAGAGGAGCCGGACCTCTTTTGTGATGAATGCCAGCAATCACCCGCTGCCACATGTAGTTTGACTAAGTAAAGAATCGCCAAAGCCATTTAAAAAGGAGGTAATTGTTGCTCATAGAGATAGGAACATGCCCCATACGGCCATACGCCAGGTCTTTAGGCTTGGAAACATCCTCTTTGAAGATCTAGTGAATCTTTCTATTATCGCAACACCCTCCCCAAAGAAACTTACTAATTCTTTCAAGATTTTGGATAATTGATAGAACACTTGAACATGGAAAAGTAAAAAGAGGGGAGACTCTCAAGGACAACCTTGGCGAGCACCAACCGTCCTCCCAAAGACAGTGAACATGCTTTATACGACGACATATGGGCTTCAAACACATCAACAACAGGCTGCCAGTGTTTAACAAGATTCATGTTTGCACCAACGGATAAACCGAAATACTTGAAGGGCAGGGACCCCTTTTGCAACGAATATCGTAGCCCTCTCTTGCACCAAAGAAACCAGAACATTAAGACCAAACATGCTGCACTTAGATTAATCTTTAGTTCAGAAACCAAAAGAATTAAAGTCGGCCCACTCTACAATTATAAGGGCGTCATCAGCAAATTTCAAATGAGTTAACATAGGCCAGTTGTAAGGAATTTGGATCTCATGAAACAAACCGATCGAAGACGCTCTGACCATCATAAAGTGGAAAACTTTCATTGCGATGATAAAAAGAAAAGCCAATTCTCGATTCCTTCTTTTTCACTACTGGCCCTATAGAAGCCCATATTACTTGGTGGACTTTGACCCAAACAATTAAAATCTCGGTTGACACAAAAAAACCAATTCATGTCCTCCATTTATTTCTTTATCAACTTTCTTGTAGTTCTTCTGCATAGATTAAAACAAATTAATTAAGGAATGAATAAGTTTAATTGTTTAATCCATATGAATATTATCTATCTATAACAAAGTTCTTTATTAACTTTGATGAATAGTAACACACTGCTAATCATGTGACAGTATGTGGTGGTACACATGACACAATTGAATTATTATTGTTTTTTTGTGTATTTTTTTCCAGGTTTTTTCCTATTCAAACACACGTAACACCGCTTTGGATTTTAACCATTAGATCCTACGCTCCACAATTTAGCTTTTTGCTTTTTTTCGTTTTCTCTAGGCCACTTTAATTGTTATGTGTTTTCGCATTTTCCTGTAAAAAATGCGCGACAACCCGAGCATTGCACATCTAGTAATTAGCTAAAGTCCATATGCACATCCAAGAGTTTTCAAGTTTTTGGTTAACTATACCGTTTTAGCTCATTTCTCTGTAACGTACTAAATACCAATAATAGTATAAAGTACTATAATTTGTAAACATATCTCTACATTTTCAATAGAATTAACAAGTTGGTGACCCGCCCCCGCTTCGTGGCGGGCCACCCATTTACCAGTCAGTTTAAGTTAAAAAGGTTTTTGTGACACCTCGGTCAAAACCATGTCACCCGTTGACTTTGACTTTTATGATTACCGTTAATACGTGTCTTATCTGATCATTATCTGTTATTTGCCTGCCATTAGTAACATATATATATATATATATATATATATATATATATATATATATATATATATATATATATAGGGAGAAGATCATTTGAGAACCAATTTGATTTAAGAACTAAAAAGAACTAATTTGAACCACAAGTTTATTTACATGTATCTCCCCTCCAATGAATTGTAGTGGTCCTCCCTTGAAATTTGTGGTTGAGATTTCAGTTCTCAAAAGTTTCTCAAAACAAAAAGTTACCTCATTTCGAACCTAACCCTATATACTATATATATATATATATATATATATATATATATATATATATATATATATATATATATATATAGGGTTAGGTTCAAATGAGAACTTTTTCTTTTGAGAACTTTTGAAAACCAATTTGGGCCAATAATTTTTAAGGGGGAAGCATTCAAATTCATGGGGGGGTTTTCCATATATATAAACTAGTGGCTAAGATTAGTTCTTTTTAGTTCTCAAACCCAATTAGTTCTCAAATGATCCTCTCCCTTATATATATATATATATATATATATATATATATATATATATATATGGTAAGGATCATGTGAAAACAACTTTTATTGCGAAAACACGAAAACAAATATTAAAACCTCTATAACTTTTTCATACGTTAATATTTTTATAAAAATTTTGCACCAAAATCCTTAAAATTATGTTATCTTTAGTTATGGGAAAAAATTTTAAAAATAATCAAATTTTTTTAAAAATTATTATTGCACAGGTGCAATAATTTTTATTATTGTTATTATTGCACATATGCAATAATATTAAAACCTTTATAACTTTTTTCATATGTTAAAATTTTTTATAAAAAATTGCACCATAAATCTTATAATTCTGTTATCTTTAATTCTGGAGAAAATTAAAAAAAATTATTCAACGTTTTTTTTTATTTTTTTATTATTGCACATGTGCAATAAAAATTTATTATTGCACATGTGCAATAATATTAAAACCTCTATAACTTTTTCATACGTTAATATTTTTGATAAAAAATTGTACCATAGATCTTATAATTCTGTTATCTTTAGTTCTGGAAAAAATTAAAAAAAAATTAACGTTTTTTTGTTAATATTGCACATGTGCAATAATAAAAAAATCACGAAATTTTATATTTTTAATTTTTTTCCCAGAATTAAAGGTGACATAATTTTAAGACTTTTGGTGCAATTTTTTTTTTAAAAAATATTATCGTATGAGGAAGTTATAGAGGTTTTAATATTTGTTTTCTTGTTTTCGCAATAACATCTTGTTTTTATTTGATCCTTCCCATATATATATATATATATATATATATATATATATATATATATATATATATATATATATATATGTAGGTTATCTATTTGAGATACCTCACACATTTCAGGGGGGAACCACTACAATTCATGGAAGGGGGGATACATGTAAATAAACTTGTGGCTCAAATTAGTTCTTTTTAGTTCTCAAACCCAATTGGTTCTCAAATGATCCTCTCCCTATATATATATATATATATATATATATATATATATATATATATATATATATAAACGTCTAAAATAATTCCCGAGTTTGTATCAACAACCTTTGTCCGTTTTGAAAATCAAGAAAACCCATTGTGGACTTAATGGAATTTTAATAACAAGAAAAATATATAAAACGTAACTTTTATATATTCACCGCCCGGTGTCCGAACTGACTGTCCGACACGTCTAAAAAATTAAAATAACTTTTAATGTATCAAAAGTTTGTCAAGACTTGAACCCTTTAACCCGTTTCACTCCGAAAAATCCGAACATCAACTGAAAGCCGAAACCGTAACCCCGTTGGGCCCAGTCAGGCCCAACAGTGGCAGAACTTCTCCGTTTGACCCAGAATTTTTACCGAAGACTCAGGACAACCTAACGAGCGTTTTGACATAAACCGCCAATCCGTAACCCGACCCGAAGCCCGGCCCAATAACCGGCCCAACAACCGAACCGTGGACCGAACCGGCCCAACAGGTCCGGCCCAAAGACCGGCCCTAATCCGGCCCGCGATCCGGCCCAGGTCTGGCCCGGCCCAACCGGCCCAAACTCTTATTTTTTTTTTAAAATGTTGGCCCATTAATTTAGCCCAAGTTTTTTTTTAATAAATTAAGCCCAAGTAATTTATTTAAAAGTCCACCACCTTTGTAGTTTTATAAAAACCAAAAATAATTATTTATTTTCCAAACTTTTTATAAACTTTTACTTAGCCTTTTTATACCAACCCATGGACTTTTATAAAATTTTGGAACCTTGGATCACCTCCCATTTTTATAAAAACTCTCCAACATTTTATAAAAATCACCCACAACTCTTTCATTTGATTATTTTAATTCAAAATTAAAATGGATAATTAGTTGTCAATTGTGTATTACCCAAAGGGTAATTAACCCACTTTTGGGTATAAATAGGAGGCCAAAGCCTTCACAAATTCTTGCACCACCCACACTTTCTACCTCCCTCCAACACCCACTCTCTCCCTCCCCTTTTTCGGCCCTAGCCGAACCTCCTCCCCTTCTCCTTTCGGCCACCGCCGAACCACCACCAAGCCACCACCGAGCCACCACTTAGCCACCGTGAACCGCCCCTCCTTCCACTCTTTTGTGAGTAGTTTCTAACCCCTTTTCCTATACTTACTATACTTAGAAAAATCACCCAAACACCTCAAGTCTTGATATAAACTTTAATAAACCAACTTCTTTCTCTAATCCTCTAAACAACCAACACTTGGGTTAATAATACAAGTGATTTGATCTAACATATTTTGGTGCCTTAGGGCTTAAAATAACCAAGATATGAGGTTATACACTCAAGAAACCAATTTGGGAGTATTGCGTATAAAAACCTAGATCATTTATATTATATCTTGCAATTTATTTACTTGTTGTTTATATTTCTTGGTCCTAACACTAATGTGTTAGTAGATTTGTCCTAATACTTCAAGTAGTCCTAATACTTCAAGTATTAGTAAGATTTGTTCCCTTGGTGAACATAAAGGTCCTAGCTTTGGCTAGTAGATTATTTATTTTTACTTGTTATATATACTAACTCATGACTTAAATAAATAATCTAACAACTATAACTTGTTAAAAACAAACCCTTGACTTAATCCTAGCACTTATGTGTTAGTAGAAATCTTAATGAGTCATGGAAATATAAAACATAATCACTTGACAAGTTAGATGACCAAACTAAAACCTTGGAATTAATTTTGATAAACAAAGACTTGTTTAAAAATTAATAAATCAAATGTTCCTAAAGACATGGAATATTTGTATTTTTGAACTTTAAAAAGACTTGGATTTTATTGAATAATCTCAAGTCAACTTGTTATAAAATATGTTTATTTATAAAACTAGTCACCTAAAACTAAAGACTTTAATGTGTTGGTGAATTTATTTCACCAAAACACTTAAAATAGATTTTATAAGTTTACTAAATCTAGTAAAAATGCATTTACTATCACCTCAATTATATCTAATCATTTGGACTTTATTATATAGATTTTAACTATAAAAAGACATCTTTTATAAACCTTGATCAAACCCAAAAAGTCTAGTTTCAAGTTAGTGATTTTTATAAGATAAAATACAACTTTTATTTATAAAAATGAACCAAAAACTGTTGCCGGTCAGATCTGATCCCGTCACCATTTCGACAAATATTTTTGATGTTTTAAATAAACCAAAGTATCCGGAATAGAAAAACGTTGCGTAGGGAGAAAACCGGGATCAAACGGCTTAATACGCAACACAAAAACTCAATTACGGTGATTTATTTCAAAACCGACCAAGAATATATTTCAAGACTTGAAACAAACTTAATGGTTTATTCTTAATATTTTCCTAAAATATATAAAGTCCAAACGCGATAGAAATCTATTTATTTGTATAAAAACCGGTGACTACGTTTTCTACAACTTCAAATAAATATTTCAGTTATAAAATATTTAAACGTTTAGACGCCAAATGTTTTGACTTGGAAAATAATCATTGACGATTTATAAATAAAAACGTTCGCATTTCAAGTGTTAACATGAAACGCTTTCGACGTTTTAAACGTCAAATAATTATATTAAACATGTAATTATTTCAACCCTTGTAATTTTAACTTAGTAATAATGGTCATCTTAACTTAACATGATAATGGTTTTTTTTTTGTCAAATGAATTTATAAAATCTTTTATAAAAGTATAAGGATAAATACAAAGACTTGTATTTATTTTTAAACAACTTATACTTTCTTTTAATAAACCCTGACATATTTTTACTTGAAAATATTTTTATAATTATTTTGTCAAATAATTATAAAAAAGTTTAAGTCATGAAATATATAAATATATAAATCTATCTATAAATAATAATAGACATTATTATTTATTTCAATGTTTAAAACTTGGTTGATTTCTTGAGTTAAATTGATTTCGTCGATTTATTTAACTTTCCTTATATTTATTTTGACATAAATATACTTATCGATTTCGTATATTTATTTGAACAATAAATATTATCCAACGAGCTTTCAAAACCAATACAAACGGGACATTATATCAAGACTTGACCGTTATCGTTGGGTGACATTAACGTTACTCAATAATCAAATACCTTATATAGATATGCAATGTCTTATTAATTGTTAGGACGTTACTTGTGCCATTTCATTTCCGGACGTTCATACTTGTCATTCACTCACCTAGCTCAGGTGAGTCTCACGGCCCCTTTCTTTTAAACTGTTTTAATACTTTGGGGGAGAAAATTATGAACTAAACCGTTTTGTACTTGATATCTCGGTCGAACTGTACTCTGCCGTATGATTAAATGTTCTTTACTTACCCTACAAATGAGTACATTTTGTTACATAATGAATTGTCATAAATCCCACTATTAATTGAATTTAATTAATTTTGTTCGAAACGGTAACTAGTGAATAGATCTATTTGGGTTAACAACCCTACTTGATTGGTAGCTCCAATCCCGACGTGTGCATTTGTCGAGTAGTACACACCAGTTATTATTGTTCCATTGCAGTATCTTTAGGGAAGATGCTATGAGTGGGTAAATTTGTTAGTTTCAAAATCAAAGTTCATTGCTAATCATTACATCACGGTGACCATATTATTATCTTGTATATCTTAAACCATTTACAAACTATTTGTAGAGTCTTAAACCTGTGAACTCACCAACGTTATGTTGACACTTTAAAACTCACGATTTTCTCAGGTAACTAGATGTATCCGCACGTGCAAACGGGGCCATCACTCATAAATCGGGGCCATCCACCTAACATTTTCAAGCATTTTAGGAACTATCTTAACTTTTAAGAACTATTTCCATCTTTATTATTAATTGTAAGACAATGTCATTTCACCACTATTTTCGCTGCAATCCAAATGACGTTTTGTTTATCAATTGTTTTACTATTAATTGTTCTAAGTATCCACGACTATGATTTCATGACGTCACACGCCTCCGTTCCCGAAAGTCCAGGGTGTGACAGTTTTAGTGTGGTCGAAGTATAAAACCATAAAGAAGTCGTGACTAAAGTTGAAAACTCTAAAAGTTTAATAACAAAATAAAGCAGATAAGTTAATGAGTATAGCACGTTTCGCGGCGGGCGACCCATTTACCTGTCAGTTTAAGTAATAGACATTTTAATGTAGTCAAAGTATTAAACAATAAAATATAATGGTCAAAGTTGAAAACTCTAAAAGATACTAAAAAGAAAAGTAGAAAAATTAAGGGGTATACAACGTAAAAGTCTAAAAGTTTTGTGATCAAAGTAACAACTATAAAAAGTATACTAAAACAAAAGTAGAAAAGCTAAGGGACATAAAACGAAAAGTCTAAAAGTTTTATGGTCAAAGTATAAAACTATAAAACGTATATTAAAAACTAAAGTACAAAACTTAAGGGGTTTAAAACGTAAAAGTCTAAAAGTTTCATGGTCAAAGTATAAAACTATAAAAAGGTATTAAAAAACGAAAGTATAAAAGTTAAGGGGTATAAAACGTAAAACTCTAAAAGTTACAATAGTTTACAAAGTATAAAAAATAAAATGAGAAAATTAGTGTGGCCAAAATAAGAAAAACTAAAACTCTTGTGGCCAAATTAAAAAAAACCTAAAACTCTACTATTTCTTTCAAATTCCTATTCTGAAGTCTAAATGTTTTATGGTCAAAGTATAAAATTTTAAAAAAATCTTGGCCAAAGTCGAAAATTCTAAAAGTATACTAAAAACGAAAGTACAAAACTTAAGGGGTTTAAAATGTAAAAGTCTAAAAGTTTCATAGTCAAATAAGACTATAAAAAGTATATTAAAAACGAACGTATAAAGGTTAAAGGGTATAAAACATAAAACTCTAAAAGTTATAATAGTTTCCAAAGTATAAAAAATAAAATGAGAAAATTAGTGTGGCAAAAATAAGAAAACTAAAACTCTTGTGACCAAATTAAAAAAAAACCTAAAACTCTACTATTTCTTCCTAATTCCTATTGTATTATATATAAAAAATTCTTATTCTGAAGTCTAAATGTTTTATGGTCAAAGTATAAAACTTTAAATTTTTTTTGGTCAAAGTCGAAAATTCTAAAAGTATACTAAAAACGAAAGTACAAAACTTAAGGGGTTTAAAATGTAAAAGTCTAAAAGTTTCATGGTCAAATAAGACTATAAAAATATATTAAAAACGAAAGTATAAAAGTTAAGGGATATAAAACGTAAAACTCTAAAAGTTATAATAGTTTCCAAAGTATAAAAAATAAAATTAGAAAATTAGTGTGGCAAAAATAAGAAAACTAAAACTCTTATGACCAAATTAAAAAAACCTAAAACTCTTCCTATTGTATTATAAAACTCTTCCTATTGTATTATATATAATATGAAATAAAACGAACCTAAAAAGCACTGATTACAGTAAGCATCATAGGTCGCTACCACATTGAAGGAGTTTACTGCATAGTTTGTGTAGGGTATGTTGTAATTGACTCTAGTATTTATTGAACAAAACTTTATATACATAGACTTTAAATTTCGCTTTTGTGTTACGTGTGAAATCCAACATTTAACACGTCTCTATGGTCAAGTCCATAAGTGGCATGTCACATATATTTTTATCTGTGCATTTTGTAAATTTTAATGGAAACTCTGTAGGTCTTCTTTATTATTAAGAACTTCTTACATCAATAACGTAACTTAAAGGTGTGTCTATACACACACAATATAGATATGTTATTAAGAACTTCTTATATGAATTATAACCATTGTTTAAACGTGTGTGTGTGTCACATATATATTATCATCTTCTTGAACTTCTTACATCATTGCCGAAGCTGAGGGGTAAAGTAGTTGAACATTGATTCACTAGTGTCACGATGAGGGATAAGGTAGTTGAATCTCATAGTTATTGGTTCTGTAATGTCCCCGGAAGTAGGATAGAACTCAATCAAATCCCAGGGTTCTAATTTATACTTTTTAACAATCGAATTGGTTTTTCTAAAAGTATATTCATCTCCCGTGAATCCAAACTCTACATTGTAAATTCTTTCATCTGTCACACACTCCAAAGCAACTTCAACAACTTGTTTCTTATTGATTTTTGATCTCAAACTTCGATCCATATGCTTTATTATGTTGGTCTTAACCATATCCTTTTGAATACTAATTATTCCAAGACCATTGGTATCCTCACCAGTGAGATACTTGTATATCTTATTAGAATATATTATTGATATTCAGGTTACGATGAGATCACATGGAACCCTAAAAACCTAACCAGACCCGTGGGCTCAACCTTAATACTAATTATAATAATACCTAATAATATATTACAATACTCCCTCACAGTCGGAGCGGAAGGATAATGGGAGCCCAAACTGAAAATATAAAAACACACTAAAAAACAAGTGCAATAAGATAAACTAGCTTCGTTCTGGGTCTTCGACTCGTAAGTCTTAAGTTCCACCAAAAATCCATGACCATTAAAATAGAATCCATAGTCTGCAACCCCAGGTTTGGCCTTGATTCCTGAAAAAAATAAACACAATCGACTATATCCCAATCAAGCATCGGTTCCATCTTAGTCGGCAATGATGAGGTAGAAGAGGGAAGAGAAGTTGCTAAGAAAAGAAACAACTCGACAACCGGTGACCATGGTCGTGTGACGGTGTGTCGAGGCTGTTAGGCAACGATATATTAGATCCGTAGATCGAGAGATAAAATTCGTAGGTCGAATAAAGAAAAATGACAAAGGCCGGGGACCGTAGTCAAGCGGCAATCTTTGTAAAAGAAAAAAAAAAGAAAAAAATAAGAAAAAAGGAAAAGGAGGGGATTCGACTAAACCGTGATTGGATCGTGACAAGGGACCGTGGTCCGCAGAAGGACCCGACAATAAGATGGTGGTAAAAGATTATCATGGAATTAATCGATGCTTAAAATCAAACAACCATGATTCTAAATCAAAGGGTGTTTCGTCGCTCACAAAGGATTTGTGAACAAAACAAAAACCTGCCAAACCTTGAACAAAATAAAAATATCAAAGGAACAAAGGATTTGATGAGACCGGCGGTGGCAATTAATTGCAACCTAGTGGATAAATCAAGATAATGGAATACTCCTCCAAAAGATACCTAAATTACTTAATCGTAAAGTTGATGTGTGACCGGCCAAAAAAATAGCTAAAGAATGACACAAAAGTGGAATCCGGCGGTTAGAACGGAACCGAATATGAAGCTTTATTCCAAAACGAAGAAATTAATCAGAAAAAACGAAACGAAGATGGGACAGGGCGGCGGCAATGGTGACACACCGCCCTGTCTAGGGTTTGAATACAGTGACGACGACTAGAGTTTCTATTATCTTACATGGTATACTAATAACCTTAATAATATATTCTAACAAGATGGTGACCCGCCCGCGCTTCGCGGCGGGCCACCCATTTTCCAAAACGCCGTGACCAAAGTCGAAAACTTTAAAAGTGATTTAAAAGTTGACCACTTGCGCTTAAGTCTGAAAAAAACCACATGTACATGACACGCGGCCTAACACCCATTTTTTAAAACGCTGTGAGCAAAGTCAAAAACTCTAAAAGAGGTCTGAAAGTTGACCACCGCGCGTTGCGGCGGGTCACCTTTTAACGACTTTAAAGGATGACGTAAGTCGAAAACTCTAAAAGTATACTAAAAACGAAAGTAAAAAAGTTAAGTGCTATAAAACGTAAAATTAAAAAAAAAAATGACACGTGTCGGTTAGACATGACACGTATCATGTTATTAGTGGTTGACACATGTCGTTTAGACATGACACGTGTCATGTTATTAGTGGTTGGCATGACACGTGTCATGCCATGATAGGCCAACATATGAATAGTGGCTCATGAGTGTGAGACCACCATTCATCTTTGTATATATATATAATACTTAATCCCTCTTGGAAAGACTTGAAACATAATTTGAAGCAATAGGAGGAACCGAATCTGGTCCAACTTGGAAGTCATTTCAGAATTGAAGAGTCCTTGAGGGCATAAGATTATGACAAAAACATGACTGGATCTTCTTCTGCTGGAATAAGGTTGAAGAAAGTTAATTATCAAAGCATGCAAACGAGTTCAAAGGAACCAAACAGGCGTTCAAAGGTAACACTAACAGAGGTCCAAGCAAGAACCCTAAGTTGATGTGTTGGAAGTGTGGCAAACCTGGACATTTCAAGAAGGATTGTCTGGTTAGTAATGGAAAGAATGATGCTCGTCTGAGTGGATCTAAAGCAATAGGGTCTGAATTTAGTACAAAGTTTTAATTCAGGTTAGAATTATGTATCACTAATTTCTGAAGCATTCTATATGTTGATTCAGGAGCAACGAGCCATGTATGTAAAGATCTTCGTTGGTTCACAAACTAACTACCAAATGAAGATGGATCTATTCTCAAAATGGGAAATGTTGCAACTGAACCGATCAAGGGACTAGGAAAAATTAGTATTATGTCTACTTATGGCAAAACTTTATGTTTAGACAATTTCTTGTATAGGATTCAAAAGAACATGTTGTCTGGTGTTGTGTTGAATAATGGTGGCTAGAAACAAGTATGAATTGCCATAACATGGTACTTTTGTGAGTTTTGGTTATCTTTGTAATGGTATGTGTACTTTTTATATTGGATGTTTTCATATTTTCATATTTGGAATTTTGAGTTGTTGGTTCGTTTCGACATAATTATCATATTTGTTTTGTCAAGACTACTTGGAACAAAGAAATATTTGCTTTAAGACGAAACCAACACTGTTTTTAAAATGAAAACATCATCCAAAGCTAAACAAGTTCATTGAGATAGATAGGTTGTAACCATCAGTCATTTGACTGACTGGTATTGGTGATGAGGGAAAGACTCGAGACTGAAATGTCATGAGTTTGATCTCTGAGCCTAACAAGTTTTCATCTGACCGTTTGCGAAAATAGTTTTTCCTGTGATTAGGCTCAACTGATGTAAATAGTGTTTGGTTAAAAAAAGGATAGATAGGTTGCTATAAATGTTGAGGTAACTTGAATTAATATATATGTATTGCTTTCATAATAATAAGGAAAATTGGATTTTAATAATCTCAACTTTGAGTTGTTGGCTGCTAAAAATCTTAACTGATAATATTCTTCCCACTGATCTCAAATTTCTAACTATTTTCTCTCAAATAGTTTTTCCTGTGAATAAGCTCAACTGATGTAAATAGTGTTTGGTTAAAAAAGGATAGATAGGTTGCATTAAATGTTGAGGTAATTTGAATAGATATGTATTGCTTTCATAATAATAAGGAAAATTAGATTTTAATAATCTAAACTTTGAGTTGTTGGCTGCTAAAAATCTTAACTGATAATATTCTTGCCATTGATCTCAAATTTCTAACTATTTTCTCCCAATGGTCCACTGTTAAAATTATTTAACTCCCTTAAATATTTGTTAAAATTTGTTAGATTTCTGTTTGGACCAAAAGTAGACGATGAAAGAAACTCATGGGCTTGGTTTTAAAAATAACGCCTGAGGCGTGAGGCACATGATGCGATTAGGAAAATGCCTTGGGGCCTTGCACATCTAGCTCAAAACTTGTCAACACTGGTCAATTATGGTGTCAATAGGAAAAAGATATATAGAAAGAACGAAATGGATAAAGATATTATGATGATTTACATGATAATAAGGCCAATATGTATATATGATAAGACAGTTGTAACTTTTGGTAGTACATAAGGCTTATTTGGTTGTATATAGAGTAGCGCCTTAAATATGTGAGGCGCTCGCCTCTGATTTTAGACCTAAACACCTTAGAGTTACTCAAGCTTTTTATAACGAAGCTTGTGAGAACTCATTTTAATTCTCAACTTCGTGTGTCAGTCAAAGAAAAATGGTGAATTAGAACTTCCCCAATTGAATTTCGTTCGCAATTCATCACTTGCTTCAATTCACACACAAAACTAAGAATTGAAATGAGTTCCCATAAATTTCTTTTTATCGTGTACCATCGGTTCAATCAAGAAATGTAAAAAATCTTAACAAAAATTTAACATAGTTAAATAATCTTAACGGCGGATCATTAAAAGAAAATAATTAAAAAGTTTGAATTATAATAAAATCATTCCTCCTGATAAAAATTCAATTTCCTAAACCAACCAAATCTGTGAATTATTTTTAAAGATAATATATTTTGTAACAAATCTATGAATTTTATTAAAGATAATAGTAAATCTCTCGAGTGTTTTTCATTAAACAACACAATGAATATACATACGAACATATCTGTGATTTTTTTTACTTTTTTGTTGGAATAGAAAGATCGGGTCGGGTTTTTAGGCGCATTCACGTTCTAAACCCGAGTCCGATTTTGACTGAAATCAAGCCCCCAAGCCCATATGATTCTATGTACATCGTTTCGGGTTTTTACAGACCGTGTTTCGGTCTTGAACGGACTACTCGGTTTTTGCTCACCCCTACTATTACGAACGAACAATCTCAATTTGAAAAGCCCTAATATTATGTTTGGAATGGTGTGAGGCTAGGCCCATGGGCCTTGATGTAGCATCCCTTAGGCGTTAGAAATTAGGGTTCTGTCACAATATAACAACGGCACATCAAACACAATTCACTCGTTCATTCATTCTTCTAGAGTTTCCAGTTATTTTAATTTTGATTTCACATTCTATCTTTGAAGCTTTTAAGTCGTTGTGATTATAATGAGAATGACGAAAAAATCAGACGAATTCCCTACGATTTTCTCTTCAAAAGAAATGTGAGATTACAACCAGCTACTTCTGACTCATTATCATAATCTAAACTCATCAATTTTCATGTGAACTTTCATATAGTTTTTGTTACAAATCTGTGTTTTGTTGTTCTTGTTATTAATAGTCTATTGCTCTAATGCACAATAATTGATTAAAAAACATGTTCTTGGATCTATGGTTTGAAATTAGTTTGGGTAGATTAAGGATAAGAATAATATTTGCTACTCTTGATGAGTTGTTACTCATTTGATGATTCACTATCCATCAAGATCTGTGGTTTGAAATTAGTTTGGGTAGATTAAGGATGTTGCTGATGTAAGAATGATATTTGCTACTCTTGATGAGTTGTTACTCATTTGATGATTCGCTATCCATCAAGATCTCTGAGGCATCCTTGTCACACCCCAACCGGCGGCAGAATATGTCGGGGCGCGAAGATTGTCCAGAAGCACACAACACTAAATTAGGTTGCGATATTCTTAAATATTACCCATTTCAAAGCAAATAACAAAACATAGCATCCAAGTCACATCATACGATAATTAAACATAAAACATAAACTAAGCATGAGAGTTCATTATTTAATTAGGTCGCTCTAAAGCCGATGCAACCCTATGGTGATGATATCCAAGTCAAACCGCATTACCTGTAACATGTTTATAAACAAAGTCAACTAAAATAGTTGGTGAGAATTCATAGGTTTAATGATAACGTTCAAAAGCATGCGTACATGTTTAATAAAATGATAATTGATAAAATAATAAGTTAACGTAATCCAACCCTTGATAATTAGGCTTCCAATCACAAGGCGCCACACGCGAGGCAGGCCAAGTGGGCTTGTTAGGCCAATAGATCTACTACTGTAACCCCGACATGTTTAGTGTTAATAATTACGTTCATCGTTCAATCGTTCATCGTTCCATCGTTCATTGTTCAATCGTTCAATCGTTCATCGTTCAACCAATCAATCAATACAACCATACAAGTTTCAAACAAATATCGAACATAGAATACGCATGTGAAAATAGAGTTTTGATAAATAATACATGTTGCACCCCAAAATCATTTAAGTAAAAATGGGATATGAAAACTCACTTTGGATTGATCGAAGTGTGCCTCGCAAATAGAACGATTCAAAGGTCACGGATTTGGTCGAAACGAGCGACAGGAAGGTAGGAGTAACCAACGGGACTCGAGAGGCACCTGAAACACTTTAAGATATGCTCGAACAAGGCTAAAAAATACCCGAAACGTTCCTATAAGCTATAAGAAGGGCGTTCGGGGGCTGAGATTTAGGCCAAAAACGTCCGCTAGTTGCTGCTGTACCAGAACCGAAATATGTGAGCAAAATGGAGGTGAAAATGGTTGTTGTTTGGAGCCGTGAACAAGAGACAAGGAGGTGAGTTTTTCTTGTGATATTTGAGGAGATTTGTGGTTAGAAATGAGGGATGGACCTGCTGTTGTGAAACCGTGCTCAAGGAAGGGTGGAGATGAGTTAATTTATCTCAATAAGCTTGTAAGATAAGGGAGGTTTGGAGCCATGAAGGAAACGTGGGATTAAGGAGCAATAAGTAAGTGTTCTATATTTGTGAAAGAGGGAGCATGGGGCTGATATTTTGAGGGTGATTGGAGGGTGAGCTTGTTGCTTGAAGAAGGGGTGAAAGTTTTGTGAGGAAAGATCTACAGATCTTGCTACTTTTAAATAAACAATCGGTCATGTGATGGATGGTTAAAGAGGCAAAGTAGCTTGCATGGGTTTTACGCTCAATTTTCTTTATACATGAATTAAGATATTTCTGTTGCTTATAAGACTTGGCAACCAGCTTTGAGGTGTAGAGAAAGTAGCCAAGATGTGACTAAAGGTGGAGGAACATCCTATTTAAGGTGAGTCAAAAGAGATATGTGGTAAAGCAAGTCCAAAATTACTTAATTTGTTTGAAATTTTTGACTGATGATTTTATTGGAAGGAGTTTGATTTTTAGGAGGAAGAGGATAAATAGAGTGAAAATATTAAGGATATGTAATTGTCTTGGTGAAAAACGGGTATTTTCGGGTATAGCGGGTATGAACCCGAAGTAAATAAAATGAATGCTCTTGCCTTTTTTTTTTTAATTAAAGACACATTAATAAAAATAGTATATGATGATATATGGTTCAATGGTGTTAGTTGTGTATATTTAGATGCGATCTAATAATTAATATGCGTGAATCGTTCATGCTAAAATAAATAAATAAAACGCCACGCCAATATATTCTAAGTCAATAAAATATATTAATCGACGTTAAGATATGTCAAGAGCGGCCATGACCATAGCGTAGATAATTGCATAATATATATATGTTGATACCTGATATGTGCGTCGTGTGAAGTTTCAAACAAGATCAAGATCATGTCAATCTAGGTCTGGCCGAACTAGGTCCGAACTTGAAGTTCGGACTGGCCGAACCTGAGGTTCGGCCGAAGCTCGGACCAGCGGGTATATATAGATGTATGGTCTTTGTATTTGAGAGTTCTGAGCGTATGAGATTTCTTAAGTGTGTGTTTTCAAGGTGTTTCTCTGTGTTGTGTTTCTGAGTGTTTCACTGATTGTAATTGTTCATTTTGATCAATAAAACAATCGGTTAATTACGTTTCGATGTCCGATTAGCTAGATCGAGTAGACGATCCGTTGCTCACGCATTTTCAAGTGGTATCAGAGCTTACTGGGTTCACTCTACTGATCTGTGGTTGCTATTCTCGGATTTTTGAGCGTTTTTTTAAGTTTTCTCGTGCTTCTTTTCGTATTTTCAAACATTTCTGACGTGCGTTTTGTGTCAAAGTTGGAAGATTATCACAATTAGAAACAATGTTTTTCAGCTTACATCAACACAAATAATGTGGATTTATGGATTCCGATTCGCAAACTTTACATGCATCCACAAGCAGATGGAGATTTTAAAATAATACAAGATTTTGATGGTGATGAAAGAAAACTCTATGAGCTTGAAGAAAAAGCCTATGGTTATCTAACAATGGCTCTGCCTACTGAGTTGTTGCATCAGTTTAGTACTTGCAAAAAGTCAAAACAATTGTGGGATGCATTGTATGCTAGATGCGAAGGAAATGATCAATACAAGAAAAGTAGAAGAAAAGTGCTGAACAAAGAATTTGAGAATTTTCAACATTATGATAAAGAAACTATTCCTGCACTTGTATCCAGATTTTCACATCTGTTTAGTGAAATGAAGGTGGTGAACATTGAAAAGACTGAGGAGGAATTGAAAGAGAAATTAATGGAAGCATTACCAGAAAAGTGGGAAAATTATGTTTTGTTGCTTACTCATGACAAAGATTATTCTGCATTATCATTTCATGATTTAACAGGAAAACTTCATGCTAGAGAGATGGAAATGATGACTTCAAACAAGGCTACTACTACTTTGCAAAACCTGAATTGTATCATGGTGAGAATTCAGCAAGCACGAATGCTAAAGCTAAACCAAGTCTGAGTTCTGCACCTAGTACAGCTTTCTTGACAGGAATGTCTGATAATTCTGATAACAAGTCGTCACGGGGTTGTAGCTTTACAATTCCAAATCTTTCAAATCAGAATACTTTTTCTGCTGAATCAACGGAAGATTGTGCTAAAATGATTTCTGCTTTGATTTCATCATCTTTTGGTTCGATTATTAAGAATGTTGCTGATGCAAAGTTAACCAGTGAGGATCTTGATGCTCTTGATGATGATCAACTAACCGAATTGGATGTATCTTGGCAATATGCTATGTTGTGTCAAAGATCTAAGAGATTCTTTAAGAAACATGGAAGGAATATTTCTGGTGATAAATTGGGTTTTGACAAGTCCAAATTAAAGTGTTACAAATGTTCACAACTTGGACATTTTGCTAAAGACTGTCAACAGACACATACAAACAAGTCTGGTGTTTCACAATCATCCAAAACTGGTTTTACTCAACCATCTACTAGTAACACTAGCAAGTCTACAGCTTTGACAGCACAAAAAGATGGTGTTTATGATTGGGGTCAACACTTTGGTTATGATTCATCAGCTTTGAGTGTTACTCATGTTTCATCAGATGATTCCTATTCAGATACTAGTTCTGATACTAGTTCAATTCCAAGTTCTTATGAATCTGCTGAGAACTTGGAAAGTCTGATGAAAGAAAATGCTTTGTTGATCAATAAAGTTCAACAATTGACTGAGGCATTTGATGTGATTACTTCAGAGCTGAATATTTCTAAGGAAAATGAGAAGGAATTGGTTATGAAGAATGAATGTTTGTTTAGAGAGATCAACTTGCTGAATGAAGTTTTAGAAATTTCTAAGCAAGATAAAAGGGAGGTTGAAGCTGCAAAAGCCAAGATTTGTGAAGAACGGGATGAGTTGGTGAAAGATGTCAAGAAATGGAAGGATGAAGCGGAAGATACGGCTAATGATTTTCAGAATTTATTTGACAAATCCAAGATCAAGCTTGATTGGCTTACTAAGAGTGTTGAAGAATCTGCTGCTAAAATTGAAGCATATCAAGTTAATATGGAAAAGTTGTTGGATGAGAAGCGTGAGTTGGTTAGTGTTAATAAAGTTCAAGCTGCAAATTTGGAGATTCAAAAGAGAAATGAGGATAAATTGAAGAAGGAATTACATGAAGGACTTGATAATCTGCGTTTGCAAAAATTTGAAACTCACAAGGTTGCAAAGCGATTGATTGCTAAAGAAAAAGAATTTGCTGAGGCTCAATAGCAAATTTCTGATCTCAAAGTTCAAGTTCTTGATGCTAATAGGTTGCTCAACAATGTTTCTAATTCTCAAGTTTTCACAAGCTTCTTAGCTAATGTTGCGAATTTTGAGAAAATGTTTGATAAGACTGCATCACCTCCTGCTCATATCAAAGAAGCTGTCAAAGAAGTGAAGGAACAAGTTGATGAATTTGATTATTCAAAGGTTTCATCATCTACTGCTGAGAATGATAAAGTTGTGCCGAAGAAGAAGAACATGAAGAATAAGAAGAAGAAGGAAAAGAAATCTGAGGTTTCTCCTGCACCAAAGTTTGTATCTGGGTCATCTTCTGCTGATAATGAGAAGTCGGCTACTTCTAGTGACAAGATTCAGTCTCAACCTGAGTTTGATGAAACGATCTTTTATGATCAAAAGAATGTAACTGAAGTAAAAGCTGAATTTTCTCGATTGGCGAAAAATAAACATTGTTTATCTGAGGAGAAGATTTCGGGAAAACATGCTGGATTAGGTTTTCACAGGATGCAAAACAAAGCTGAGAAGGTTCCAGCATCTTCATCTCATGATTTGAAGAAATTGAAGCTGAAACAAGTGAAGAAGGAAGTTTTTCAAGCTGATAAAATCCAACCTGAGCGATTTTACAAACTCAAGGGTTCGGATCAATTATTTTCTGACAAAGAATTTCCACTTCATTGTGCTGATGCTCGGAAGATTGCTGAGGTCTTTGTGAAAGCAACAATTTCTTCTGAAAGTTCTCAATCTCTAAGCCCTACATCTAAATGGGTACATGATCACAGGCATCAGGTATATGATTCTCACTCTGATCATGTTAGATATATTCTTGTGTGTTCTTCGCAGGTACATCACCGATGGGATAAAACGACAAGAATTTGTTATATTTGCCGTCGCCCAGGGCATATGGCAAAAGACTATCTATCACCTGCTGATTCACCACAAAGATTTCACAAGAAATCTGTTTTTGGTAAACCTACCACCACAAAGTTCTTTGATGAACAAGGCAGAGTTTTTGATGAAGTTAAGTCTACATTTTATCATAAACAAAACCGTTTTGTTCCAATGTTTTTAAAAGCTTAAAATGTAGTTTCCTCATCACAGTCACCTGTGATTGCTTCATCAAGAACGGACTTACCAAAACAACAGCAATGGAAACCTAAGGTGGTTTCTAAGCAAAACAAGGACACTGGTCGACCGGAAGCGATCCGCTTCGGGTCATTTTTGGACTAATTCGTTTGACCAGTGTGCAGGTACTTATAGAAGACCTATCGACGATTGCAAAATTGTTGATGGAGGAGTATTCTGCTTAATTTAAATTTCCTGATACATCTTTCTAATCTGCACTTTCTGATTTCTAAAACAGAAAAATATCCGTGTTGATTGATCAATTTTCTTTGCTTACATGTTTTTCTCAAAAAACCAAAAATAGAGTCTCGTTTTTGTGTAAAATGAAAATCCAAAAATAGAGTTTTCATTTTAAGGGGGAGAATTGTAAGTAAGAGGGTGTAATTGAGAAAATGCATGTTATGGGGAGAAAGTGAATACATGCCAAATATATAATGAAGGAAGGTGATTACATGCCAAATATATAAAATTGTGAGAAAATTGATCATTGGGAAATGATGGTACATTGGCTTATGTATCTGACTCATGAATAGAGTAGATGAAAGAGCCATAAGATCATTGTTTGATATGCTTGGTAGGCTCGGCAAATCAGAAAGTATTCAAATGTGATATACACTAAATACTAATGCTTGACCATGTGGATAACATCTTGATGCATATTTCATGACACAAAAAGAAAAATAAGTGTGAAAGTCAAAATGAGAAGTCGCTGTGTATACATGTGTTCTTTTTGCAGAGATTTAAACTTGTTTGATTTTCTTTATTTTGTCAAACGACCGGACTTTCTCTGCGTATCGAAAGATCGACCTGATTGTTGTTCGTTTGACGTTCTGCTTTATTTTCATTGGTGTTTCGTATAATCCATCGGACTTTCTCTGCGTGTACGGGAGTACCGACCTGATTGTTGTTGGGTTATACAATTTCAACTTGTTTTATTTTCTTATTTTGTTAAATCCGAGGCCTTATCTGCGTATCGAAAGATCGACCTTAAGGTAGACGATTTAACGTTCTTATTTCTTTTTGCATGGAACACAGTTGACAATATCATGAAAATATTATGCATTGTGAAAAATCACAAGTGCTGTCACACAAAAAGGAAAAGAAAAGAAAAGCTGAGAATGTCTGATTATATCTGATAGTGTGGGATACACTGGTCAAAGCAAATCTAATCAATATATTAACATATCCAGATGTTATGAGTATGATTCTGCCTGAGTTTAAGTTGGACAAATTATACCAGCAATCAGCATGACTTATGTGCTTCGATTAATTGAACTTGAAGTGCAGTTCAGTGCATTATGTTCAATATGATCCCATATAGTGGTCTTTCTCATAGTCAAAAATAGTGTTTGATTCTGTATTGCAATTTCATTTCATTTCAGAAAAGAACAAAAAGATTTTTGGTGTGTTTTAGCATAAACTTTGAAAAATCAAAAAGATTTTGTTTCTGCTTTATTTTCGATCTGATCAACGCGTGATACAAATCATTTTCAAAATCATATCTTGGAGTCTCGAAGAGACGTTTTGCGCCAAGTATATTTAAATGTTTGAGCAGGTTGCTATGTGCAAGATATCACGACTTCAAGTCTTCTGAAGCTGTTGATGAAAGATCAGAGATACACTCAAATGTCATCAGGTATTCAAGATCAAGTTACAATCGAGTTGAGGAAGAGTTTGTTTGAAGATTCATTTCATTGAACGAGCGGATTCTACACTTGAGGGGGAGTTTGATTGAAGATACAAAGTTGATGATATTGAAGAGATACAGCACACGACGAGGGGGAGTTTGTTGATACCTGATATGTGCGTCATGTGAAGTTTCAAACAAGATCAAGATCATGTCAATCTAGGTCTGGCCGAACTAGGTCCGAACTTGAAGTTCGGACTAGCCGAACCTGAGGTTCGGCCGAAGCTCGGACCAGCGGGTATATATAGATGTATGGTCTTTGTATTTGAGAGTTCTGAGCGTATGAGATTTCTTAAGTGTGTGTTTTCAAGGTGTTTCTCTGTGTTGTGTTTCTGAGTGTTTCACTGATTGTAATTGTTCATTTTGATCAATAAAACAATCGGTTAATTACGTTTCGATGTCCGATTAGATAGATCGAGTAGACGATCCGTTGCTCACGCATTTTCAAGATATATATATAAAATGAAACAAGGCTAACATGAGTATAAAGAAAATTCCACCAGGATTTATAACTTGAATTACGATCGAAATTACTTAGGTAAAGGAAACAAGTCGAGTTACAAGCATGCAAAGTAGACGAATGTTACAGTCTCCCCTACTTTAAGGAATTTCGTCCCGAAATTAAGCACGAGAAGACTGAACGAACAGATGCAGATATTTTGCTTCATTTGGTCTTCACGCTCCCAAGTAAACTCTGGTCCACGTTTAGACTCCCAACGAACCTTGACGATCGGGATCCGGCTGGGCTTGAGTTGTTTGATTTCACGATCCATGATCTCAACCGGTTTCTCGACGAAATGCATAGACTCGTCGATATGAATATCCTCTAGCGGAACATGAAGGTTCTTGTCAGCCAGACACTTTCGAAGATTCGACACATGGAAAGTAGGGTGGACATTTGCTAGCTCAGGAGGAAGATCAAGTCGATAAACCACTCTACCGATCTTTTCTAGAATTTTGAACGGGCCGACATAACGAGGTGCTAATTTTCCTTTCTTTCCAAATCGGACGACACCTTTCCAAGGTGATACCTTTAAGAGGACAAGGTCGCCTTCTTTGAACTCAAGGGGCTTTCGTCGTCTATCAGCATAACTCTTCTGACGACTCCTAGCAACGAGCAAATGATCACGAATCTGAGAGATTTTGTCGGTAGTCTCCTGAATCAGCTCGGGACCGGTGATTTGAGTTTCACCGACCTCGCTCCAACATATAGGTGACCGGCTTTTTCGACCATAAAGAGCTTCGAACGGGGCCATACCAATGCTCGAATGATAGCTGTTATTATAAGAGAACTCGATCAATGGTAAAAGAGTATCCCAACTACCACCGAAATCGATGACACAAGCGCGGAGCATATCCTCGAGAGTCTGAATGGTGCGCTCAGACTGACCATCAGTCTGTGGATGATAGGCACTGCTGAGATCCAAACAAGTTCCCAAGGCGGATTGAAGAGATTGCAAAAAATGTGAGGTAAAACAGCCATCACGATCAGAAATGATATTCAAAGGAGTGCCATGACGTTTAACGATCTCGTTCACATATAGTTTACCCAACTTATCAGCCTTATCCTTCTCATTGATAGCGAGAAAGTGGGCAGATTTGGTCAAGCGATCGACAATGACCCAAATGCTATCGTGACCTCTAAGGGTTTTTGGAAGTGCCGTGATGAAGTCCATTGAAATGTCCTCCCACTTCCAAACTGGGATTCTCGGCTGCTCGAGCAATCCGGAAGGTCGTTGGTGCTCGGCCTTGACTTTTAAGCAAGTCAGACACTTAGCCACATAGAGTGTAATGTCTTTCTTCATACCGGGCCACCAATAAAGCTTTCGAAGATCAAGGTACATCTTATCTGAACCAGGATGAACAGAATAACGAGATTTGTGAGCCTCGTCCATGATAAACGCTCGAAGATCGTCTCGATCGGGAATCCAGAGACGATCCAAGTAGTAGAGAAGACCATCGGACTTGGTCACGAATTGAAGTTCAGCGCCACAAGATAACTCATTATGAAGATTACCTCCATTGACTGAGGTGCGTTGAGCTTCAAGAATACGAGCTTTAAGATTGGTCACATGATGAGAACTCTAAAAAAGGATAAGTTTGGCATGCTCTTTTCGACTCAAGGCATCGACCACGACATTCGCCTTACCAGGATGATAACGGATCTCGCAGTCATAGTCGTTTAAGAGCTCGACCCAACGACGTTGGCGCATATTAAGATCCCTTTGATTGAAAATATGCTGAAGGCTTTTGTGATCGGTGTAGACCACACACTCGGTACCGTAAAGGTAATGCCTCCAGATATTTAGAGCAAACACGACCGCACCAAGCTCGAGATCATGCGTCATGTAATTTTTCTCGTGCTTCATAAGCTGCCTCGATCCGTATGCGATTACCTTTCCTCGTTGCATGAGAACGCAACTGAGGCCTTGATGAGAAGCATCACAGTAAACCACAAAATCATCCGTCCTGTCAGGAAGAGTTAAGATAGGGGCTTCACAAAACATCTGCTTAAGTGTCTGAAATGCGTTTTCCTGAGCGGGACCCCACTCGAAGGGTTGACTTTTCTGAGTCAAGGCAGTAAGAGGCACGACGATGCGAGAGAAATTAGCAATAAAGCGCCGATAATAGCCCGCTAAACCAAGGAACGAGCGGACTTCGGTAGGTGTAGTAGGGGTACACCAACTCTTAACGGCTTCTATCTTGGCAGGATCAACATGAATTCCATTGTCGTTGACGATGTGTCCTAAAAATTGAACCTCTTTTAGCCAAAATTCACACTTGGAGAACTTAGCGTAAAGTTGCTCTTTCTTCAGGAGTTCAAGTACCAGACGCAGGTGAGTCTCATGATCGGCCTTAGACTTTGAGTAGATCAAGATATCATCAATGAAGACGATAACAAATTTATCAAGATAGGGTTTGCAAACACGATTCATGAGGTCCATGAATATAGCAGGAGCGTTTGTCAACCCGAAAGGCATAACAGTTAACTCAAAGTGGCCATAACGAGTGCGAAAGGCGGTCTTGTGAACATTCTCCTCCGCGACTCGAAGCTGATGATAACCGGAACGAAGATCGATTTTTGAAAAACAAGTGGCTCCCTGAAGCTGATCGAAGAGGTCATCAATACGAGGCAAAGGATAACGGTTTTTGATGGTGAGCTTGTTAAGCTCACGATAATCGATGCACATACGAAACGAACCATCCTTCTTTTTGACAAACAGAATAGGTGCTCCCCACGGTGAGGAACTCGGTCGAATGAAACCCTTGTCAGAAAGTTCTTGAAGTTGTTTAGCCAACTCTTGCATTTCCAAGGGTGCCAGGCGATATGGCGACTTAGCTACAGGAGTAGCTCCTGGAACAAGATCGATACGGAAGTCAACTTGGCGAACGGGAGGAAGACCCGTAATGTCATCGGGAAAAACTTCTGGAAAGTCTCGCACGATCGAGATGTCTTCGATTCCCCTTTCTTTTTCTTGGACCTCCATAACATGTGCCAGAAAGGCTGGATACTCCTTTCGTAAGTACTTATGGGCCTTTGTATAAGACATAAGCTTGAGCCCACCGGATGGTTTATCGCCATGAATAATCAGAAACTGGCCATCCGGACGAGGAATGCGAATGATTTTATCAAAACAAACGAGCTCAGCACGATGATGAGATAACCAATCCATGCCAACAATGATATCAAAACTCCCGAGACGCATCAGAATAAGATCGAGAGGAAATATATGGTCCTTGAAATCCAACTTGCAGCCACGGACAATAGAATCAAGAGCAATAGGTTTTCCATCCGCGATCTCAACCGTGAATGGATAATCGAGTGCAGTGCGAGGTGTATCAAGTAAAGGCTCAAACTCTAACGACACAAAGCTACGATCGGCACCAGTATTAAATAATATAGAAGCATAACGGTCATTCACGAGAAACGTACCATTGACGACGTCCTGGTTCGCCTGAGCCTGATTTACATACAACCGAAAAGATTTATGAGAATAAATTAATGACAGAAGCTAATTACAAGAATAAAGAGACTCGATCGCAAACCTGATTCGCATTGATGACAAAGGCACGAGCTGGAGCACCACGGTTAGCATTAGCAGCATGCGGGTTAGCAACCGCGAGGGCAGGGCAAGCGTTCCTCAGATGGGTGGTGGATCCACAATTGTAGCAAGCCCGAACCTGAACCTGAACATTAGGAGCTTGGGCTATCAGAGGCTGGGCCAGATACTAGGCCATAGGCTGGGCTCGAGCAGGCGTGCGACAAGCATGAGTGGGATGACCGAAACACCCACAATTGGTGCACTGCCAACACTGGGCCTGAACAGGATGATGATGGTTACACCGGGCACAAAGAGGATGGGTACCCGTGTAAGGTTTCTTGGCTGGAAGTGCACCAGGAGCCCATTGTGCAACAGGGGTGGCTGGAATAGCAGGCGTGGGAGTAGCTGTAACAGCAAAGTTTCGTCCCTTGCGTTTCTTTTTGTTACTTTTAGCAGCAGAGGACTCAGCTTTGATCTCCTTTTCGGCCGCGGGTTCGGCGTTTTCAGTACCCTATTCCTTCTTAGAACCCCTTCTTTTCAGTTTACCTGCTTTCACATGGTTATCGGTCAAACGAGCAGTAAGACGAACAACGCTGTCAAGTGTCGCAAGATTGCTGGCCCAGATAGAATCCTGTATTTACTCAGGTAACCCACCAAGATAACATTCAACATCTCGAAATTCAGGAGAGACGATTTCAGGCACTAGGATTTTCAGCTCATAGAAACGATCGGTATACTCCTGATTTTCCCCACTGTATTGTTTCAGCGCCCGGAATTCATCCTCAAGTTTCTTTAATTCAGAACGGGGACAATATTTTTCCCTCATGACTTCCTTCAATTCAGCCTAAGATAGAGCTAAGGCTTCATCGGACCCACGAATCCTTTTCTCACCGTTCCACCATGTGAGAGCTTTTTTAGTGAGAGTGCTGGTGGCACGCGGGACTTTCAGGTGATCAGGACAGTCACTGTTAACGAAGGTATTTTCCATCCCCTCGAACCACTGAAGTAAACCAATAGGACCCTCGGTACCCTTGAATTTGGGAGGGTTACATGAATTGAAATGCTTGAAAGAACAAGTAGCCATAGCAGCAGATTGGCAGGGTTAGCATTAACACCCTGCTGGAGTTGTGCCACGATACCGGGAAGAACCTCAACCATCTGTTTGGCTATCACTGAGGCCATCTTGCGGCCGCTATCGCCGTTTCGGCGTCCCTTGAAATGGATTGACATGCTGAGATTCAAGAATAAACAATGATGAGACAAAACGAGATGTGATTGATAATCAAATTTTGAGGGTGAAATTGTTAAGTGTAAAATTGGTTTGTGTTATCGAACCGTGATATCGTGTACTCAGGATCATAGTTTATCAAAAATCATTTGTTTAAACATAATTGCGCGTCAAAACGTGAAATCGAGCAATTGAGATAAAACACAACGAAGTGGTTCTCACCTCCCGATTGGAAGGCTACAACCGAGACTAATTAGATTAAGATCCTAGTGGCAGAGACATGCTTTGGCCTAATAGGTTTCAACACTCTCATCGGGGCGTCCCAGGTGAGCGTCCGGGCCCAACGGTTGATAGTGCTTATGTGCAACGCTTTTCTTTGACAGAGACCCCGACTACCGGTATTTCCACCCTTCCAGTTACTACATGTCCACCACTAAAACCCTAATTCCGACGAGATTTTAAAAATCATAAAAATCACATTTTTCCTAAATGGTACGTAAGGCACCATTTCTAAGGAAGAGGCTAGGAAGCCTTAGTGATTCGTGCTCAAGTGCGTGCTGATATACGGGAAGAAAGCATTTGAAATAGGCAACAATTAAGAAACAATTTACGGGACAAAATAAGCAAGTAGGCACATTGCGCATGAGGCACTCATGCAGGACACCTATGGAAATAATCTAGGTCAACCAGTTCTAATAACCTAGATCCCTATAGCCGTGGCTCTGATACCAATCTGTCACACCCCAACTGACGGCGGAATATGTCGGGGCGCGAAGATTGTCCAGAAGCACACAACACTAAATTAGGTTGCGATATTCTTAAATATTACCCATTTCAAAGCAAATAACAAAACATAGCATCCAAGTCACATCATACGATAATTAAACATAAAACATAAACTAAGCATGAGAGTTCATTATTTAATTAGGCCTCTCTAAAGCCGATGCAGCCCTATGGTGATGATATCCAAGTCAAACCGCATTACCTGCAACATGTTTATAAACAAAGTCAACTAAAATAGTTGGTGAGAATTCATAGGTTTAATGATAACGTTCAAAAGCATGCATACATGTTTAATAAAATGATAATTGATAAAATAATAAGTTAACGTAATCCAACCCTTGACAATTAGGCTTCCAATCACAAGGCGCCACACGCGAGGCAGGGCAAGTGGGCTTGTCAGGCCAATAGATCTATTACTGTAACCCCGGCATGTTTTAGTGTTAATAATTACGTTCATCGTTCAATCGTTCATCGTTCCATCGTTCATTGTTCAATCGTTCAATCGTTCATCGTTCATCGTTCAACCAATCAATCAATACAACCATACAAGTTTCAAACAAATATCGAACATAGAATACACATGTGAAAATAGAGTTTTGATAAATAATACATGTTGCACCCCAAGATCATTTAAGTAAAAAGGGGCTATGAAAACTCACTTTGGATTGATCGAAGTGTGCCTCGCAAATAGAACGATTCAAAGGTCACGGATTTGGTCGAAACGAGCGACGGGAAGGTAGGAGTAACCAATGGGACACGAGAGGCACCTGAAACACTTTAAGATAGGCTCGAACAAGGCTCAAAAATATCCGAAATGTTCCTATAAGCTGTAAGAAGGGCGTTCGGGGGCTGAGATTTAGGCCAAAAATGTCCGCTAGTTGCTGCTGTACCAGAACCGAAATATGTGAGCAAAATGGAGGTGAAAATGGTTGTTGTTTGGAGCCGTGAACAAGAGACAAGGAGGTGAGTTTTTCTTGTGATATTTGAGGAGATTTGTGGTTAGAAATGAGGGATGGACCTGCTGTTGTGAAACCGTGCTCAAGGAAGGGTGGAGATGAGTTAAATTATCTCAATAAGCTTGCAAGATAAGGGAGGTTTGGAGCCATGAAGGAAACGTGGGATTAAGGAGCAATAAGTAAGTGTTCTATATTTGTGAAAGAGGGAGCATGGGGCTGATATTTTGAGGGTGATTGGAGGGTGAGCTTGTTGCTTGAAGAAGGGGTGAAAGTTTTGTGAGGAAAGCTCTACAGATCTTGCTACTTTTAAATAAACAATCGGTCATGTGATGGATGGTTAAAGAGGCAAAGTAGCTTGCATGGGTTTTACTCTCAATTTGCTTTATACATGAATTAAGATATTTCTGTTGCTTATAAGACTTGGCAACCAGCTTTGAGGTGTAGAGAGAGTAGCCAAGATGTGACTAAAGGTGGAGGAACATCCTATTTAAGGTGAGTCAAAAGAGATATGTGGTAAAGCAAGTCCAAAATTACTTAATTTGTTTGAAATTTTTGACTGATGATTTTATTGGAAGGAGTTGATTTTTAGGAGGAAGAGGATAAATAGAGTGAAAATATTTAGGACATGTTTTGAACCAGGGACCTTAAGCATAGAAACACAGTACTCTTCCACTCTGCCAGCTCTACGTTTGCGAAGTAGAGTATGAAACATTCTACATAATGTGAACAAAAAGTCAACAAGGAAGCAGGCTAGCAGGCATGTTCCATGTTTGACTTACCTAATAATATATAGGTTTAAAAAGGTAAATATATATATATATATATATATATATATATATATATATATATATATATTCGGCCAAAAGAAATCATTCCCATGTTTCGTTTTGGTTATCTTTGTAATGGTATGTGTAAGTGGAGTACTGATGTTCCTTTTGATAATGAGTATGTTTTCATGGCATGCTAGACTAGAAAATGTACATTACAAAAGATTGAAGGATATGTATAAAATAAGCTTAATACATGCCTTTGATATGAACAATGAAAAATGTAATATTTGCATGTTGACCAAGATCACTAGATAACCATTCATAGATGTAAATAGAGAATCAAAAGAGCTATAATTGATACATAGTGATTTGTGTGATTTTCATGCTACACCATCATTTGGAAATAAAAAGTATGTCATAACTTTTATTGACGATGCATCTAGATATTGGCATATTGCTATGTATATTTGTTGAATGCTAAAGATGAGGCACTTGATAAATTTAATATTTATAAAGAAGACGTAGAGTTACATATATAAAAGTGATTTGATTAAAACTATATGTATTGATATGGAAGGCGAGCATTATGATTGAGTATTTTTAATCTGATGGAATAATCCATTAAACCACGACTCCTTATACACCACAACAAAATGATGTGATAGAAAGAAAGAATAAGAGTTTGGAAAATGGTTAGTTTTATGTTATCTCCTACAACTCTTAATTTTATTGGTTTGCGGTGTCATTCATCTTTAAAATAATCTCTTAGGTTAAAGGAGTGTCGATATCTCATTATTAGTAACTATCACATTGAATGACCTCACAAAATCTGCTAGTGATCAGTCACTAAAATTCCTCAACGTTAATCTCTTTATTAAATCACGTTGGGAATTTTTATCAAATGAAATTACCGACGATCGATTCTCCTACAATGGTTTATATAAGAATTTCATCGGTAACAGCCTTTACTGGCAGAATTGACCGTCGTTATAGTCATTTTCTTAGGGGTGACATACTACTTTAGAGTTTTGAAGAAAGCCTATGCAATAAGAATGGTTAAAAGTTGTCGATGTCATGTCAGAAATGATTTATGATTTTTGAAGAGGATAGAGACTTAGTCTATCCTTTGGGCCATCCGCGTGCCAAATCATGACCCACAAGAAACACTTTGTGCTCCTCGCGGGTCAGCCCACATTACATACCGACCTGCTGAAACTTTACATGGGTTAAAAGCTACCATGCATGCCGCACACATGAACGAGGGTGGTCCTCACAACATTCTGCCTTCAATGCCCATTCTAGAAGATGGTCCCACCTATAACAAACTAACAATTTTCATGTGGCTCTTAGCCATTAGAATGCTCCATGCAAAATGAATAATCACCTGACACTCTCTCACAATGTGCACCACGCGCGTGATGTCCCTCAAGTGCATGAAACCTTAACGATAAGTCTACAAATATCAACTCAAAATGTACTCATCTTCTAACTAGTACTCAAAATATACACGATTACTCTGCAATCACACACACTCTTCTTATGAGTTACTAATTCTCACGCCGGGACTGGAATTTGTATTAGAGCTTGGTACAATCAAGGACCAAGTTCAAGGTACCCGAAATTAATACTAAGATCTGCAAGGAAGCTTCCAGAATAGTCGATGTCTGGAAAGTGAACTAGGGTTGTTCGTTCTATCAAGACGATCTAGGGTCAAGTAAAGTTAACCAAGGAGAACTTGGGGTAAATGATTATTGCCGAGGAAGATCAAAGGGGCCACCTCCTACCAGCTTCGAGATGCCAACACTTCTTGTTTATCAATTTCAAGAACCAAGGAAGTCGTGGTTTATTTTCACCACAATCGAAGAAGAAGTCGACGATCTCCGATTCGTTCTCCGCCATAGCTATTGCTTTGATCTGAACTAAAAACCAGTTTGATCTTGTTGATCCGAATGAATGGATCAAAACTTGTCACCTAAGATTAGCGACTAGAAGACTGATGTTTTCCTAAAAGCCCACTGCATGACTAGATTAGTGACAGAAGACTTATGGCATTGCAAAAGCTCACTGCATGACTAGATTAGTGATGATTTTACGACTAGATATTGCTGCCTTCACAAAAGTTTAAAACTAGTTGAATTTGCCTTTGCGAAATCCAGATTAGAGACCAGATGATTGAATAATAAAACCTACTGAGCAACAAACAATTTAATTTCAATTTCCAAATGGAAATTAATTTGACCCCTGATCCCAGTCTAGATCATGTTACATCACTCATGGATAGCCAAAGAAATTGTTAAGGAATAAAATCATTGCAAGGTATGGGACTTGTCCCATATTGTTTGTATGGGCAACTGATTTGGGGTTTATAGGTCAAATGGGCTCTCTTACCCACTAGACTAGTCTTTAGGGTTGAGTTCCCCTGTTTGGTCTATAATAGTGGTATTAGAGACATACTCGTGGTGGTGGCCCACATAGTGGTGGACTAGAGAAAGCTAGTTGTGACCAACGAGACTCGGAGTTGTGGCTTGGAGAAAGCTAGATGTCACCAACATGAACATGATCAACGAGGATGTTGGCCCCTAAAGGGAGGTTGATTGTTATAGACTAAAATCATTACAAGGTATAGGACTTGTCCCACATAGGTTGTATGGGCAACTGATTTGGGGTTTAGAGGCCAAATGGAGTCTCAACCATTAGACTAGTCTTTTAGGTTGAGTTCTCATGTTTGGTCTATAACAAAAACAAAAGCTATACAATGAGTGATCAATCGATTAACCAAGCTATGGTTACCATGGAAGGGAAGGAAAAAGAACCAAATAAAGCCTTGTTAGAAACCAAACCGGGACTCAAGGCCGAGGTGGTTAGTTTATGTTGGGTCGATGCATATTGTTATTAGGGGGGGGGGGGGGTCAACAAATCTTATATGGAAGTGCATGATTAAGTGTGTTAAGGAAAAGTGCATTAAGTGTCAAAAGAGAAAAAAGAAGAGGTGTCAAGAGTGCATTGTTGCAAATAGAAAATTTGAATCTTTGTTGAGGGGTAACAGTTTATTAACTGAATAAATTAGGGTTGTGAAAGCTAATTTGGAGTGTTTACAACAACAATGTGCTGATTTAGAAGCAATCAATGCGGTTTTAATGAAAGAGAAGAAAGATTTATTGGAAGAATGTGAAAAAGCTAAGTCTGAAGCTAAAGACGTTGCTGAAGACTTTGAAGCTTTGTTTGAGAAAAGTTATCATGTTCAACAGAAATACGAGAAAGTAAATCAAATTGCTGTTAAAGCTGCTGACAATATAATCAGTCTTCAGGAAAAACTTTCCAAACTTCAAGATGACAATGTTACTTTTCGGGATATAAATGAAGTCTTAACAAAAGATGTTGCTTATTTTAAAAAGAAATGGGAAAAGGTAACTGAAGAATTATTGGAAGAGTGTGAGTTGAAAATAAGACATAAATATAAATACAATGATCTCTCAGATCAATTTATTGCTACTCAAAACGAGTTGTTAGATGCTCAAGTGAAGAATTCAGAGTTGAAAGTTGAGATTCTTGATTTGCAAAAACAAGTGAAGAATTGCAATTTATCTCCTACATTTCTGAATTATGTATGCAGACAGGAGAAGAGTGGGGAAAGTGTGCAAGAAGAAGATTTACACAAAGTTCCTGCACAGGTTGACATTTCAAATCACTCATCTTATCCAGTCATTTTGAATGATGAAATCTATGATTACTCAAAGTTTGCACCTCCTGTTCAAGCAAAGAAGAAGAAGTCTACATCTGGTAAGAAGAAGTTTGAAGCTGGCACCGCACCAAAGTTTGATTCTAGATTATCATTTTTGGAAGATGAAAAGATCTGTGTAAAGGTTGAGAAGTCTGCTAGTTTTTCATCTGAAGCGGAAGAATATAAATCATTGATTGTTGAGAACAAGCTGAAGGACATTAAAGCTAAATTTACAAAAATAGCTAAAGATAAGAGTGTTTCTGGTTCTCAATCTGGGTCATCTACGATGTCAGGTTACAAACACAAAGTGTAAAACACAGTAACGATCTTACTACTGGATGAACCGATCGATCTAGTGCACGAGAATGTAAATAAGCTTTGTTTTATTGATTTCACAAAGAGAACAATTACAAAGCTTTGGTTTCTCTCTCTAGAACACACTTAGAAACACACACTTAGTGGAGATGATATGACTAGCTGTTATCACATACTAAGCAAGTCATCCTATTTATAGGTGACATTAACTAAGCTGCGTACCACCCTCCATACCATTGGTACGTGCGTACCATTTGGTATGGCGGACCAACTGGTACGCTGCTCCTTGGACTCATATACATGCTCACTTAGATACATTACACGAGACACATTGTAGCATAGGAATATGCTCTAACAAACTCCCCCTTAACGTGTAATGTATCTATGCTAACTAAACTTCAGTCTTCAATCTTCAGCATCACTGCATTTGATCTTCAACTTGAAATTTCTTGTCAGCAATAGAGCTTGCATGGCTGGATCACTTTTTGAACAATCTTTGAACTTCAAGATCCATTTGTGAAAGATACTTCATACTCCCCTTTTCACCATGCTTGAGTCTTGACAGCACACAACCTGCAATTTCAGAAGACAGAAACGCGGTTTTCCATTTTCAAGTCAACATAAGTTAATCTTGGCGCAAAACTTCTCTTCGAGAATCCAAGATATATGATTTGAAAACGTTTTTCGTATCTTGTGTCGATCGGTCGAAGACAAACAAGAAATAAAATCTTTTTGGATTTTATGAATTTTATACTAAAACACACCCAAAAATCTTTTTGAATTTTATGATATGTGAACTAAAATGCAATACAGAATCAGACTCTATTTTTGGTATTTTGCGAGAAAGATCACGACACGAGATCATATCAGACATAACGTATCTAGCACATTTCAATTTCGGCCTTAATCAGCATGCAAGCCAAGATAATTGCAAATACAACATTTATGTTTATTTCAGCACGAACCAATCATTTTTTTTATCGTTTTCAGATATGCTTAAGGTAATATTATCATGCACTGATAACTCGGCCTCCACTTTATCAGAAATACTGGCAAATCATCATTTTTATCATATAAAACCAACTTTCTTAGAGATTTAATCATCCTTGATGAGTCATGCAAAAATAAAGCAGAACCTCAAATACCTAGCAATCAAGTCGGTCTTGTGGACACACAGAGAAAGCCCAAGTATTTGAGAAAATAAGAAAACAAACAAGTTGAAGTTGTATAATTCAACAACGATCAGGTCGATACTTCCGTATACGCAGAGAATGTCCGATGACTTATACGAAACACCAAGAAAAATAAAGCAGAACGTCAAACGAACAATGATCAGGTCGATCTTTCGATACGTAGAGAAAGTCGATCGTTTGACAAAATAAAGAAAATCAGACAAGTTTAAATCTTTCAAAATGAAAACATGCATTCATCAGGATATCTCTTTATTCTATTTTTGGAATCATCACACAGCATTCATCAAGAAGCAAATAACCAAAGATTATCAGGCAAGCTTTATGTTTATATCTTACTTGCAGATGTCAGATTAGTCATGCACATTCACAGATTACGCAAGTACCTACAGCCTTCAGACTTAATCTATCCATGGCAGATAACGTATATGCTGATGTACCATCATTTCTCGCTTTTGGCGGATCAATTTCATTATTTTTTTTATATTTTCCAATTTCTCCCCCTAAAATTCAAACAAACACTATTTTTTGAATTTTCAAATTTTCTCCCCATAAAAATATGAATGAAAGAAAATGAATAACAAAAATGAAAATGATCGATCAACAATTGACACATTTTTGAAAATGACTTTTGTTAAAATCTGTGTTTCAAAGATAGGAACGATGCATTTTAACTTAAATCAACCACAAGTATTCCACTGTTAGCAATTAGACAATCACTAACAGGTCTTCTTGAAATACCTGCACACACTGGAAAATAATAAGTTTGTAAAACCCCGACCCTCATCCCTATTTGTGATAGGTCGTCCAGTGTCTTCAACAAAATCGGTGTTGGCTGTTGAGACAACCTTTGGTCTCCATTCCTGTTAAGGTTTTAAACTTTCTGGTGAACCATTGTCAACTGATGAGTGACAATCAGAACTACTACCCAACGTTTCTGAGTTAAGCTTCTGTTTCCATGAAAATTTAGAATTGGGTATTGGCTCACTAAAAATAATGCCATCAGGATCAACATACTTTGTATGTTTGGCATTTGATGATGAATTGTTAGTTGTCGCAGGGCATTTATTTGCATAATGACCCTTCTCACGACAAACATAACACAGTCGATGATTAGTTTTAGTGTTTGAAATCGGTTTTCCAAACTGATCAGTCGACCATCCGTCATAAACTTTTGAAATCACAGATTTAAATTTCTTTGGTTTTTGAAATTTTGGAAAACATTTTGGAGAATCATAAAAACCTAAATCATCTCCATAACCAAAGAATTTATCTTGATGATAAAACTTGTTCGATTTAGTAGAATAAAATGAATCTAAATTTTTACCGCCTGGTGGTGTAGTATCAGATCCGCAAGAAAACTCTTCAGAAGAAATCTTTTCATCAGCAGATGGTGAAGATACTTTCTTCTTCCAGAACTGAGGCTTCTTCTTTGTAGACACCTTCTGTTTCTTTTTCTGCTCATCTTTCAACTTCTTCTTGTTGAAATCATTAATCGGAACTTCTTTTCCTTCATATCCCAAACCACCATTCTTCTGCTTAAGATGTTCTTTCACAGAATGCCCTGTGAAGCTAGACGAGAAAATTCATCTTTGATAGCTTTAACACCAACGTCCTTAGTTAGTAAAGATTTGTCAATCCCAATATCAGAAAAATCAGGAATCTTCACATGTCCTGGATTTCCTTCAAAAATCTTTTCTTTATCAAGAAATGTAGACTTGGAATCAAATTTCACTCCTTTGCAATAATCAACCTCCTTTTTATTCTTCTTAGATTTTGACTTCTTTGGTTTTCCAGACTTAACACCATCTCCTTCAGGATAATCTTGCAGCTTCTGAGTTAAATCATCATTGGATGGCTTTTTCAGATCAATCACTTGAGCAGGAACTTCATGATTATCAACATCTTTACTTGGTTTGCCATCTCGTTCCATATGATACAGATAATTCTGAAACACACTTGATGTATTGCAATTCTCAAGTTTTCGTTGAAGATCAAGCATTTCAATCTTTATCTCAGTAACCTTTGTATTAGCTTCAAGTAACTCCTTTTGAGAAGCAATAAATTGCTCAGACAACTCGTTATACTTAAGCTTTTGACTATACATTCTATCACATCCAGCAAGAACTTCTGCAGTAACCTTCTCTACCTGTTTCTTATAATACGCAACATCTTGTTTCAAAATGTCATTTTGACTTTGAACCTCACCTTTTTCATCACGCAACTTTGTGAGTTCCTCCTGAAGTTGAATTACTCTATCAGCAGCTTCGACAACAATTTTATTAACATTTTCATAATTCTGTTGAAGAGGATAACATTTTGCAAATAAAGCATCAAAATCTTCAATAGCTTCCTTTTCATTAGCTTTAGCTTTATTGCATTCTTCAATTAACACTTCTTTTTCTTTCAACCAATCTTCCTTAATTTTAACAAAATTAGTACACGTTGTACACGAGGAAGATGCACTCTGTTGAATTTTTGCTTCGTAACCATCAAGAATTTTATTTTTCCATTCCTTCAATTCTTTTCTCAGAGCACTATTCTCTTTAGATAACTTCGCTTCTTTCTTCACTAATTCTTCAATTTTACCTTTAAACTTTAACTCTTGATCAACCGTTTTCTGAGTAATTGTAGACATATGTTCTTCACACTGTTTCTTTACAAAATCCCATATCAGCTTTGCGTTTCCATAATCTCTGACTTGATTTTTAAGAGTTATAGGCAAAGCTAACCGAACAAGTACTTTGGCCTTTTCATTATGATCATATGATTCCTTTTCTTCAATTGAAAAATTCCATCTCATCTTACACTGACCACCAAAAGTTGTTGGATACTGATATTCATTTGAAATCGGTAACCACAACCGTTTATCCAAGTCAACAATATATGCTCTAAAATTTGTTGCCCAACCATGATAATCTTCAAGATTTATCAACTTCGGCACATTCTGACTATGTCTCTCAATAAATGCATCAATTGCATACATTTTGAAAATTGTGAAATTGGATAACAAAACTTCAAACTCGAAAATGAATGTCTTAGAATTTGATTTTGAAGATCAACTTTGAACGAACAATGTAGAGCTCGTCGAGACGATCGATTCGAGTACTTATGGCTCTCGTAGCGATTTACGATGCAAAAGTTATGACACTTTTAAGAAACTGTCAGCGGACCAAATGTACCCAGTGGACCAAAATGGTACGGCGGACCAAATTTGTACTCAGCGGACCAGATTTGGTACAGCGGACCAGATTTGGTACAGCGGCAGACCAAATGGTACGGGGCAGACCAAATGGTACGTGGCGGACCAAATGGTACGGGGCGGACCAAATGGTACGCTGAAAGTGCCGCGGACCAAATTTGAAGATTGTCTTCCGGACTAGATTTGTTCTTGAGGCGGACCAGAATTTCCAGTGGCGGACCAGACTGAAATCGACGAATTTTTCAAGTTTTTTGATGTTTTGAGCTAGAATATGGATCAGGAAGGTGCGAAAACTCACTAGGAACACTCAGAAATCATTTTTTTTACCTCGGAAACACTTGGAATTAGAGAAATTTGATGAAAAACCATAGAAACCCACTTTCTCTCACTAGAAAAATCAAGTTTTGATCAATTCAAACCAGCAGAGCAACCTGGATTTGCTCTGATACCACTTGTAAACCACAGTAACGATTTTACTACTGGATGAACCGATCGATCTAGTGCACGAGAATGTGAATAAGCTTTGTTTTATTGATTTCACAAAGAGAACAATTACAAAGCTTTGGTTTCTCTCTCTAGAACACACTTAGAAACACACACTTAGTGGAGATGATATGACTAGCTGTTATCACATACTAAGCAAGTCATCCTATTTATAGGTGACATTAACTGAGCTGCGTACCACCCTCCATACCATTGGTACGTGCGTACCATTTGGTATGGTGGTCCAACTGGTACGCTGCTCCTTGGACTCATATACATGCTCACTTAGATACATTACACGACACACATTGTAGCATAGGAATATGCTCTAACACAAAGGCTTGGGTTATGAAGTTAAGGAGGAATCAGTTCAACAAACACAACAGAAGAAGAAGGTTAATATATCTGGTTCAACTCAAAAGAAAAAACAAAATTAGAAGAAACATAATGTGTTCAAATCAAAGAATGATTATTATTATTCTGGAGGTTTTATAAATGGTTTATGTTATTCTCCATGAAGTTCACCTCCAAGGTATGATTCATCTGATGGTTTCTTTGATTCATTTGGTTCCGAAAATTCTTTTGGTTACCATGATGTGTTTCTTCAACAGGGAAGTAGAAAACCAAAGAATTGTTCTGATAACAAACAAATTTTTGAAACAAATTTGGATAGCAGTTCCCTTAATGTCTTTCACAGGAAGTGTTATGCATATCGTAAACTAGGACATCTCGTTGCACAGTGTCCAACGAATGCGAGCACTCACTCCTATGTGAACAAAACTGCTAAATATGTGAATGAAATATGTCAGATTTTTGATGAACCACAACCGTCCATGTTCAAATCAACAAGTAAGCCGTCTTGGGCAAAGACGCAAGTTGATAACTTTGTGGATTCATTGAAAAGTTTTCAATCTCCCATGATCTGGAAACCCCAAGTTGTTTCCAATATTATCAAAGATCATGTTGAAGACACCGGGCGACCGGAGGTTGTTGACTCGGGCCAATCCCAAAACTGCTAATGTTTATCTGGTGTCTGCAGGTTTCTTCAAGAAGACCTATCATGTGTGTGTTGCTGATAGTGTTGGTCAATCAATTTTCTTTCTTTTTCAGTATTGTTACAAGTGCTAGTTGTACATATGTTTAGGGGGAGAAAATTGACAAAAGCTAAAAATAGCGTCTTGTTTTTGTTAAAATGAAAAACCCCAAAATAGAGTTTTTCATTTTAAGGGGAGAAAAAGGCAATGCAAAAGATAAAAAAATAAAAAAGATCAAATTTGAGAAATTGATCATTGGGAAATGATGGTACATTGGCTAACGTTTCTGACTCGCGGATAGAGTAAGTGAAAAAGCCATAAGATCATTGTTTGATGTGCTAGGTAGGCTCGACAAATCAAAAAGTATTTAAATGTGATATACACTAAATCTGATTCCTGACCTAGTGGACAACATCTTGATGCGTATTTCAATATATCATAGAATAAGATATTTGAAAAAGAAAAATGAGAAGTCACTGTGTATACATGTGTTTATTTTGCAAAGATTTAAACTTGTTTGATTTTCTTTATTTTCTCAAACGATCTGACTTTCTCTGCGCTTCCACAAGACCGATCTGATCGTTGTTTGTTTGAGGTTCTGCTTTATTTCTCTTGGTGTTTTGTATAACTCATCGGACTTTCTCTGCGTGTAGGGGAGTACTGACCTGATTGTTGTTGGGTTATATAGTTTCAACTTGTTTTAGTTTTCTTATTTTGTTAAATCCGAGGCCTTATCTGCGTATCAAAAGATCGACCTTAAGGTATTGACGATTTAACGTTCTTATTTCTTTTTACATGGAACACAGTTGACAATATCATGACTTTAAAATACTTTGTGAAGTTTACAAGTATAATCACATGAAAAGTATGTAAAACATATTTGAATATGTCTAATAGTGTGGGGTACACTGGTCATAGCAAATTCATCAATACTTTAACATATCCAGATGTTATGAGTATGATTATGCCAGAGTTTAAAGTTGTACAAATTATATCTGCAATCAACATGGCTTATGTGCTACAATAATTGAAATTGAAGTGTAGTTCAGCACGTTGTGACCAATATGATCCCAGATAATGATCTTTCTCAAATACAAAATAGAGTGTAATTCTGTATTGCATTTATGTTTTCATTCCAGAAAAAATCCAAAAAAAATATTTTACGGTGTGTTTTAGCATAACTTTGAAAAATCAAAAAGATTTTAGGTATGTTTTGATCTAAAGTTTCTAAAAGTAAAAAAGATTATATTTCTTATTGTTTTCGATTGATAGACACTTGATACAGAAACAAAATTTCAAAATCAATATCTTGGATTCTCAAAAGAGAAGTTTTGCACCAAGATTAAATTAATATTTGATAAATCATAATAGAAAAACCGCACTTTTGTCTTCTAAAGTTGCAGGTTTTGTGTGTAAAGACTCAAACATGGTGAAGGGGGGGGGGGGGGGTATTGAAGTATCTTTCACAAGTGGATCTTGAAGTTCAAAGATTGTTCAAGTTTTGATCCAGCCATGCAAGCTCTATTTCTGACAAGATATCAAGTTAAAGATCGGATGCATCAATGTTGAAGATTGAAGACTAGAGATTTAGTTAGAATAGATACACTACACGTTAAGGGGGAGTTTGTTAGAGCATATTCCTATGCTACAGTGTGTCTCATGTATTGTATCTATGTGAGAGCATATGTGTGAGTCTAGGGCAGCGTACCATGGTCCATACCATGATGGTTTGTTTAATGGTACGCTAGTTAGTGAGTAACACATATAAATAGGTTGATCTATTTAGCATGTTAGAACTCTTGGTCATATCTACATTCTCTGTGTGTAATCCTCTCAAGCTTTAATCAATACAAATCTCATTGGTATTTATTTATGTTATCATCTCTATCTCGATATCACTAGATTAGCAAACGATCCATCGCTACATGTCTTTACAATTAACTTGATGTTGAAGACCTCCATAAGACGATTTAAAAACTAGGGGTTAATGTTGGCTGTAATTTCTTATAAACCTAACTAGTTTTTTTTATCCCCGTGTGTTACATGGATGAGTTTTTAAAAAACTATATATACAATCATAATCTACGACAATTATGTATTTTTATATCTATCTAAAAATTTCTCAGTATTTATAGGTGCGTCAGAGGTTTTACGACAGTGGGCATTTAGGCGGTAAATTTCCTCTGGGATGGATGTGCATGTTGGGATATTCGCGTACGAATTTTAAAATTTTATTTTGTGACTTGACAAACAAGTAACGTGCGTAAGCGTGTACAAGAGAACGGTTCTCAACCGATCCCACCAGAGATCCAGATAACCCATATGAACAGATTTAATAGTCATGATAAAACTAGTCGTAGCACGATGGTTCAACAAACGGTTCTGCTAGAAAACCGATTGATCACGATTAGGGTTTCGGTATATAACTCATACAACCGAAAACATAGATATAAACAGAAAGATAATAACTCTTGTACCTTTCACGGAGAAAACAGGAATCCAAGACGAATCTTGCGGATCTAATCAGCGAACGACAGTGGCGGCGGCAACACACAGCAGCAGAGGCGACCGGTGATCGGACGTAGGGAGGGGAAGGCGACGGCTACAGGCTGCTCCTCTCTCTTTTGTGTGTTTTCAAGTTCTCCAACTTGTCTTCATAACTCCAAAAATCTCCTGACTAGGGTTTAGGGATATGATCCCTATTTATAGGCTTGATTCAACTTGTTCTTCAAGTCAGCCTATATGTTACATTAACAACCCTTGTAGTTTTAAGTTTACCATATAAACACAACCAGAATTCGACTTGCTTCGTAACGAGCCGTTACAAGATAACGACTCGTTATCTAGAACTTGCATAACGACCCGTTATGGCCTAACGCGTCGTTACGCGGTCCGGATGCAAGATTCAAACACACGTCCACCAAATGGTTTCCCGATGTCCATAATTATTTCCACTAAATAATAATGAACGTTTACTTAAATCATTTAATCATGATCGGATAATTAACAACTTAATTAATCCTTTCTTGTTTGTTTCCCAAAGTGTTACTCTTGGATCGTACCTCGATAGCAACGTTAATGTTATCCGACAATCAGACACCTAAAAACAACAAACTCCCACTTAGACGAGTTGTTATTATGGTAGATCAACGTGGGTAGTGAGTGGTGGATCCCTAGCTGCATCTCATTGCCCCTAGCAAGGTATGACAGATTTCTTCGTCAACTAGTTATTTGCATTAATCAACTATTTGATTCAATAAAAAACTATAGCCTTTGCTGACAACACCAATTTATCCCTCTGTTACGAACACTCATTGAACATGAGACATGGATCATAATCATTCTCATTTGTGTTCAAGAGTTTCTAGACTCGTTCCCAATTTGAAATGGTCAAACGGACTACTATTAGTTCGAGCACGGCCATGCATTTTCTACCAGTTCAAATCTAACGACGGCGCCAGAATGTTTAACTCTTATATCTATAAGAGAATAGATTTTATTTGGCTACAAATAGCTCCCACTAAGCCTCATATCACTCCCAAAATTACCCTTTTTACTGCGAGTTACAGACAATGTTAGATAAAATCAAAGAATGACCTTTGAATAAATGTTCCCTCTAATTTGTACCGCAGATCACAGAATAAATTGATCATACTAGTTTCAAAGTATCTTATGACTCGGATCAATGAAGATTATTTCGAAGCGAGTTACGCCCGATATTATTCAACTAATAAATATCTGTGAATATGATCCTCGACTCCCTTGAGCATTCATCTCATGAACCAATCATCATTCACAATAGTCTTTCATTCAGATTCGTTCCCACACAGTTTATGAAATACTTAACTCTTAAATTTATAAATCTCAGAATTTCTGTGAAATATTCGAATGCACCAAATTTCCATTCGTAGATCAAATTCATCATCTAGCATATCTAAGACCTAACTCATAATTGTAACACCCATGTTCAATTTGATGTCAAACATAACCATTTATAAAGTTAAAAGTTGGTCCCAGAAAATTTTTGTACAATACATAAAATTTTTATATCATAAGGTGCCACCTTAATTGTTTAACATTTACAAACATACCCACATCGAGTTCGACATTTGAAAGTGATCATTGACTTATTTCATAAGTTCTTGTGACAAAACGCTTGACGGGTCATTCTTTCTTGATGTGATCGGTTCTTCGTAAGTCTTGATGAGCATTCCCCTAAGCTTTGCCTTTACCTGCAACTCACTCACTTTCAATAGTGAGTTTCTATTGCATAAACGTACATAAAAATCATTAACAATGAGAAATAACAATTAAAATCAGAGAAGGGGTTCTAGGCGTATCGCCTAGAATTACCTCTTTACTAGGCGATACGCTTACATCACCAGGCGTATCTCCTACTAGTTTTTGTGCTCCAAGCGACACACTTAGAGCTAAATTTCCAGGGATTTGGCCGATTTTGGCCAGTTCAATACTTAGAAATTTTTTATAGTTTTTCACCATTTTTACCAAATTCATCCAGAATCTTTAGGGATTTCTTCCAGCCATTCCAGGCCTTAAAAGCACTAATTATAACATGTTTTTGAGGTAAAATACATACCTTAGTAATGATTACGATACAATAACTCATCCCGGGTTCTTCCGACCCGTTTGACCCGTTAAGGGATTTCCTTGTCTCAACCCAAAAGTGATGTACCAAATAAGGTCTACAATATGTATTTTGCAACCATATTCACATATACAAGAATTTGGCCTAAACATGATTGTATGCACACCTTTATTGGTTTCATACATCTACTATGGGTCAAGTTCTTCACAATACCATTTTACTTGAGCTTTTAGACCCAAGTCACATGATTACATTCTCATTAATCTACTTGTCATTGAATTGCATAACCATTTTAGTTAATGTCCAAATGACCCATTTAATTCATTTGACCCGTTAAGACGGGTCCTTGCCTTTGGTATTCCCCAATGCCCGGTTTGACCACATCTAGGCATTTAGGATCTATGGTTCTACAAACCATTTATGATCCTCTTTTATTTGTTACATGGCATGGATTCTATAAAGCCATTTCCGCTCATTGTAACTCGTTATTCACTTGTTAATTCCTCCGAATCTTACCTTTGGTCAAATTTAGTCATTGGAGAACCTTTCGGCAATTGGGCTTCATGGTTCCTAGAACCATTCGTCACCCATTTAGTATAACACATAGTTCATTCTATTTGTATGTAATTACACATTTTCATATCCACTACTTGTAACATGAACAATGTTACCTCGTGAGCTTGAGCTTCCATTTCCACTAACGCCTTGGTTGTTACCTTGGTCAACTTGATCACCTAACGGGTCACTAACAATATTAGGACCTTTATCATCATAGCATTTATACCACATTTCATTAATATGATTTTCATGCTACACATATTAAATTACACATAGATGGCAATCAAACATATTCATCAAGTTTACACCTAGCATCATGGTTTCATTAACATCACAAGATAAATTTAGGCATTCCTAAACCAAGATAGCTATGGGCCATAATTTTATCAAAGATGGGTCAACTTATAAACATATTTCCCTCTATGACCATGTAAGCTCAAAGGCCAACAATTTTGATTGTTTTACCTCATTTTGGCTCTTGTAGGCATTTTATCAAACACCTTGTGTGCATACTTATATGCACACATAAAACCCAATCCTTTGAACCTCCCACTTAGCCATTTAACATGGTTTTGGTGAAATCACCTCTAACCCATCATTAATTAAACAATTTCATCAATTGACAACATAATCATGCAAGGAATCAAGCCATAGAACCAATATCATGACTTTATTAGGTAGTCATCTAACATGGAGGTTCAAGTAATAGTATTTTGTGACTACATCACAAATTGCTAATCAAACTAGAAAGTTATGCAACAATTGAAGTTCCTAACATCATAGGATTCACAATACATAAAAAATTTGCAGATTTGGGGCCCTATAATTCGTAACCTACACATGCAAGGAAATGGGGTTTTACTTACTTGTCACCATAAATAGTTTAGAGATTGGAAACCACTTCTAATTCAATCTCTATATGATAAAATCGCAGCTTATGCCTTCCAATTGAGCAGATTTTGATTTTTGGTGATGAATAGGGGCTGGTCGATCTCCTGGTCATGACATATGACCTCCCCTTCTTCCCCTTTCTTTTTGTTTAATTCTAGTTTTGCTATTAGCAATTCTGGTCCCTCCATTTTAGTTCTTTGTTTTTATTTCAACCAAAACTTGAATTTACCCACTAAACCCCATAGTTTCCCACAAATTAAATTTTATTAACATAAGGGGGGTCATTTTTAGCTACGTAAATGAATTTGACTAGACGTTGACGGGAATTTTAGTCATTAAAAATTTGGGATGTTACAACTCATCAGCATGCTCTTTATGTTTAATTTGAGGCATAGGCTTAGAGAATGGGTTCACTAGATTTGATCTATTTTAATCTTATTTATATTGATGTCACTATGTTCCAAAATTCCCATGTATAATGGAACTTTAAAGAATGTGCTTCGTACTGTGATGCAATCATTGTTCCTTTGCTTAAGCAATGGTACAAGTCTTGTCGCAACATATCTCGAATTGCCTTTTATATCCTAGGCACAACTTCGAGATCAGTAATGAAATTCTTCATCTAGGCATCATTCTTTTCAGCATCTCATGCTACTATATATTCCGATTCTGCAGTGGGTTGCACCATTACCCCTTACTTGGTACTTCTCCAAGTCATGACTTCTCTGTTCAAGGTAAAGCATATCCCGTATTTATGACCGAGAATTAACTCGGTCCATTTGGAAGCTTGCATAAGTGTAACACCTTATACTGAACTTTTCTTGTAGCCCTCCATATATTAGAGACATATCCTTAGTCCCTTTCAGGTATTTTAGGATATTCTTCACATCAATCCAGTTACTCTCACCTGGATTCTGTTGATATTTTCTTATCATACTTAACAAGTATGACACGCTCAGTTTAGTAGATCTCCTGGTATACATTGTTCCTTATTCAGCACAGTTCTGTTTGCCATGCTCAAGAGTCCTCTCTTGGAATCTTGCATTGAGAAGCGTCGTAGAATCTTCTCGATATATGTACCTTTTGCTTAGTCCAATTTGCCTTTCAGATTCATCTCAATGAATCTTTAAACCTAGAATATAGGTGGCATCGCCAAGATCCTTCATTGAGAAACATTCCTTCAGCCAAGGAATATTGTTTCCATTGAGTAATATGTCATATATATAGTCTTAGAAATGTGATGGAGCTCCCAGTTGACTTCTTGTAAACACAGGACTCATACTCTTTGATTCTTTAATCAATAACGAAGATTCCTCCTTGATATGCTTTCTCATAATCAACATCTTGATTTTGAGTAAGTCCTTTCGCAACGAGCCTATACTTATTAATTGTACGTTGTCATCCATGTCGGTTTTCAACTTAAAACCATTTACTTCCTTCAACATGACTATCAGGTGGAAGTTCAACCAAAATAGAATTGATTGTCAAACATGGATTGCATCTCAGCGCCCATGGCATATTGCCATTTCTCAGATTCAGAATCTGAGGATGCAGTTTTGGTAGTTAATGGGTTCCTTCTGATAAACTATCAGAACATCATGAACTGCAAGATATCTATCTGGTTCATGACGATCCCGAGTAATTTTGCGGACGCATTGTGTTACAACCGGTTCCTGAGTCCTGTTGGATTCAGGTTCAACAATATCTTTGTTGAATAATGATACATGTTTGTGGTTAGCTGTATAAATAATAACCAACCTATCGGGCATATCTCAACGAGAACAACTTTATCGTTGTGAGGATCCAGTTTGTCCAAAGACTCACTGGTACTGTACGCGTTATATCCCCATGCCCTAAGGTGAGATAAATAGGGATATTCCCAATGCCATATCTCATATGGTGCCTTATCTACCTTCTTTGTAGGAGCGAGATTCACGATTCGGGCGGCAGTTTCAAGAGTGAAACTCCAAAAGGAGTATGGCAAGTCTATACGACACATCATTGATCTAACTATGTCTAAAAGTGTCCGATTTCTTCTCTTGGACACACCATACAACTTGTGGTGTTCTAGACGAAGTAAGCTGTGATACAATATCACAGCTTTGAGATGTGCATCGAAACCCTTACTTAGATAAGCACCATTTTAATCTGATCGAAAAAACTTAATCGTTTATCGAGCTGGTTATGTACTTCGTTCTTGTTTCCTTTGAACTTTTCAAAGGTCTTATGTTTATGTCTCATCGTATATACACAACCAGATCTACTAAAAACATCAGTAATCGAACAAAGTACATTCCTCCAGTTCTCGACATTGTCCTGAAAAACCACATACACAACATATATGAGTCCAACGGATCTTTTTCCCTTTTGTCGACATTCGCCAAGAGCGAATTAATCAACTTACCACTTAAGCAAGACTCACATGTCCTAAAAACTCTGGACAAGTGGATTCTAAAATCCTCATAGTCTGGAGTTTCTTGATGCAATTCTCGTTTATGTGACTTAATCGATAATGCCAGTGAGACGTGTTGTTGACAACAGTCTTAACATGTTTATTTGATATTGTTGTTGGATTGAGTGTCTAAGCCCATAACTATAATTGATAGCAGCATAGTCCTTTTTGGTTGCCCTCAAGACTCGATAAAAGTAGAATTAATAAGTAAGGGAAAAAGAAAACTAGTTTATTAATCATTATGGTTTAATAATCAAAAGAAACTATTTAGGAGGCTAGTTAACGCTTTGGTTAAAAGAAGGATTGAATAACAATTAATCAATAGTTGATTAGTTGGGAATATTCTATCCCACATGGAGAATTTTGAAATTCCCCTTATGCACAAGGGAATTTCGAAAATTTGGTTCCATCCCACATTGGTGGAATAACTAAAGCAAGGAATATTTCCAAGGCTATAAATAAGGGCCTTAGTGATTCATTCCAATTTGCTCAATTAGGCTTGAGTATTCGCCTCCTTCTTTCTCCCTCCTTGTGGAAGAACTTTTTATAGTTCATCCCACCCTTAGTTAATATTCTCTTTTTGAGTCATTGGGTGATCCCATCAGAGGCACGACATTTGTGGTGCTTGCTTCCTAGAGTTCAAGAGGGAATATTCTAGTTGTTTACTATAACAACTAAAAGTTATAGGTTCAATAGTGAAAACATAGATCTTGTTTTAGGTTGCATGCACCCTTAATTGTTTAAGCTTGCTTGTAGTGCCTGAAACCCGTCAGTGGTATCAGAGCGTTAGGTTTTGATGTGGAGCATCTTATACATAAAATAAATAAATAAAATCCATTCATTTAATTGGTTTTTAATTAAGATTTATTAAGTTTTGGTGCTTAAATGTTTATATTCGAATTTTAGATGATTTGGTGGAACTTTGGTTTTAATTTGATAAATATATAAATTTTCACATTTAAATTGGGTTTTTAATTGAGATTATTAAAATGTGATAATTATTGATGTGTTTAAATGTGTTTTTTAGGTGGCTAGCGTGTTCGTGATGAAAATAGAAAAAGAATGAAAAAATTGGGAGCGGAAACGGAGCTCGGAAGCAAAAGTTATTAAAGAAAAAAAAATAAAAAAAAATAAAGAAGATCAGCATCAGCTACAGCCCAACCACAGTCCAGGCGGCCCATCAGTGCTGCAGCCCAGTCCCAGCGAGTCCAGCGCGAAAAATAAATAAATTGGAGGCCACAGGAATCAAACCTGTGACCTCCAGTTCAGACAGCGAGCATTCTTACCACCAGACCAGTAACCACCACTGATTTAATTCTGGTTTGACATTTATTTATCCCTTCTGCGTCAGGCCCAGTTTCTCGGCCCAACACTACCTGATGCGTGACAGACTCGTTTTTCAGCTATAAAAGGTCGTTTCCAGTCGTTTTTTCACAGTTTTTGACCTCTAAAAAACCCTAAAAACCCTCTACAAGATCTAGAACTTTGAAGAAAGGATTAGAGGTCAAGTTTGTAGCTTTTGGATGCGAAAATTGAAGATTTACAACCCTCCTGTTTTCGTTTTTTCATAGAGGCTAGATTTCTTAACCTTTTTTCTTTATTTCTTTGTTTATGAGAATGTTAAAGATTGGATTTTTATGTGTTTTTACAATGTTTAGTGGATAGATCTCTATTTGTTACTTGGATTGGATGAATTTAGGCCTAGTTTGACCAGCTATCTGGACTTTTCTTTATGACTTGATGTTAATGCTTTGAAATTTTGTTTTGGAACCTTAGAATGATCATGTTTGCATGTTTAGCCTCTATTATGATTGTATAATGTGGATGATTTGCTTAGGATTGGAGAACTTCAACCTAATTGGTAAATTGCTTATTGTTGACTTTGACTTTTATAAGTCTTTGATTGATGCATGCTTAGAAGACCTTCTATATGATTATGCAATGATGATTAGGGGCTGAATTTGTTAGACATTTGTGTTGAATTGAGTTGACCGATTCGTTTAGCACATTAGGTGGTTGTTTAGCATTGCTGGTTAGGTTAGGATTCTTGAGACCTTAAGGTTTTGACCTTCCCATTCGTGCTAGACATTGCTTAAGTTTCAAGGGATTCAATTCAGAATTTTAGCATGTTATAGGTTCTACATTGAGAGACCTCTCGAGTGGTTTGCTATTTATGTGTGTCTAGTCCGCTTTGACCGAAGCGGTTAGGCCATTAGGCATTAACAGTCTGTTTGCTATCCGGACTTCATTTTAGGATCGCCTAGGTAACAAAGATGTGTCTATAGTCTTAGTTGTCTTGGTTATCGTCATTTGGTGGATAGTGTCATATAGGTCAGTCGGATTAGAAGTCAAACTTAGACCTAGAGGATTCCTTTCCAAGTATCATCTTTCTCTCATTGTTTTCACCTAGATCCTGTTTTCCTACTCTATAGCTATTTCAGTTTCCTTCCTGTCTGTGTTCTTAGTTATTCCAAAATCAACCATTTTTCGGCTAGATATTAGCAAAGTTCCAGTATCAAGAGGCTGTATTTGCGTCCTTGGATTGATATCCGGTACTTACCGATACTATATTACATTCGATGGGTATACTTGCCCGTAGTGTGTAGTTGGTCACTCGGACTTACTGTTTTTAAAACTTGATCATATTTTTATAGACCGCATCTCGCGCACCAAGTTTTTGGCGTTTTCAATTGAATTAGCTATAATTGATGAATTATTCTTGTTAGGAGGCTTAAGTTCGATCTTAGGTATTAGGTTTTTTGAAACCCTAATCTTGCCCCCTAAGTTTCGAATGCCTTTAGGATAAGGTTTAATTTAATTGTGTAGATTAATTCCTATTATGATTCATCATATATAATTAATTAAAAGTTAATTAATAGATATATAATATTGGTTTATTTTTAAATGATAAACCTAGTATTTTAATTTTTTTTTAAAATACACCTTATACTATATGTAAGATTAAAAGCTTAATTATTACTATATGTATAAGAACAAAGTCAGTCAAATCAATAGTAGGCCTTATTCACGAAGCTAGTCTATAAGGGGGGTATAAGGAAATTGCCTATAAAATGGTAGTTGAATGGGTATCCATTCTCACCCACCGCTTCCTTGATTAGTGGAGGGTCGGTATCCGAACGGGTTTGATAGGACTAAATTAATTCTCATTAAAAGTATAATGAGTTTAAAAGTAACTAAACCTTTTATAAAATATTCCTAGTTACTTTAAGAAAAATGTGAATTTGTATGCTAACCCATGAAGTTGCACATTACACTTTATAAGTCATTAGTGGAGCGTACGTGGTTAACCAGCACACTAATAGGGACTAATAAAGATTTGTAATGGGTATCTCACAAATTATCATTGTTGATGGAGTGTGTGTGGTTAACCAACACATCAATTGAGATGATAAATGACATTGAGGTTACCAAGCACATTTGCATGGTTATTCACATCTTGTTTGTTATCCTCGGTATTCCAGTCACAAATGGAAGAGCATAATCCGAGATTAAACATGCCATTGGATAGTTTCAATGAATCTCAAAAGAAAAACCTACCTTTATAAAATTTGCAATTAGATTACGGCATCCCTTTTCTAAGTTGTGAAATTTTATAGTTGGATCATACCCAGTTATTCTTATCTAACTTAAACTACCTTTCCTTAAAGAAATGTCTACTCCTAACCATGCTTCTGGTTCCTCCTCCTCCACCCACAACAACGTCTCCTTGTTGGGCATCCGCTCAAAGGTGACATTGGATGGCACCAACTACAATGACTGGATGCGCAACATCAAAATGGCCCTTCGTTACGAAGACAAGGAGTATGTCCTTGAAAAGGAGCTCACTAAAATTGACGAATAGAATGCCACTGCTGAAGAATTAGCCGCCTACAAGCAACATGAAAAAGATGCAACAAAAGTTGCTTGCATCATGGTTGCTCCCGTGACTCCTGAACTGCAAAGATTTTATGAGGATTACTGGCCGTACGAGATGAAAAAGGACTGTATGGAAAAGTACCATAAGCGAGCTCGTTAAGATGAAGGACGAAGAATCTGTTAGCGCCCACGTGCAAAGGATGCAACTTTACGTGGATAGCCTTCTGATGTTGAATGTGCACTTTGATGAGGAGTTGGCTATTGACATAGTCTTGAACTCCTTACCAAGTTGTTATGATCAGTTCATCTTGACCTATCCTTTGAACAACAGCGAGACCACATTGGTTCAATTGCACAACCTCCCGAGAACAGCTGAAACAGGAATGAAGTAAAAGACTATTGCCCCTGCTCCTGCTAATACTCCCGTTCTAGCCATTGGTCAAGGAAAGGGGAAAAGAGGAAAGGTCCTCCCAAGCAAAACTGGAAGGGAAAGTCTCAAGTAAAATCCAGTTCTGATGTTATCCCTGTCTCTGATCCTAAAGAGGCCACTTGCTTCTATTGAAACGAAAAGGGGCATTTGAAACAAAGCTGCCCAAAGTATCTGCAAGATCTCAAGGATGGGAAAGTTAAGCCATCTTCCACAGGTACATACACTATTTCATCTAATAACTCATCATCTTCTAATTCTTGGGTCCTTGATACAGGATGTGGAATCCACATTTGCTCTGTTTTGCAGGGACTAAGAAAAAGTGAGGATGTGGGGAACGGTAGAATTAACTTGATCATGGGGGAATAGTGATCTTCACCTGTCACCAAGATTGGAGTTTAGAGTCTAAAACCTTATTGAATTGTTGCTACTCGTCAGAAATGACACGAAACATTATCTCTTTTCATGCATTGTTCAAACAAGGTTTTAGATATTCTTTCAATGATGAGAATTGTTCTATTTCTGCTTATAAAAATGGTGTTTTTTATTTTGAAGCTTTACCTTGTAATGGTGTGTATGAAACTGTGGTGGGTGTAGACAATTTAGGCAATAGTGTATTTCAAATTGATTCGTCTAATGGTATAGACAAAGCATGTTTGTGGCATTGTCGTCTTAGAAACATTAACAAGAAACGCATGGACCAACTCCAAAAGGATGGGGTGTTGGAATCATTTGACCTATGGCCAGATGATACATGCGAATCTTGTCTTTTGGGTAAGATGACAAAATCACATTTCACTAGATCTTGTGAAAGAGGTGAAGGTTTGTTGGATCTCATACACACAGACGTGTGTGGGCCCTTCAGATCATCCATAAGGGATGATAATCGATTTTATGTAACTTTTACTGATGATTATAGCAGATATGGTTATATCTACTTAATCAAGCATAAGTCGAAAACCTTTGAAAATTTCAAAGAATTTAAGCAATAAGTCGAGAATCAATTAGGCAGGAAGATAAAGATGCTTCAATATGATAGAGACGGAGAGTATCTTAGTATCGAATTCCACGACTATCTCAAGGAATGTGGAATAGTTTCACAATTGACACCTCCTAGGACACCACAACTCAATGGTGTGGCTGAGAGACACAATCGAACCTTGTTGGACATGGTTCGTTCCATGATGAGTCGAGCTTCACTTCCAATCTCATTCTAGGGGTATGCCTTAGAGACTGCCGCCCACATTCTTAATATTGTCCAAACAAAGAAGGTTGCCAAAACACCTCACAAAATGTGGACAGGAAGAGTTCCCTCATTAGAACATATTAAGGTTTGGGGTTGTGAAGCTTTTGTTAGACGAGAAACTCATGATAAGCTTGAACCTCGTAGTGAGCGATGTAATTTCATCGGCTATCCACAGAAGTCCTTTGGATATTTGTTCTACAGACCTAGTGAAAACGTGTTCTTTGTAGCACAAAGAGGAGTCTTTCGCGAGAGAGAGCTCATATGCAAAGAGGACAGTGGGAGCACCATTGACCTTAAAGAGATTCAAGAGTCAACCGATGAAGGAACCTCTGAAACCACTAGGGTTCAACCAGAGGAAGAGATTCCAGTTGAACCGGTTGACACTTCATTACCTCTTAGGTATTCTAGTAGAGTTAGCATGCGACCTGAGTTCTATGGTTTCCATATAACTACAGATGAGGACACGTTTATCAGTGATAATACACTGGTGAAAAAGGAAGTGCCAGCTAACTACAAGGAAGCTATGGCAGGCCCTGAGGCAGCAAAATGGAAAGAGGCAATGGACATCGAGATCAAGTCCATGTACGACAATCAAGTTTGGAATTTGATTGATCAACAACGTGGTCGGAAGACGTTTGGTTGTAAATGGATCTTCAAGAAGAAGACCGATATACATGGTAATGTAAGCACATTCAAAGCACGACTGGTGGCGAAGGGATTTACTCAAACCCTAGGGGTTGACTATGATGAGACCTTTTCACCATTGGCTAAGATAAAATCTATGAGGATAATGCTAGCCATAGTTGCGTTTCATGACTATGAAATTTGGCAGATGGATGTCAAAACCGCCTTCCTACATGGGAAGTTGGCTGAGGATGTTTACATGAGTCATCCAGAAGGTTTTGTGGATGCAAATTCCCCCAATATAGTGTGGAAGCTTGAAAAATCCATTTATGGACTAAAGCAAGCGTCTCGCAGATGGAATCTTTGCTTCGATGAGAAAATCAAAGAGTGTGGCTTCACTAGAAGTGAGGATGAGTCCTGTGTATATATTAAAGCTAGTGGGAGCATAGTCAACTTCCTGGTATTATATGTTGATTACATACTTCTTATAGGAAATGACGTTCCAACCTTGCAAGATGTTAAAGTCTTGGCTTGGAAAGTGTTTCGCCATGAAGGATCTAGGAGAGGCTGCCAATATTCTGGGAATAAAGATTTCAAGGGATAGGAATAATAGGCTAATTGGACTGAATCAGAGTACGTACTTAGATAAAGTAATGAAACGATTCTTTATGGAGAACTCCAAGAAAGGAGAATTGCCCATCCAGAGTAATACCAAACTGAGTAAAACTTAGAGCCCAAGTACAGATGAAGAGATAGCAAAAATGAGTAGAGTTCCATATGCTTCCGTCATTGGATCTATCATGTATGCTATGATATGTACTCGTCCTGATATGTCTTTTGCTTTGAGCATGGTGAGTTGCTATCAGGGAAATCCAGGTAAAGCACATTAGGTAGCGGTTAAGAATATTCTCATATATATCTACGAAGGACTAAGGACTGGGTCCTAGTACTTGGTGGCTGTGATACATTGAGAGTGACTGGGTATAGTGACGCCAACTTTCAAACAGATAGAGATAACTTCCGTTCTCAAACTAGCTGGATCTTTACCTTAAATGGAGGAGCAGCTACTTGGAAAAGTTCCAAGCAAGAGAAGTTGGCTGACTCTACTTGTGAATCAGAGTACATAGCGGCAAGCGAAGCATCAAAGGAGGCAATTTGGCTGAAGAATTTCATCGGAGATCTTGGATTCGTGCCAACCATCAAGGAGCCGGTGGAACTTTTCTGTGATAATGAAGGGGCGGTTGCTTTGACAAAGGAAGCAAGAGATAATCGCAATATTAGACATATCGACAGAAAATACCATTTCATCAGAAATAAAGTAGAAGAAGGATACCTCGTTGTGAAGAGGGTATCATCAGAAGAGAATCCTGCAGATCCACTCACAAAGGGTCTGAGTAGGGTTAAACACCATCAACATGCTAGGAGCATTGGTCTGAAAGATGATGTTAGTTTTAGCAGCTAAGTAGTTAGGTTGAAACTTATAACAAAGTAAATGTAATTGACTTTTGGTGATTAAATAATAGAGTATTATTTATGAGTTTGTTTACTACCTTTTGTCAAAAGTTTATTATTGTGTTTCATTTTGGCATGTTTTACTTCCCGAATGATTAGATTATTCAATACTCCACAGTCATTCATACTTTTGGAAGTAAGTAGTGAACTAAGACTGTCATGAATAGAACTGTAGATTGTCTAAGGAGTTTTAGACATAGCAATGGTATTGCTGCAGTATTCATGAGTACTTCGAAATGGATATTTTAAGTATTGGATTAACACGCGCTTAGAGAATTACTTCATGGAATTTATCACGAGTAATTCTGAATCGATAATATCTTATAATCTTTAAACGGAGATATATGAGTTGTGGTTTACAAGTCAGTTGCGCATTGATTGTGACACCTCGTCCAAAACTGGTCAAACCTCTCTCTGTTGACTTTTAATTTAAATATTAATGCGTTTTATTTATATGATTAAATGAATTAGTTTCGATAATTAACTAATAACTGATTTAAATCCCGCGTTTGTATACCCGTAAAAAATGAAAGTTTTCATATTTTAAATATGGAACTTCAATAATAAAAATGTAAATATAAAAGTTTGACTTTTTATATTTTATCAAAACCAATATAAACCGATAAAACGTTTTAAGAACTCAAAATGTGATGAAGAACGTTTCGTTGTCAAGAGTTAGCCAAACGAGAAACCGATGAACCTATTGGGCTTGGTTAGGCCCAATAAGCCCAAAGTGACCCGGATGAAACCAGAAATCAACCCGGAGGTCCGACCGCGGCCCAACGGCCTTGGGCCGAACCCGGCGCCTCAACCCATCTCGGCCCACCTACCCTCTCGGCCCAACTAGAAAAACCGGCCCAACCGGTTTTCTTTTTCTTTCGCAGCCCAAACCGAGAACCCGGCCCAACCTCCTTAACCGATTTCACTTGGGCTTCGGTCCTGAAAGTGCGTGAGCGTATGGATCTTCTACTTAGTCGTAATGAAATCAAAGTAAAATGAGATAAAACACAAAGAGTAAATACACATGATATTTGTATTAATCACTGAGACCACAGAGTACACAGAGTAAATGTATAACACGGAAGCTTAGACTGTAATCCCTACTGAATGCAACACATGAAACACATATTTATAAGGCTGAAATACGACCGGCCGAACCTGAGGTTCGGTCACACGTTCGGCCATGTCCGAACTCCAGGTTCGGCCTGAGTTCGGACCTCAACAATCTAGTGTGTATCCTTCTTGTATTCGATACTTCACATGACGATCAAGGACCATGTATCAACAAACTCCCCCTCGGCATGTGCCGTATCATCTCCTCTATACAAACTTGTATCATGTATCTTCAATCAAACTCTTCCTCTTCTTTGACGATGCGTTCAATCCTGAATACTTGACATTGCATCGTGTGTAATCTCTTTATCAACAATCTTCAGAAGACTTGAAGTTGTGATGTTCTCTTCCCACTTAGAAACCTGCCAACAAAAATAATCTTGGTGCAAAATGTCTCTTAGAGACTCCAAGATAGTTTGATTTTGAAAATTTGAGTTTGTATTTCGTGTTGATCAATCGAAAACAAATAAGAAACAAAATCTTTTTGGCTTTTAGAAACTTTATATTAAAACACACCTAAAATCTTTTGACATTTTCTGATAAGAAAAGTAAAACAATACCGAATTAGACACTATTTTTGTCTTTTGTGAGAAAGATCACAACTTGGGATCATATTGGTCATAACATGCTGAACTACATTTCAATTTCAATTAATGAAGCACATAAGCCATGCCGATTGCAGATATAATTTGTCCAACATTAAACTCTGGCAGAATCATACTCATAACACCTGAATATGTTAAGGTATCAATTAAGTTTGCATTGACCAGTGTACCCCACACTATCAGACATACTCAGATATGCTTTTGATTATCACATTTTGTAATCTCATTTGTGATTTTAATCACATAATGATTGTAATCATGATATAGTCAAAAGTGTTCCATGCAAAAAGAAATAAGAACGTTAAATCGTCTACCTTAAGGTCGATCTTTCGATACGCAGATAAGGCCTCGGATTTAACAAAATAAGAAAATAAAACAAGTTGAAGTTGTATAACTCAACAACAATCAGGTCGGTACTCCCGTACACGCAGAGAAAGTCCGATGAGTTATACGAAACACCAAAGAAAATAAAGCAGAACGTCAAACGAACAACAATCAGGTCGGTCTTTCGACACGCAGAGAAAGTCCGATCGATTGACAAAATAAAGAAAATCAAACACGTTTAAATCTTTGCAAAATGAACACATGTATACACAGTGACTTCTCATTTTATTTTTTACATATCTTTTTCTTGATATATCATGAGATATGCATCAAGATGTTGTCCACTAGATCAAGCATCAGATTTAGTGTATATCACATTTGTATACTTTCTGATTTGCCGAGCCTACCTTGCACATCGATCAAATGATCTTATGGCTTTTTCATCTACTTTATCCATGAGTCAGACAACGTCAGCCAATGTACCATCATTTCCCAAACATGTCGGATACAATTTCTCATTTTTCAATGTTTTTGTCTTTTTGCATTTTTCAATGTTTTTGTCTTTTTCAAATTTCTCCCCCTAAAAAATAACAACTCTATTTATAGATTTTCATTTTTACGATTTGAAAGACAAGACACTATTTTTGTATTTTTGCAAAAACAAACTCCCCCTCAGAATGAGACGGAGTGAAGAACAAGAAAAATTTATCAACCAACACGAATACTCACAGTTTAGCCTTTTGAAAAACAAAACTGAGTTTGAAATTCAAGTTAATTAGAAACAGATATTTCACAATCAGCAAGTTTCCAATCACCGAAAGGTCTTTCTGAAACACCTGCTTGACACCAAATAAAACATTAGTCGCGTTGGGATCGACCCGAATCAACATCGTCGGGTCGCCCGGTGTCTTCCACAAAGTCTTTGTTGGCCTTGAAAACAACTTTTGGTTTCCCAGTTTGTAAAGATTTTATTTTTTTATCGGAACCTGAATCAGATTCAACCGACGAACTTGATTTAGACCAAGACGATTTACGAGTTGACTTAAGCTTTGAGGACCATGGTTCATAAAAAATTTGACCTTTGTTATCCACATATTTTGTAGTTTTGTGGATATATGCAGTCGTCGGACAATCAGCAGCTAAATGTCCTGGTTGACGACATACATAACAAAGTCTTTCTCTAAAATTATTTGAAAAATGTTTTGATTTATGAGAATCAGATGAATGTTCAGAATGAGAGTTATCAAAGAAACCATCAGAAGAATCATACCTAGGAGATGGACTCCTTGAAGATGAAGATCTTCCAGAATAATAAGAAAACTCCTTCTGAGATGGTGATTTCTTTGTAACTTTGGCTGTAGGAACCTTTTCAACCTTCACTGATTTCTTTGCTTGAACCGGTTCCTCCAACACTTTGTAACCTAAACCTTTGTGTTTAGATCCTTGAATCTTTGAAGAACCTGAAGAAGAACCTGAAGCTTCTCTTGACTTAGCATCACTAGTGAATTTGGCTTTGATATCCTTCAGCTTGTTCTTTTCATTCAAAACTTTTTCTTCCTCGGTTGCAGATGAAGAACTCGAAGCAACCTTATCAAACACTTTCTCATTTTCCAGCAAAACAGACTTTGAAATAAACTTTGGAGCTTCACCCAAAGGTTTCTCCTTCTTTTTAGACTTGGACTTGTTCTTCTTGGGTGGAGTAGCAAACTTTGAATAGTCATGCAATTCATTGTTTGGATCAATCTGAGCAGAAGTAACTTCAATCAAATCCACTGGTTGAGGTACCGAATGAATATTTCCTTCCTTAGACTTCTCGGAACTCTGATCCTGCTTGTATAAGAAATTGAGCAATGTCGGAGACAAATTACAATTCTTAACTTGTCTTTTCAACTCCAAAATCTCCAATTTCAAGTCATTAATTTTCTGTTGACCTTCAAACACTTCTTGTTGTGACTTGATGATTTTTTCATTGAGATCATCATACTCATAAGTTTGTAACTTCCTAATCTCACATTCAGCATATAATTCTTCAAGCACATTTTCTCTCTTTTGCTTGTAGATCTCAACATCTTTTGTTAACACTTCATTCTTGTCTCTGTAAAGAACATTTTCATCTTGAAGCATAGAGATCTTATTTTGAAGCTTCTCAACGGTAACAACAGTTTTTGCAATAAGAGCAGTAGCCTCTTCATATTTTTGCTGAACCGGATAACTCTTCATAAACAGATTCTCAAAATCTTGAGCTGCATCTAACGCTTCAGCTTTGGCATTCTCACACTCTTCAGCCAATTGAGCCTTTTCCTTCAAAACATCTTCATGAATATGAACTAAAGCATAATATTTCTTTTGAAAATATTCCAACTCTTTCTTTAACACCACAATTTCTTCAATTGAAATTTGACTATGTTGTTCAAACCTTGCAATTTCCTTGAGCAACTTCTCACATTTATAACATTTGAATTCGTCATCTTTTGAATTCTCAGAAATCTTAGGTAATTCTTCTTGAACCAAAGATATACTTGAAGAAGTATCAGATTCTGTTAAAAAGCTTTCATCATCAGCATGTTGAACAGTTAAAGCAATTGAGATCGGAGTATTATTCTTTTTAATTTCTGAATCTGCATTCCAGGCAAACCCATCCGAATGCATAAATGTATCAGTCCAATCATGAGCAAGAGTAGCAGATTTCTGCTCAATCTTTTCAGCTTTATCTGATGGATGAAAAACTAAATGTGCATGCTGACCAGTCTTCAATTTACTTTCTGCAGAACTTGGACATTCTCAAGCAAAGTGACCATAAACGGAACACTTATAACATTTCACCTTAGATTTGTCCAAACCAATTTTTCCTTCCTGATTTAGTCTCTTCTTGCCAGTTCTATTGAAAAATTTCTTCGTTCTACGAACCAACATAGCATATTGCCAACTCAGATCCATTTCCTCCAAATGATCATAATCAATCTGATCGTAATCTTCATTTGCTAACTCAGCATTACTCACAGCACCAGTGATAACACCAAAGTATGAAGATACCAATGCAGACATCAACGCATTATAATCATCGAATGTTTGAACAGACAATGCATTTTGAGTCGAAGAACTAGGAATTGACACAGTACAACCAGCAGATGAATAACTTGGAGTGTCAGATTTACCTGCCAGAAATGCTGTAGGGGGTGCAGAACTAAGAATATTAGACTTTCCAGCATTCAAAGTTTAATCATTGTTGCCATAATACACTGCAGGATTCTGAATTTGCTCAGGAAGTGACTTGTTCACTTTTAACTCCATATCCCTAGCTTGGATTCTTTGAATCAGATCATTAAACGACAACCTTGGATAATCCTTATCATTAGTAATCATCATCACATAATTTTCCCACTTCTCTGGTAGAGCTTCCATAATCTTTTCTTTCCTATCTGCTTCATCTTTTGTAAGATTCACCAACTTCATTTCACTCATTAAATGTGCAAATCTTGCAATTAGATTTGGAATTGATTCATTCTGATAATGCTTGAAGCTATCAAATTCTTTCTTCAACACTTTTTGTCGACTTTTCTTATACTGGTCATTGCCTTCACATCTCTTTTCTAGAGCATCCCACAAGCTCTTTGCGGTATAGTTACTTGAAAATTGATGTAGTAAATCAGTAGGCAAAGCCATTGTTAAAGTGCCATAAGCCTTTTTCTCAGCTTGATATGCTTTCTTTTGTTCACCAGAAAGTTTCCTTTGAAGAATTGGTTCTCCATCCTCACCTTTAGGATATGTATATTGTTCAGAATACGATAACCACATATCGATATCATTTGCGGAAACAAACGCTTCAAATCGTGTCACCCAACTATGATAATCTTCCAATTTAAGTAATCTGGGAACTTTCTGACTTGTTCCGATTTCATTATCATAGTTAATCATACTTTGCATCGTTGCTTGAATCGAATTTTGAATAGCCGCGAACGCTTGAAAATCGGACATTTTCGAAAAAAAACTGGTTACAGTTGTGGCACCCCACTACATCTTTAATCAGTTATCCTTTAATAAAAGTAGTCCCCGATTTTTTTTAAAGAAAACGGATCCATTCATGACCATCAAACCATTAGCATTCAATAAGTTATAAGTTTGATATCTTAAAATCATCATATCAGAGTACACGGTCAAATATCAAAATAGGACGACGACTGTCTCCATCTAATACGACCCATCCTTAGGTGTTCGGTTCATTCTTCAAAATGCTCAACCTGGACCCGCTTGCACTTCGTTCTTATTACCTGTCACCAATACTAGTAACGTATTAGTATTAATGGCATAATAGTGACCAATCAGCACGAAACATAATTTCTTTAAAAAAGACAGCTTGCAAAATCCGTAGGCTACCATGACTTCGTAGCCTACAAATCACCATCTCAAAAAAAAGACAGCTTTCATAATTCGTAGGCTGCCCAGATTCGTAGCCTACGAATCACAGATTCTGCCCCCTTCACCCCAATCTTCCATAAAAAGACAGCTTTCAAGATTCGTAGGCTGCCCTGATTCGTAGCCTACGAATCACAAATTCTGCCCCCTTTACCCCAAACTTCCATAAATCTCAATTTCCACCACCTCTTTAGATGTCATAAAATCATGAAATCATTCTATAAAATGAACTTCGATTTCTATTCGCACTAAGTGTCAAATAACAAGTTAGAAGGTGTTAGAGAACATGACCCAACCCGTTTGACCCATTGCATACATCATAACATACCTCTTTTGGATGAACATACTTAGAACATGGTTTATTATCAACTAGATATCTACCTTGATTTGGTAGCATCAAAAATTTCCATCTTACCCAAACGGGTCGAATTTCAACTTACCCAAACGGGTCAAATTCCATCTTACCCAAACGGGTCAAATTCCACCTTACCCAAACGGGTCAAATTTGAATTCTACCTCTTGTTGCTTTCTAGGATGGTTACTCCAACCCATATTCTATCGAATCATTAACTATGCCATTCAATTCAATGCAAGTACAATACTAATAGAGTATGATCGCTCATGTTTAACATGAGGTCACTAAACATATCTTACGTTACCTTGAGCGTTTAACTTTTAGCTTTCCCTTCACGTTGGTGGCTTGAGCTTTCACCGGATTCACCTATATTACCATGATTATTAGTTAATCATGAATATCCACATTCTTGCAAATACAAATGTACATAATGAACCCATGTCAAGTGTTGGCACACTTGATTCTAAATTTTCATACACACAGAAGCCTCATGAATAAGAAGACCAAAGTCTAGGCATTTCTAGACCTTTATCATTATAAGCACATACACACTTTCATATCTCATGACACAATACTTCAATTTATGCAATAATTCATGCCTCAAACTTAATAAATCTTCACCTAGGCATTTCATCGAACACCTAGCGTGCACAACTAATATTCTTACTTGTATGAAGTATTCCTTCATTCCATTCAACCCATCATTAACTATAAATGTATACATTTATCAAATTTCATATGGAATTACTAATCTTTCATAAGAATCAAGCTCTTATGATTTAGAAACCCAACCCAACCTCCCATCTATTCCTAATTTCGATTCACATGAGGTGGGTTTTAACCCCATTACAATCTTACTAACAATCATGAAAAAAATCTAAACATGCAGGGGCAAAATCATGCATCAATTAGGCATACAAGTTCCTACATAACATCCTTTAACATCAATTTGACCTATCTTTGATTTCCCATAAAATCACCTAACATCAAACTTACTTACTTGATGCAGGAAATTAGAAATGGGGGTAGATTAGCAGCCTAGACACCCTCTTGTGCTCAATTTTGGCTTTCCCAACAAACTTCTTCCAAGAAAATCCCACCAATTTGAAGATTTAGGTCAAGAACTAAGTTTAGCTCTCTCCCTCCCCTCTCTGGTTCGCAAATGACGTCTGGGGCTCATCCCCAGATTTTTTTCTTTTATTGAAATTCCTAATCTTACATAATCAGCCCCTCCTCTTTATGCTACTTAACCCCTTTGTACCAAATCTTCATATTTACCCTTTGAACCCCCAATCTTTTAGTAAATACTTAACTAGTCACAAACATACCTTTAATAACTAAGTTAATATTTTACTAAACCCGTCGAGGATGTGTTTACTAACTACACATACCCGACCCTTCCCGCACAAAATAAAACATTTCAAATAAAAGTCACATAAAGAATTTGGGACGTTACAACTCCACCTCCCTTAAAGGGAGTTTCGTCCCCGAAACTAAAATACGTACCCAAAGAGATGCGGATAGTATCTTCTCATTTCTTCCTCGGACTCCCACGTGGTGTCCGATCCTTTCCGATGCTCCCATTTTATCTTTACTTGTTTTATCTCTTTATTATGGAGACGCTTGACCTTTCGGTCCAGAATTTCAACGGGTCTTTCCACATAATTCAACTTATCATCTACCACTATATCATCCAGCGGTACATAAGCTATCTCATCTGCTAAGCATTTCCTCAAGTTAGACACATGAAATGTGTCATGAATGCCACCAAGTTCCTCCGGGAGTTCTAGTTTATAAGCAACCTTGCCCACTTTCTTGACGATCTTGAAGGGCCCAATAAACCTCGGACTTAACTTACCCCTCTTTCTAAATCTGATTACCCCTTTCCAAGGGGATACCTTTAACAATACATGGTCCCCTTCTTGAAACTCGATAGGCCTTCGCCTTTTATCAGCATAAGATTTTTGTCTGTCTTGAGCAGCCTTCAAACGTGTTCGAGCTATATCAATCTTTTCGGCAGTTATTTCCACAATCTCATTGTGGGCAAGTTCTCTTTGACCCACTTCTCCCCAGCACAGTGGGGTTCGGCACTTTCTACCATACAACATCTCGTATGGAGCCATACCAATGCTTGAGTGGTAACTATTATTATAGGCAAATTCCACCAAGTGCAAATATTTATCCCAACTCCCCCCGAAGTCGAGGACACAAGCTCGCAACATATCCTCGAGAGTTTGTATTGTCCGCTCACTCTGCCCGTCAGTTTGAGGATGATATGCAGTACTGAAATGCAATCGAGTACCCATAATCCTCTGAAACTCCTGCCAGAACCGCGAGGTAAAACGCGTGTCCCTATCAGAAGTTATCGAAACAGGAACACCATGCATCGATACTATCTCATCTATGAAAATCCTCGCCAATGTTTCTGAGCCACTAGATTCGTTAATGGGTACAAAGTGGGCACTTTTGGTTAATCTATCCACAATTACCCATATCGCATTTGTATTCCTTGCCGTTTTTGGCAAGCTAGTGAGCAGATCCATAGTGATATGCTCCCACTTCCACACAGGTATCTCAAGTGATTGCAACTTCCCGTAAGGCCTTTGATGCTCCGCCTTCACTTGCAAACAAGTCATACACTTATTTACATATTTTACAATATCTCGTTTCATGCCGGGCCACCAATAATTGCATTTCAAATCGCGATACATCTTAGTAGCCCCCGGGTGAATTGAGTAACGAGATTTATGAGCCTCGTTTAACAACAACTCCTTCACTCCACACGTGTTCGGAACCCATAGACGACCAAATCGGTACTTCATGTCGTCATCACCGTCAACTAGGTCCTTTACCGCCCCCTTGATTCGTTCTTTCTTCCAATTATCCTCTCTTACAGCTTCCACTTGAGCATTCCTGATAGTATCAAGAATACTTGAGGTCACAACCAACCTCATGGATTTCACCTTTATAGGAGCCAAATCCCCTTTCCTACTCAGGGCATCCGCCACCACATTAGCTTTTCCAGGATGATAATGTATTTCACAATCATAATCCTTGATAAGCTCTAGCCATCTCCTTTGTCTCATATTTAACTCCTTTTGATCGAAGAAGTATTTCAAGCTTTTGTGGTCGGTATAAATAGTACACTTAACCCCATAGAGGTAGTGTCGCCAAATCTTTAAAGCAAAAATCACCGCGGCTAACTCAAGATCATGAGTAGGATACTTAGCCTCGTTAGTCTTCAGTTGCCTAGAGGCATAAGCAATTACCCTCCCCCGTTGCATGAGTACGCACCCGAGGCCAAGGTATGAAGCGTCCGAATACACCACCAAATCTTCGGTGCCCTCCGGTAAAGTTAATACCGGAGCGTGCATTATTTTTCCTTTAAGATTCTAAAGGACTCTTCTTGCTCCCTTCCCCATTCGAATTTCACATCTTTCCGAGTTAACTTGGTTAAAGGAGAGGCTATCTTTGAGAAATCTTGTATGAATCTCCTATAATAACCCGCCAAACCCAAGAAACTACGAATTTCCGTTGGACTCCTCGACGTACTCCATCTTGTTATCGCTTCAATCTTAGAGGGATCCACCAGAACACCCTCAGAACTAATCACGTGCCCCAGGAATTGTACCTCTCTTAGCCAAAATGAGCACTTTGAATATTTTGCATACAACTTTTCTTTTCTTAGAATTTCCAACACCTCGCGTAGATGTTGGGCGTGCTCCTCCTCACTCTTCGAATACACGAGTATATCGTCAATAAAGACGATAACCGATCGGTCTAGCATGGGTCTACACACGCGGTTCATAAGATCCATGAAAGCCGCGGGTGCATTTGTCAACCCAAAAGACATCACCAGAAACTCGTAATGCCCATAACGAGTTCGAAATGCCGTCTTTGGTATATCCTCCTCTTTTACCTTCAGTTGATGATAGCCCGATCTTAAATCAATCTTAGAAAACCAACTCGCGCCTTGTAACTGGTCAAATAGGTCATCAATTCGAGGCAACGGGTATCGGTTCTTCACAGTCAGCTTGTTCAGTTCTCTGTAGTCTATACACATCCTTAGACTACCATCCTTCTTTTTAACAAAGAGGACCGGTGCTCCCCAAGGAGAAACACTGGGTCAGATAAACCCCTTATCAAGTAACTCTTGCAATTGACTCATTAACTCTTGCATCTCTGAAGGAGCCAAACGATACGGAGCCTTAGCAACCGGCTTGGCACCAGGTATTAATTCGATGCGGAACTCCACCTCTCTATCTGGTGGAATACCGGGCAAATCTTCCGGGAACACATCGGTGTACTCCCGGACTATTGGTACCTCTTCCATCTTCTTGTTTTCTATGGTAGTATCCTTCACATAAGCAAGGAAAGATTTGCACCCGTGTTGGATGTACTTTCTAGCCTTCATAACCGAGCATAACATCATCTTGTTTTCTCTTTCTCCCTGAATTTGAACACTCTTTCCGCTTGGCGATGTTAGTTGTATCGCCTTGCGGCGACAATCTACGTTGGCTTGGTATTTCGATAACCAATCCATCCCCACTATTACCTTGAACTCCCCCATCAACATGGGTATGAGGTCAATCGGGTAGTCCTCTTCTTCAATAGAAATATTGCAATTACGACATACATCAAATACTACCACACTCTTGTTATCAGCTATCTCTACTTCTAAGGGTACAAACAACTTATCAGTAACAAAGGATGGATGACGAATAAGGTCGAGTGAAACAAACGACCTACTCGCACCCGTATCAAACAATACATGAACAGGAATGGAATTAACAAGGAATATACCTGTCACCACCCCTGGATCTATCTTTCCTTCCTCCACTGTCATTTGGTAAGATCTCCCTCTGGCTTTGGGAATCTCTACTTTCACTCCACTTGAACTCCCACCCGGATTCAACCCCGGGCATTCACTCTTCTTGTGGCCTGATTGGCCACAGTTGTAACACAGCTTTGTAGGACTAGGGCACTGAGCATACCCATGTCCCGTCTTCCCGCAGTTATAACACGGCTTTGTCTTCAAATAGCATTCACCTTTATGCATTCGACCACAATGGGGACATCCCGAGGTCCCACCACTTTTACCCTCGCTCTTCTTTGGAGTCTCCGCCACCTTTGGTTTCTTACTAGGCGTGACGCTACTCTCAATCCCCCTCTTTTCACCCCTCTCAACTTGTCTCTTAATTTCCATCTATCTTTCACGGGCCGCATTTATCAATTCTTCAAGTGTTTGGCATTTAGAGGCATTTATAAACTCTCTAAAGTCCATGTGTAACATACCATTGAACCGGTGAATTTTCTGTCTCTCGGTTCGCAACTCATCTTTACAAAACTTCACCCTGTCAAGGAAGAAGCCTATCACCTCCACAATTGGTTGCGCTTTCTTTTCTCGAAATAGAGAGAGCTCTTCTTGCAACTTTTCCACCTCCGATTGAGGGCTATGGTGAGTTTCAAATAGCTCCTTAAATTGCTCCCAATCCATGGCATTCGCCACTTCCCTTCCTTTTTCAATCTTCATCATATCCCACCAATCTTTTGCTCGCGCCCGTAATTGACCGGTGGCGAACATCACCTGATCCTTTGGATCACATTTGCTCCTTTCAAACACATCCTCCATATCCGTTAGCCACCTATGGCAAGCTATCGGATTGGCATCGCTAGTGTAAAGTGGGGGCTTGCACGCCATAAAATCTTTGTACGTGCACTTCCCCTTGTCTTTCATTGCATTCTCTTCACCCTTTAATTCATTCTTCAAGGCTTCAAACCTTTTATCCAACAACTCCATCAGAGTTTCTTCCATCTTACCCACGTGGAGCCGTACACTAGCATCCACGGAGGTCTCAACTTCATCAGACACAATCTTTTTGACTTCCGCCAGCATGGCTTCCGTCAAAGCTCCACCTTGATCATCTTCATTCACCATTGCAACTGAAAGTTTACAATAGGTTAGCATCTTATTAACAATCTATACGTGTTATGTGAAAGCAAAGTTCAACATAACTATCCACTAGTCATTACAAGTAGATCATTCATCACCACTCTTATTTATTTCAATCTTACCCGCATTGTGAATATCACAATCGGGGATCATTTCAACATTCTTACATCTTGCTCATACCTCTTAGGCCAACTCGGCCCTCTTATTACATCTTACGCATTTGGATACGATATTTCATTCATCCCCCCAGATGCTTAGTTTCATCCCATCTTTTACATTCTTACTTGAATTGTACACATCACGTACATTCAAGTTCGTACTTGTTCACTTAATGTCAATGATATTTAGAATTTAAATAACACTAACTACTTACCGGGTCACCCGATTGAGCCTTGAACCGAACACCATATTAATCCCCCGAGCGCTTGGTTTGAGTTCAAGTGTCCCGCAACACTTGAATCTCTCAAACCGTGGCTCTGATACCAACTTGTGGCACCCCACTACATCTTTAATCAGTTATCCTTTAATAAAAGTAGTCCCCGATTTTTTTTTAAAGAAAACGGATCCATTCATGACCATCAAACCATTAGCATTCAATAAGTTATAAGTTTGATATCTTAAAATCATCATATCAGAGTACACGGTCAAATATCAAAATAGAACGACGACTGTCTCCATCTAATACGACCCATCCTTAGGTGTTCGGTTCATTCTTCAAAATGCTCAACCTGGACCCGCTTGCACTTCGTTCTTATTACCTGTCACCAATACTAGTAACATATTAGTATTAATGGCATAATAGTGACCAATCAGCACGAAACATAATTTCTTTAAAAAAGACAGCTTGCAAAATCCGTAGGCTACCATCAGTTGGAGATCTTCTTTGATGGATAGTTTTTCTTTGAGTTGCAGGTATTGTTTTTAGTCTGATGGATCTTCCATTTTTTTGTATAAATTATGTGTGCTTTCTATTTCTTTATTTATTAAAAGTCATAATATTTGAATTAAACACATGAAGTCTGCATTGTTGTTTGTTTCGTTTTTTTTATTATGTTCTACATTAGAGAAGAATCATGATTGTTTGAGTGGATGTGACTTCTATAACTAGAAAAAGATTGTATGTGATAGTTTAATATGTAGATTATGTGTTTCGATGAAATGCCTCATTAAGTTTGTTGTAGTTTTTTTGGTTTGTTTGTTTTTGTAAATGCTTAGGTCAAAAAGTTTATATGGATACATTTGTGTAAAGTAGATTTTAGAAGTCTAAAGTAAGTTTTTCTTTGTGAGTTTTTTATTAATGGGGTATACAACTTATAATTTATTCACTCTTGAAATTTGTGAGCAGGGTAAAAAAAATGTGGACTTTCTGAAGGTCATGTTAGTTAGAAAAGAAATTTTGATCGTTTACTTCGTAATAATTACTTTTTATATCATAGCCTCGGGTATTATACCTGAGTCACTGACTATTATATAGTATAGAAAGATTCACAAGTCAGTGAACTTCGGGGCTAATTTGACAAATTGGTTAAATTAGATTATGTTTTCTTTTTTCATTACATTTGTATTAGGAATGCGTTGCCTAGTAAGTTTTGGTTAGTTAATAAATGCCAACTTGGGAATTAGGGTTGTATCACGTTTCATGAGTTATATTTTCTTTAAATTTTGGTTGTGCGGGTTATTTGTAATCTCTGTATTCTTATCGGTCTGATATCGATTTGGACTTGAAAACCAACGGTTTCAAACAAGGGTTTTTAGTAATGCTTCTTATGTAAATTAGTTAACCAATACCAGTTTATTTGGATTGGTTAATCAGTTATCACCGTTTGATAAAAATGACTGTTTTATAACGATGGTCAATGGATTTATAGCATTCTATTGCATCATCGTCATCGTCATCTTCATGTCATCATCATCCTCATCATCATCGTCCTCGTCCTCGTCATCGTCATCGTCATCATGATTATTATTATTATTATACCCTTTTCTTATCTTTGATAGTATAAATAGGTAGTGGTTGTAGTGATTTGTTCACACCACTTCTGTAACTTCTAAAACACTCTAAAAGCCAAAAAACGCTATAATGACAAACTTTGAAGATCAAACCATAGTGAGGATTGCACCAAACGTCATAAGGATTAAACCAACAACAAGATGGACTCATGTTTTTGCAAACTATGGTTAATGTGAAATGTTAGATGGCACCGATAAAGCTTATTGCAAGAGGTGTGGTTTATTTTTCAATCCTAGTTCCAACAACACTTTAAACCGCCATTACGCAAAATGACACGAAGCATGGTAGTGATGAGGCAATAAAAGAAGGTGAAAGAAACCACCGTGTACGTATATTCACTCGAAGTTGGAAAAATGGTCTCCCATCCCGTTGAAAGTAATAAATTATTATAAGCCGGAATAATATGGGAGAAATAATTATTTGTATGTTGGGATACTCTTTTAAATGAAATTTGAACATGATTGTTTTATTCACCGAAAATATACAAGACAATGTTGTTTTCAAGTTTCAGTTAAGAAAGATACCCAGACAACCTAACATGCATGTGTTTCTCCTTATTTCTTTCGGTTTTAACTAATTTTTAGATTCAATAGGATGAGAATCCATCATGCTACATTTGAGTGAATCTTCAATATATGTATTTCACAAATTATTGACGTGCACCAACGTTCTATTTTTTTTTCTCAAAGACAACAGGTAAGGTAGTAAAGATGAGAGATCTGAAAAGACGACAGGTAAGGTAGTAAAGATTTTCTCAACCATGATAAAGTTAAAGGTTATTCAAAGGTTTAGAAACCATTCACGGTGCTTCTAATTTGTTAATAGGGTAGTAATATTGTCCTCCTACTATTATGTTTTGTTGTTTATTAAAGTTTAAAATAAAATATGCAGTTTATTGGTTATTATTATATAACTTATAGAATCTAAATAATAAACAAAAAAGAGAATAGTTATACAGGTCAAGTGGTTCCGTTTTTAACCCAACTGGTTTGATAGGTTAGAGAATTTAGGTTCGAGAAACCGGTTTTAACTGAAACCGGTCGAGTCAATGAAGCAGTTTCCGGTATGTGCATTAGGAAAAGGGATGCTAAATAATCGAATGGGAATCGATCTTGGGTCAACAGATTAAAAGAAAAAAGCCTACGTACTACCACCACACCTTAGCTAAAAGAGTGGCATGATGCCATGAAACGCTACTTGACACAAAATGCATTTATTTAGTAAATAGGACTTGACGGCAGGCTCACCAAACCCACAAAACCTTTTTTTCCACCTTTTTGTTCTATTTTATTTTTTCACCCCAAAAACAAATAGAGGCAATTATAAACAACATATATATGAAACTTTCTTATGGGCCAAAAAACCCAACAATCTTGGTAAGATATAATAAATACCAAAGTGACTAATCAAATGGTATTAATTAATTTGTCTTCAAAAGGACAATAATATCCCTTTGTTTGTGTATATATAAAATGGACTTGTCTCGATGTTTATGCATACCTCCATCATGATCACTTCTAATCCTTTTATCATTCATCTCTGCCTCCTTACCCTAATTGCCCATTCATCATCATCCAACATTGGCTGCCCAAAATGTGGAACAATTGATGTTCCATATCCACTTAGCACCAATGAGAATTGCGGAAACCCAAAATACAAAGTTTATTGTAACACAACCATGGGTCTAGAGTTTATTTCTGCTACTGGAATTAACTATAAGATCATTAGAATTGACTCCAAGTCTCAGAGACTCGTTCTTCGGCCTCCAGCCATTAAGAAAGACACATGCGAGTCGTCGGATTTGCATGTGGGTGGTTTCCGACTAGAAGATGAGTCCCCATTCAACATATCTTCTCGTAATACGGTTATGTTGTTTAACTGTTCAAACAATATTCTGTTGTCACCTTTGAATTGTTCTTCAAGTAGTATTTGTAGGGAATTTGAGAAGGTAGAGAGCGTATGTGCGGGTTTACTTTGTTGCTCGTATCTAAAAGATTCATCGATGACAAATCATCGGATTAGGGTTAGGGTTGAAGGGTGCACATCATATACTTCTATGGTGGATATGAAGCCTGATGCCCCAATCGACTCGTGGAACTTTGGTATAGAATTGCAATGGGTGGCTCCTTTTCTAGAACTTTAGAGTGGTTCTTGCTGGGATTTTATATCTGTTATATATCTAGTGTGGTTTGTCGTGTGTTAACTATATGATTTGTCTGTTATAAAATAAAACTATATGTATTGATGATTGCCTATTTCAAGAACATGAATTATGTTTAAAGTGTCCTAGAATCTAGATACTACTTTTGGAGCAGCAGTTACAAATGAATTATCATATTATGTTTTGTGACAAATTGGTGTATAAAAGATAAATATATAGATAGTGTGGTTGTGACTTTTATACGTGGCCTGAAAATCTAATGGGTTAATATAAAAATAACTATAAGTAGTGTGTGCTTTCATCATTCATGTATGTGTAATTCTTAGAGTATTTATAATAGATTATATCCATTTCGATTTCCTAAAAATGTAGTAAACAAGTATTAGTTATTTAATTAAGTAATAATAGATGATATTACCATATATATTAATTTCCTAAACTGACGTGTACACACGTTCTTTACTATTACTGCCACTTTGGCAGTTATGTGTAATGACATGTGGCAGTTAATTGTGTTATATATGTTTTTTTAATTAATGAGATGTTTCACAATGTTTTCTATTAGATGTTTCAAAAGGATTACAACATTGAATTTTGGCCGGATGGTAGTGTAATGGGTTTTTCACATGGGAGCCCCGAGTTCTAATCTGTGTGTATTGATTTTTTTTAAAATCAATCCACTTATCATTAACATTTGCATGACACCAGTTAATTACCAATACACCTGTTATCTTTTTCCCTCAGGCGTCTTCCTTTAGCATCACATGTATCTTCTACGTGTTCTTCTACCCTTTCTCATAGGCACTAAGACATCGACTATTTAACCTCTTTGTCGGTGACCGATACTTCTTTCGCCAAATTCTCTCATGTTTTCTTAAGGTAATCTCCTATAGCATGTGTTTAAATCTTCTTCGTTTTATATATACAATCCAACAAATTACATCATATATACAATCCAACAAATTACGTTCGCATTTGAAGTTATAAAAATATCTTTTACTTATCAACGTAACATCTAATGACACCTTATTTTTGTAACTACACATGAAGGTGCACCTTTATTAATGTAAATTATTACTATCTACTATATAAAATTTAACAAACTTTAGTAAAATTAAACAAAACGTGGCAACGCGCGGGCAGTTTACTCGTAAAGAATGAAATGTGGAAGGTTTTTAACAAATCTTTATATTTTAAAGGTACAGGGCCGGTCCTGAGAATTTGGATGCCCAGGGCGCGAGTCTGAAAATTTGCCCCTGTTAAAAACTTTAAATAGTACAACACAAAGTTTTAAGGGTTTGGAACCTAGTCAAGCTAGGCGGCTCATCCCCACGCCGATTTTATTAACTAAAAAAAAAGTTTCGAAATTACAACATATAAATCATCTAAAATGATGTCTACGTGCATTTTTTGATGCAAAAACCTCAATTAGTTTGTCATAATCAACATTAGCTAAAAAACTACTTTCAATACTTAAAATTGCTAACCCATTTAACCGCTCTTGAGTCATGGTTGTACACGAGGGGGCATGATATCAATGATTCAATGACAAAAATATATTTAAAACTAGAATAAATAGAACAATATCACCTGATGATTGAGGAGTGATGTTGTATTTGACTGTTTGATCGGTTGATCCAAGACTCCACAGCAACAGGGATGAGACCGCAAACGAAACAGAGATGAGAGATGATATCAGAATTGTGCTTGATCGGTTTATTCAAGATTGAAGACCAGTGGCGAATACAGAAATTTTATGAACGGGGGGCAAAAAATAGATCAAATCCTATTTCGGTCGGGTCAATATGTTTGAGTCTGATTAAAAATGACATTTTTTAGAAAAAAATCAAGTTATTATGTTAATGTAAGTAAACACATAATTCTAAGCAGCCAGAAAAAATAAAATTAAAACGATAAACACTTACATCAATCAATCTATACTTAATATTTATTTTTCTATAAACATTAAATATAGTATAGTGTAAATAGTTAAAATAAAGAAAATGGTTGATAAAAAGGCTTTAAATATTAAAATTAATAAAGTCATCATAAAATATTACAGAAATCATCAGAAGATATTTGTTTCTTCTTTAGAAGATATTTGTTTCTTCTTTCCTGGCTTCAAGCGTGGGACCCAATATCATTACTCGGACGTTTGGTTCTTCAAGATTTAATTCCACAATTTTTTTTTCTGATCGCAGCATAAAAAAATCTTTATTGGACTACCCATAGCTAGTTGGGCTTAAACCTTTGCTGCCCCTTCCAATGTGATGCCCTGGGCTGTAGCCCATCTGGCCCAGGCCCAGGGCCGGCCCTGTAAAGGTAGCTATATTTTTTTCGCTACTAGAAAAACTGCCATTCATGACGCGCAATGCGCATCATAAAGGGTATTAGATGACGATTTTTGCGCGTTAAGGGAGTCCTGTCATAAATGGAGATGACGCACATTCTATATGTCATCTGCTTATGTCGAGCAATGTACGTAATAAATGAGTGTCATAAATGCGCGTTAAGGATGGCCCAAGGGAGGTGACACGCATTTTGCATGTCATCTACTTATGACACACATTTTTACATGTCTTGGTTTTCAAATTTGTTTTTTTTTTAAATATTTTTTGTAGAATCACTAATTTCTACATCAAATGACAATTAACCTCATAATACAATATAAAATACACTTATAACCGAATTTCTACGTTAAATGCATTTCATATATAGAGTAAGCCTTACAAAGTTAAAATGAATTTACAAATGAATCCGGTAGGTTACCAATTGTTGGAAAATGTGTGTGAATGAGATGTTTATCTCAAAAGAATTTTTGTTCAAGTTTGGAAAATGTGATGTGAGCTATCCCACATTGGTGTGGGAACAAAAGGTGAATTGGTTTATAAGGATAAACCTCAAAGCTCTAGACATCACTTGTGTCATGTTTTACTCTGGCTCATATCCTCGCGCAGGGGGGTGGGGTGCGAAAAATGGTGATTCGGGTTGAAATTCTGAACTCGTGCCCGAGCGACCTGCGGACACGAATGCAGCTCCGAAACGGGGGTCAATAAATAAGTGACCAACTTTTGCTAAATTTCGTGGTTCATTGAACCAACCCTTTGCATTCCAAACTGACCATTCATTGCAATGGTTAATGAGCTTAATAACCATGGATTAAATGAGACATTAATCTAGTGTTTATTTGGATTAATGGGACATTAATCTGGTGTTGTTAATTTCGTATATAAACACATGAATTGGCTCATAAGAAACACACACAAATCCACCACCTCCGTTCTTCTCTCTTGCTGTATTACGATCTCGTGCTGCTGCTTCATTCCGACGTATTTCAGGCAAGTATCTCGTCCGGCTGTACACACAGTTTTGAACCCGTGTACCCTGGGAACAGGCGACGAATCCATTTAAGGGAATTGTGTCAAACACAAGCCCGGTTCCTCTCGTTTTCTCTTCTGTGTTTTTCTGTTTTGCAGGAACAACTGCTGTTCGTGATCATATTTCTTTAGTGTTTTCGTTTGCTGTATTATCTACTTTGTATCTCCATTATTTACTGTTATTCTGTACTGTCATTGATCGAACAAGTGTTCGTATCGTTATTGATTTTTTCCAACAAACTTAAACAGACTCTGTGTACACTCTGTGTACGAATTTTTCTGACTGTTCTCTTGTGGGTTTTATTTCAAAATGGACTCATCTCAGCCTTTACCGACCTCTGGTGTAGCGACCTCTAGGGTCTCTGCAGTTTTTACTTCTGCTGTTGCTGTTACCACAATGATGGTTGCACCGTTGACTGGCGCCGTTGCAAGCCACGCTGAAAAACCTGAAAAGTTCAGCGGTCTGAACTTCAAACGTTGGCAGCAAAAGATGATGTTCTATCTGACAACGTTGAACCTTGCGAGGTTCTTGACAGAAATTGCTCCCCAAGTTTCTGAAGGGGAAATGGATGCTCAATCTGTGAGCGCGGTTCAAGCTTGGAAACACTCTGAGTTCTTGTGTAAGAACTATGTGCTCAATGGTTTGGCAGATTCACTTTACAATGTGTATTTTAAGGTAAACACGGCCAAGGAACTATGGGAATCTTTGGAACGAAAATACAAAACCGAAGATGCAGGCACAAAGAAATTTGTGGTGGCCAAATTCTTGGATTTTAAAATGATTGTCTCAAAAACTGTTATGAGCCAAATCCAAGAGTTGCAAATTATTCTTCATGATATTCATGCGGAGGGAATGTCACTTAGCGAGACATTTCAAGTTGCTGCCATGATCGAGAAATTGCCACCAAGCTGGGTTGATTTCAAGAATTATCTCAAACACAAGAGAAAAGAAATGACCGTGAAGATCTTGTGGTTCGTCTTCGTATTGAAGAAGACAACAAACTTGCTCAAAAGAAGAGTGATGTCCCCGAGCAAGCAAAGGCCAATATTGTTGAATATGGCCAATCCTCCAAAGGTAACACTACGTCAAAATTCACCTTTGGCCACGGAAAAAAACCGTGACAAAAGGTGTTTGGTCACGTTTTTTTTTCCATTCCAACCGACACCATAGGTGCCGTGACCATATGTACCCTACGGCCACGTTACAATATCAGTGGCTGAAGCCACCTATAAACGTGGCTAAAGGGTACCAATA